>JAHFWF010000045.1:0-385593 GCA_022545495.1 Chrysanthemum lavandulifolium | reverse complement strand
GTAGCCGCAAGGCTTGCTACTACTATGGAAATGCTTGAGGATCCGGAGTTAAGAAATGTTCAGACAAAGATTTCAAAAGTGGTGAACCCACTAAGTTCCGAGTACCGAGGGGAGCTACGACTATGGTTCGATGGTTCAAAAATTGAAATCAATGTTTTGCTTTGTAACCGTCCTGATGATAGTAAGGTTAAATTTACTACGCAGCACATTACTCGATGGAGCATTGTCTTGGTGGAATTCATACTTTCAACCGATTGGAATAGAGAATGCTTTCAAGCTCACGTGGAATGAATTCAAGAATTTGGTGACTAAGAAGTTTTGTCCACGTCACGAAATCAAGAAGTTGGAGACGGAGTTCTATGAATTAGTAACCATTGGAGTACGATATTGACACTTACATTCGGAGATTCCAAGAATTGGGCGTGTTATGCCGTCCATGGTTTCGATAACGAGAAGTTGCTAGAGGCTTTATCGGGACTTCGAGGTTATACAAGGAGATGTGACTTCATTTGATCCACAAACAATGGAGGAAGCTATTCGGTGACTTCGAGAAGTTGATGGCACAAGTGGTGAAGAGGCAAGTACACCAACACCAACCGAAACAACAACAACCCCAACAATCATACCAACTACAACAATAACCAAAACAACAACAACAACGACGATAACCAAATCAACCACAACAAAGAAAATGGAAATGACCAGAAGGTTATGATAACGACAACCAAAACCATAACACTAACCATCATCAACAACGAATAGAAGACAAGAAGTCGCCGAGGTCTATCTTTCTTTGCACCAACAAGGGAAGAGCTTATGCAGGAAACTTACCGCGATGCCACCAATGCACGCTACATCATAATGGTCCATGTGGTATATGTTTTAGTCACAAAGTAGGACACCTTGCTAAGGATTGTAAGGCAAGACCATAATTCGTGCTTCGGATGTGGGAACAAGGACACTATCAGATCAATGTCCTCAAAACCAAGGTCAACAAGTCGAAGGTGCTCATGGGAATGTATATATGTTAGAAGGAGCTCGTCAAGGTATCAACGACGCGGAAGACTGAAGAAGTTCGGAAACTAACAGTCTTATTTCTCCTTATGTACTATGTCGTACTAAGTTTATGTCTTTCATCGTATTCGAAACTTTATGACCTAAGATGTACTACTTTTGCTAACCACTTGTTGTAATATATTCCCATCTATCGTAATTCATTTTCATTCCGATTTGTTATTATTCTGAGGATTTTAATTTTTTTTACCTTAACTATCATTTTAACGACACTTCTCATGTCTTTTCTCCTCGAGGTTCATCACAATTTTAACAACAGTTGACCCGACACCAAACAAACATATGAGTTGATTAGTCCAAGCATTGCATAGTTACTCTAAATTATACATAGCACGATCACCTATGTCTAATTCGGAAGAATCATGCAATGAAGGGAGTAGTAGTCTTATATGAGTAAGCAATTCGATGTCGAGCCAAATTTTCAAAAGATTTTCTTCAAAACCACTTGTTTCCGTTTGATCCGCGTGCGATTCTTGTTTGATGAGTTGCAAAGATCGAGCTAGAAACAAGTTGTTACTTAAACCGATTTAGCCTAATCTCATGACGGTTCTTGTTTGATGAGTTGTGAGATTAAGTAAAATCGGTTACCCAAATCTTTGAGGGTTTTGCTCGGGAATGGAAAGTTTTCTACATCAAACCCTAAACCCGATAGACTAGCACAATTGAATTCGGGGGTGAATTCCTTTTGGATAGTAGAATGTGACAACCCGTACTTCGTGGTCATTTCTTGACATGATTTATGCCTCATTATTTCAACATTTATAGTAAACTTGGTTTACTTGTTTCAAATCGCGTAACCTTGGAGGTTTAGCGCTAATTCATGATCATGTCATCACGTGCATTTCATATGGACTAAGATTAGTCTACATTTCATGGACATCATTTGCATCTCATTAGTTCGATCCGACATTTCATTTCACCTTCAACGCGTAATTTTATATTTAATAAACTTTATCGCGTGAGTTATTATTTTGTATATTTAACCCGTTACTTTCAAAAATGATCCGAGATATTTTAAACTTACATTTAGTTCATAAAAACTATATTTTTAGTTTTCCTAGTGTTTCAAATTTATTTGGTATATTAATCGTTAAAGTTTAATTATTACGTCGTTTTCTTAAAAATTATACGATAATTATTTTATCACTCAATTGTCACAAGGAAAGTATTTTTACAATTTTTATCACCTCATTACATTCTATTTTGATCTATTAAAACTTACTTGTATCAAAATTTCCATTTATCCTACAAGTTACAAATTACTACAAATTTCTTACACTTTCTTTACAATTTATACAAGTTTATATGCAAAAATTCATGCAAGTAAATGTTTAAAAAAAAAAAAATAAATAATATCTTGGGATACAAGATCCATAAAAACCGGATATTATAGGGGGGGGGGGGATGTATCAAAAATGTGTACAAAAGTCTTGCTTATATATGTTTACACACAATCTTCATTATTTCATTCACTTCATTATTTTCTTCAAGTGTGAGAAAATTTTGTTCTCTCCTCTCTGGTTCTCCTCAAACCGCCACCCTCCTCAAGAAACAAGGGATCAAAGATTTTTGCAAGATCAAGTGTTAGTTACAATCTAGATTATATCCTTTATATGGTTTTGAAATAAAAACCAAGGATATTTAAGTTAATCCTTTGTTACCTACACCTCTTCATTTTCACTAGTAAGCATATTCTTATCATTTTCAAGTTTCCTTGTCATTTTCATAAGTTTCTTTTCATTTTTGGAGCTTATATGCATGTTATGTGATTTATACCATTTATTTCAAGATTTTAGAAGTTATATATATTTATAGTCATCCTATAATTATTCCCAAGTTATTCTTTGGTCTTGATGGTGATTAGGAACCCATGACACCCTAAGAAGGTGTATGGTAGGATTAGATTAGCTTTGGAGTTGATTTGAAGGGATTAGAATAGGTTTTGTCCGAGAAAAACTATTTTAAGTAAACTATATTTTACGTTCTGTCCTTAAAGCAATTTCTGGAAAACCTACTGTTGGTACGACATTTTGGCCTTGATATTTACAAAATATACTTTAAAGCGAATCCGTGGCTTTTGAGCGGATAAAAGCGGAGTTATAACGAAGCCGTGGTGAATTTTTAAAGTTTGACGACAACGTATATTTTTCTGAAAATTCAGCATGCAGTTTTTACTCTATTCGGGTCAAAAGCGAGCCTTAAGCTTCACAAATTATTTCGACTAGTCAAAATATATTAGTTTACTTGATCTGAAGCTAAGGACATATTATCGTAGAAAACGGATTTGAAGCGACAAATATATGCACGTTTTCATAAAGTTGCAGTAAATATTATTATTTGAAAACTATATTATTTTCGTTATAAGTATTTCATTAGGCTGTAAGGGCTATGTTTGCGGCGATTTTTAACCATGATGTGAAACTTTTATAACGAAATGTCTTCTAGTAAAATCAAGTTCATCGCCATATTTTCCAAAACAAAAAGCCGTTTGTCAAGCGGAGTCATAGTAAATTATTCTGGATGTTCAAACTTGGCGAAACTCATTTTCTCGCACTCGATTAGCAAAACCACCATCTTTAGCCTTTGATATCTTTATGATCGAGACCTTTTGGACGAAAACTCCCGAACTGAAACTTCTAGATATCGATACAAACTTTCCAAAACCGTCGAGTTCGTTCTCTAACGATCAACGTACACCATTTCTGAGTACTTTTCGGAGTCATTTTGTTGATTTCATGATTTTCCGGCGACATCGTTTTGCGACGAAAAGTGGTAATTTCACCAAAATCATTATAAAACCATTGTAGGATGACATTTTGGCGTTAAAACATGAAAAGTCATTTTGAAGGGTCAAGGCGTCAAAAGAGTATTTTTCGACGACGAGTAATGTTTTCAAAACCCGTAAATGGTATAAATAACATACGTAGTGCATGCATAGCATTACATTGCAACTCATGACATATCATATCATTGATAATAGGTCCAGATTGACGCATTACATTAAACCTCAGTATACTCACTTTTGCCATTATTCCAGTTTATCCAAGTGAGTTTTCATAGCCCCTGCTTTTACTTGTTTTCATAAATGTTTTGGGGGAGATGCATGCTTAACTATTTTTTTCACAAGTACTTTATATTTTCAAGGATAACTCCTATCATGTTTACATCATTTCAAAACCGAATGTTGTACTATATAAATTGTTCATGTTTGCGTGCTATAGTTATCGTCGAATAAAGTACTATATCGATTGACTCTTGATACATTGAGTTAGGTGCTATTGCTTATGTGCTTTGCTTGCTTATGTGCTATGGATTAAGTGCTATTGTTCTCGTCGAGATAGGTGCTATTGTAAATTCATTTGACATCATATGTTTGGAACATAAACTTTACACACTTTGGCGGTGGGTTGTGAACACACAGTTGCAAGTTTTGTATGGGTGGGACTTGGGCGGGTGGATTTACAATGCCTTTGCTACATAAGCGATTTCGAAAGTCTTTACGTTTCAACGATTTACAATGCCTTTGCGGCATAAACGATTTTGGAAGGCTTTACATTTCAAACAAACTCTATGAACTCACTCAACCTTTGTGTTGACACTTTTAGCATGTTTTAATCTCGGGTATCTAAGGCATTCACTTCATGGCACGCATTGGGACACATCATGGAGTCGTGATGACGGCGTCTCACTTGAGTTTCACGTGCTTAAAAACATCGTTTGAATTGTAACAAACTTATTTTCATACAAGTTGATTTACATTTGGGACCTACTTTGTAAACTCGATTATTTTATTAAATCAAACGATGTATTTTCCAAAGCGACACTTTAGGTCGTTCAATATACTGTGATTGTGATGCTATGACGGTACCAACCCCGTGAATTCCATTCACGCAAAGCAGGTAATTTGGGGTGTGACATATTATGTTGATCGATTAAGGGTACCTCATCACATGACACTGTTCATTTGTTGGTGTGACATCTGCATTTACTTCATGCATAATATGAGTAATCGAAATGCAAGTTGTTTCAAGCTTTTCGACTCACGAGCCTTTGTATTCGATGCACCGGTTTCATCATCCTTTGTTGTATCGATATTCCGCATTCGGCATCATCCGTTCTTTCAAGCGATCCATTACCCGACATATCACAACTTTCATTAATTTTTTCGACACCCATTCAATGATTCAAATTATCATTCTCTTGAGCGACTTCCTTAATGTACATTTCCACATTATCCATAAGTTGGATAAATGTGTTGATGAACTCATGAATTTCATTCCGGTATGTTTCTTGAATGAAATTCCATCACGTGTTGATCAAAGTCCATGGAATATTCCCCATTGATAAATGGTCAAATTGGTTGTAGATTACTTGAAGTGCAACGTTAGAATCATCCATTAATACTTTCTTTTGGTAATTTGAAGCTTCAGTTGTTCTAAGTTCAAGAACACGGTTCTTGTCAATGGGTAAGTCCTGACGAAGAAACCATCGCATGTTTGATCCCAGTTGTGGATAACAGTTGTGTGAGGTCTTGATGAAGTAGTTGAAAGGGCTCAATGTTGCATTCATTCGCCTTGCATCATGTGTCATTAACAAGTGTGATCCATTGATATTTGACTTTCGAATGTGAAGTTTTTTATCATAATTTCTTTGAATCAATCATGGTTAAATATTACGAACATCAAACAGTTTCTTTGTTCTGTGAGGTATCATAGAGTTCAAGCACTTTGGAGATTAAAGGGTCAGTGATGTAAGACATTGTGTTGATGGATATTAGGCACAAGTTGCTTGCATCAATTCACCAAATCGCTAAATACCTTGAAGACAAGTCGCTACTTACCCAAGTCGCTAGGTACTCAAGTTGCTATAAACCTTAAGAACAAGTCGCTAAGACACCAAGTCGCTAAGTAGCAACTCGCTAAAAACTCAAGTCGCTGTGAGCCAAGTCGCTAGATACAAGTCGCTAAAGCAACAACTCGCTAAGTGGGCAAGTTGCTAAGGAACAACTTGCTAAGATGCCAAGTCGCTAAAGAGCAACTCGCTAGTAACAACAGAGACAAGTCGCTAGAAATTGTAAAGACAAGTCGCTACGTCCCGAATAAGTCGCTAGCTGGCAGTGGAACCTCCACTACTTTGTACTGTTTGTCGCCTTGTCTCAATAGACAAGTCGCTAGAGCTCAAATCGCTACCACTTCAACTGCAAGTCGCTACCAACTAACGAAGCAAGTCGTTACGAAGAAATGTAGTCCGAGAACCAAGTCGCTAGGTAGAAAAACTTAAAAAATACCCTTTTCAATCCAAAACAAGTCCAACCACAGTGATTCAAGCTTTCCAAATCAAAACCCAAGCACATACAATGATTCTAAACACAAAAGTACAATCAAAAATCAAACTTTAACACCACAAATGATCCAAATGAAGCAAAAACCACTAAACTTTTTCAAACCCAAAAACCATATAAAAACCACTAGAAATCCAAGAACATGTAAGAGAGATGATCAAACCATGGCTCTTGATATCATTTGTAACATATTGGATTTCACAAACACATCAAACTATGATCAAAAGTAGGCGTATGAATATATGGTTTTAGAGAGAGAAAGTGGGATATTCTAGTAAGAGAAACTCATGGAAGGTTAGATTCCAAATGAACATCGACCCTCTCCCTTGTGGGGAGAGGGCTATTCTCTAAAAGCACGCCTCCTTGAGTGTGGATCGATGCATAAAATAGGTAAATACCGTCCTTCCTCCACGGTGTTGCACTAGACTAAACTATGCTAATAACTAGCTAACAAATAACATAATAAACGATATGTCTACGAGCTAACTTAAGCTAGAATATATTTAGGGTGACCGATGCTTCATTATAGAATTTCCAATTCCTAACAGTGATAAACGTATTTCCACTGATGCACCTCAGCCTCTTTCTGCTGATATTAAGGAAGGTGCTCAATCACCAGATGCTACCCCAGTCATTCCTACTCCAGATGCTCCAAGATCTAGTGTTTCTTCTCCTTCTTCCACACCTGGTGGAAGACGAAATAGTCTGGCTAAGAAGAGGAGTTCTAGGGCATTTGATCTGAATACTTCTGAAAGTTCCTTCATCAAGGTTGCTGATCCTGATGATTCTGATGAGGAACCAGTTGTGTGGTCCATTTTAGATAGATGGGAACTTACAGAGTTTATGGGTGGTATGGTGAATACAATTTATAGGAGAGATGGGTCATTCAAACATTTTTCCTTTCTGAGTAAAATCCTTCATCTAGTGGTTAGACAGGATCTCATAAAGTTGTATGGGTTGGTTACTAAGTATTTTGAGACTCATCCTGCATCTGGTGCTGGTCTCTTCTTGCTGGGTGATCTACATGTGTTGTTTGACTCTATATATTAGGATGGTAAAGGGTTTCAGGTTTTTGATAGTCAGGCTAATTGGAGAGTATGGCATTGGGAGTTTATCCTCTGGCACATGTACATGTATTGCAGACTGTATGTGGTCATTATGTATATATGTTCTCGGATTTGCAGTATCCTTTGTCTGTGCAGGTTATGACCCAAATGTTAAAGCACTGGTGGTGCTTCTTTGAACTGTTGGCAATGATATGCTGCATGCAGAGCAATTGGTCAAGCTTATTAAGGACAAAATTCGTACTGCCAATGCTGCTGCCACATCTTGAGAATGGTTTCTTGTATTATTGTTGTATATTATTTCTTTTCTTTAGAGTTTAAAAAAAAGAAAAAAAAGACCTTGTATATGTTATTCACTAACTTTTACTTGAGGATCATGTTGTGCAGTTTTGTATTGTCCCACCTATGGTTCTTAACTCACCATGTCTTGCGTGACAAAGAGTTAACTCACCATGAAGTGCGCCTCAGTGGGAGTCCTCAACCGTTGATAGTTGCCGATTTATTAAAAATCGAGGGTTATCAATGTACCACGGTCTCACACACCAAACATTGGCTACTCCATGAGCAAACAACTACGGTAAGAGATATCAAATCCGTTGGATGGTTGACAATTTTCCAATAAATTGTATGGTGCTCGAACTCACCATGTCCTCGTAGATGAAGAGTTGGCTAGCCCACAAGTTCATGGCTTGTGGTAAAGCGATGGAATACCATGGCTAGTCCTGAGTTAACGGCTTCAGGTAAAGACAACTCAAATCCATTGATGGCTGTTATGGTTTGCCAAAAACCATTACGCTCAGTTCTCGAGTTAAAAAGGAAGAGGAAATTAAAGGAAACGGAAAGTTTTTTGTGTTCTTGAGTCTTTTTTAAAGGAGGAAAGGGAAACGGAAAGGAAGATTTGATAAGTAAATCTTCCTCCCACTTTTGGGAGGAAAGGGAAAGGAAACGGAACCATATGTTGTGTAAAGACTAATATACCATTTTTAAAACATTTGACATTAATAATTAAAGGGCATATATGTAATTTGACCAAGTTATTTTCCTTTTCCTCTCACTCAATAACATGATTATGATTACTTTCCTTTTCCTTTCCTCTATCTCAAGAACATAACAACTAACACTTACTTTCCTCTTCCATTTCTTTTCCCTTTCCTATTCTTTTCCATTTCCCTTCCCTAAAAACTCGAGAACTGAGCGTTAGGGTTTTCCAACACACCATTGATTCACGTTCTAAGTGTTGGACTGGTTATTGGTTCACTAGGGTGATGTCATGATTCCACCAACGAATCAGCTAGCCCAAGAGTGAATAGCTACTTGGTAAAGGCTTATCAAATCTACTCGAGTTCTTTGTTCTTCTTTGGATCGATCTTTCGACATACATTTGTCATGATGGATTCATGGACTTCATTCTTTGTTTTACGGTGGTTCTAGGAGTTGTTGTTGGTTAGTTCCATTGCTTTAGTTCTTTGAAAGGCTCAATCCTCGTGTTGTACAAAGATCTATCTGGAAACTTGAAGTTAACCAAGTCAAATTCAAGTTTAGGGAGGATTGTTAGGAATTATTGTAATAATTATGGTTCCTACTTGATCGGGTTCCTGCGATAGTTTCTTTTGTTTCTCACGATAGAGCAGTTCCTGGCGATAGTGCGATTCTTTGGCGATAGGTTTGTTTCTGCGGATAGTAATATCCGTATTATTAGTAATTAGTTAGGATATGCATGAGTTATTTTAGGAAGAGGTAATGCATATCTTTTACGTGTTTTGTAAGCTGCAGAATTAGGGTTTCTCATAGCATAAAAGAAACCTGCGGCTAGGATTTATGTACGCTTTGGAAAAACATATTCTTAGCAATTTAATATAGATCCATAGAGGATCAAGAGTTTAATTTTAATGTCTTCTTCAACTCTTGTGTTCATATTCCACGTGGACATAAGTTTATTAGAGGTTCTCTATAGTTTGCTTGTGATTACACAAGTTTACTATCTGTTTCTTAAAGGCTCATGAGATCTATCTGGGACTGATCCAACACAGGGGGAAACAAAAAACCCAATGATTGGGATCTTACTGCCACTGCTTCCAAGGATAGCACTGGGAAACTCCCACCAGTGCTTGAAGGAGCAAAGAGGGACAAAGACTCAGAGGGAAAGAAACAACCCGCTGATATGGAACTCATCACCAATCCTGACTCCATGCACTGGAAAACACCTATTAGTGTCTGAGGGGTCCTTGGGGGACAAAGACTCAGAGGGACAAAGATTCAGAGGAAAAATACCACCCGCTGATACGGAACCCACAACCCCTCCTGGTCTTCTCAGTGTTGCTGATGTTCAAGACTTATTGTTTTCTGATGAAGAGATTAATGCTGACAGTGAGGAGGAAATTTTTTTTGCTGGAAGAAATGGACACTGATGTTCCAACACAAGTACAAAAACATCAGCGTGATCCAAAAAAGCTTGAAGAGTCACCTTTCCAACCTGAAGAAGACTCATCTGACTCTTCAGAATCTTCCTGCCCTGAGGAATTGAAAAAGTATGACAATGTTCTTCTCCTCACTGAAAGACAACTAGTGATGTGGCTAAAGAGGGCTACTCAGAAGCTATATTATGGAGTGACTGATAGTATATCGGATCATCATGTTGAAGCCAATGCAAGTTACGCTGATCTCAAGGCTGAAGGGGTTTATAATTTTGAAGATAATGATGAACATAGGGAACTCATCTATCAACATCGTGACAAGCTGGATAACCATCTGAAGATGTTTCTCACAACACTTCAGGATGCTGACTCCAAGCTTGATGAAATCAGTCGATCGAGGAGACCACCGCACTAAACATTAAAGTGCTTGAGGCTACGGAAATTTATTTGAAGAACTCTTCCAGCCTCACTGAACTGATCATTATGCTCAATAATTCAAATGTTCAGGGTCTTACATCTTCATTTCAGGCTATTCAGTCCACTCTGGGCTCATTGGATACAAAGGTTGCTGATCTGGCTAAATCGTCTTCTTCTATGGCACGGAATGTCGGGCCTAGAATGACTATGCTGGAATTATATCAGGAAACTCTTGGGGAGAAAGTCACCAACCTTCAACAAGACACCTCAGAAATCAAGTCTATGGTTTCTGAGATCTATCAGGCTTTTAAGGATCAGACTGTTGCCTCAGCATCTCTGTCAACTCTTGCTCTCACTGAAGCTCCAACAACAGTTGAGGGGGAGAGATCAACTGAAGAGACTCCTTCTCACACTGAGCGGGAGCCAACTCAAGCAGTTCCTACAGTGCCCATCTCCTCAATCCCACCAACATCAACACCAATCATCACTACATCAGTAACAACAACAACAACAGTGACAACAACATCTACTTCTTTATCAGTCCCTCCTCAATACAAGGGCAAGAGCATAATGATAACACCTGAGCAGGTCAAAATTACTTTTGTGATTGGCAACAAGAAGTATTTGCTCAGTCCAAAACAACTAACTGTCTATCTTGAGAAAGAAGACAAATTCAAAAAACAGGTTGAAGAAGAACAAAGAAGCAAAGCTGCCTTGGTCAAGGTGGTACTGAAGAAGCTGAGAAGTTAGGAATCGGTCCTAAAACACTGGAAAAAGGACAAGTCGGCCTAAATTTCAAAGCAGCTCGGGATGCTGAGATGACTGCCCTAAGAAAAAGAAGGGATGAAAAGAGCAAGAAGGCTGCTGAGATAAGACAAGCAAGAATCGATCACTATAACTGGACCATGACCAGCAGGAGAGCCCCTGAGCAAATTACTGATGTTTATAGCATCCCCAAATCCAAACCTGTTGCAATGAACGTCTACAGGGGAGAAGACAAAAGGGTCTTTGAGGTTCATAATCCTCTAAAGTTCACTGACTTCGAGATCACTGAACTTGGTCCTATCCTTGAAAAGAAGAAAAATCAGGTAGTCAAGGACTTGATGAAAGCTCTAAGAAAAAGATATGAAAGATTGAGGGATATGCCCGCTGAGCTTGGAATCCAATATGCTCTCCCTGAAGCTCAAGGCACTCAACCCTAGTCATCGCAAAGGAAAAGGAAAAGAGTTGAATCTAAGCCTGAAGCCAAGGTCCATGGTTTTGACTGCAATAGAGAGCTACCTGAAGGGGTGAAGTTTGTTAACTGCTTGGTCAGTGAAGAGCCTGAAAGAGGACTCTTCTTCATTGATGTTTATGGAAACCAGACATTCCAAAGATGGAGCGATATTGATCAGGCTGGCGTAGCTACAATGCTGAGTTACTTGACAGTGGCTTCTCAAATTCAGTCTCCTGAAAACATCAGGTTCTGTGCTGACCTGAATGCTAAAGTAAGAGACCATCCTGACAAAGCAACTCTCCTATCAAAGAAGCCAAAGCTTGAAGCCCTAGGCATCTACATTGAATGACATCACTGAAATATCTATCATTTCATCTTTTGTACTAGATAGGAACTTGTAATATCTTATGAATAAACAATGTATTGTTTTCTTAAAGATCAGTGTTCCTTATTATGTTTACTAGTACATTCAGTATAAGTAGAAGCCTCTTGCTCACTTACACTAATCAAAACACTTAGGATATTTGTATATCCAAATAGGGGGAGACTGTTGGGTTTAGTGAATACCCAAACCCCTTAATTCTAGGATTTGAATAGAAAATACCCTAAGTGTTTATAACTTTAAACACTAACAAGTCACTGAGTGCATAGCCACTCAGTGAGCTATCTTCAGGATACTCAGTACGAGACAAAGAAGTAAAGTCTCTTCACTCAGTGAGGCGGAACTCAAGGGGTGAAGACTGAGTCAAGAAGATGTTGGATTCAGTGAGTGATGACAATAACTCACTGAATCCTAGAACTCCTCACCAACTATTATCACTGAAGACAAGACTGAAGATTAAAGACTGAAGGCTAAGAAGACTGAAGAATGAGCGGGACAAGGCGAGATAAGTTTGAAAAAATAAGACGAAGTCCTTATCAACCCAAAGTCAAACTTTCCCTGAAATGCTAACAACCAGGATCAGTGTCATCACTGACAAGAAGAAAGCAGCCTTGTTACTTACTCAATATAGCTATTGTAAATAGAGACAAAATACATCAATATTTTGTCTTCTGTAACCTTGTCAGTTTGTCCTCTAGGATAGAGTCAAAAACTATACTTGTATAAATAGCCATAAGGCTGGAGTGAAAGATCAAGCTTGTGCATTAATTGTGAAAAACACATACAAGCATCTTTCACTCCTCCAAATACGACTATATCCTTGAGATAGCTCAGTGGTACCTGAATAGTTGTGCTTATACTTAGCCTAAGCTTCGTGAGGAGTTACACCATACTTGTCATTTCAATCCCAAGTACTGTTCCGCAAGTACTTGGGTAATGTATTCTTTTGATTCGTTTTAATAAAGAATATAATCGTTGGAAAAATCCTTTGTGTTTTTACCTTGTTAAACCTTATCTTAATGTGCTTTACTTCAATCATGATTCACAATTAGTAGTATTTACTGTTATAAGCTATTTGTGAAACGGGAACAACAGAATGTGTTCTTTAGACACCGGGAAATCCAAAGTGTTGTTGGGTCAGACAAGATCTGAGAGGAAAATTTATCTCAGCTGCCATACTTCTGCCATTTTTCACGAAACCTAGAGAAGGCATATTCCTATTCCAATAATTCCATTAAGACGTGTGCACGAAGATACAGTATTAGGAGGGTACCATGTCCTAGATGGAACTAAGGTTATGCTCCTTTAGAAATTTACACACTTACACTAATCGTCTCATATTTCTTTATGTATTTTGTGACCCTTCCCCTCATACACCATACAAGGTAACTTTCTCGTAAATCCTAACAAATTTGATACTTTTATGGCAGTTAGCGGTAAACATTTATTGATGTAACACGAAGAAGAATGTGTGGGAAAATCCTGATATGTTTATGAAGGAAAATGAAACCATTGTTAAGCATAGAACAACGGCATTTAAAGGAGGAAAAGGGTGTGTGTCGATTCTCTTCAAGCTATGATGATTTATTGCATAGGAATAGGAAGAATGGTGCAACAGATCGAGTGGAAATTACAGATAAGGCTAAAGAAGTTATCAATACACTCGGACTTACCACACAGAGGCATATCACCAATATGTATTGTTAGTGTTTTAGAATTTACTAAGGGCATGATTTCTTTGAAGTTTCCCGACTTTGATGTTATGTCCATCGCTGCTGAAATATTAAAACTTTAACTTATTTGTATCTTGGGATGAAAAATTTGGTCATTTAGTGCACCTGTTCTATGAATTTAACTTGATCTAGAAAATTAATCTTTACCTTTAATTTTACAGGTACATAACGATTTGCAATAATGAAATAAGCATCAAAGATTTATATTAACGACCATATTCCAGCAACAACTTGGTTCAAGGATTTTCAATCGTGAAGTAGATGTATCATCAAAATCTGCTAAGATTAAACAAAATGAACTAGATGAACACAATAAAGTTATAAAGAAACAAAATACTTTATGAGCTCTCGATGTGAGCTACAAGTTAATTAACTTGGGGCAGTTTATATGAACCCCCCTATAGGGGGTTTTCAATTATTGTACGCATCGAAGAGTTGTACTGTGTGCATTACGGTGTTGTACTATGTTTTTCACGGTTTGTATGGTTGACCTAAGGGGGTTCCTATAACATATCCCAGTTAACTTTGGAAGTATAGTTTGAAGCAAAAACCAAAAACAAAAAAAATGTTAAAACCATGTTATGAGGTTAAGGATTGTTTATGAGATCGCTCGGAATCATCTAGGGTCTCATTTGGCTAGAAAGACTACCGTTGTAGCTTTGGCTCCAAGATCAATGTATAAAAGCAATAAATGAACAAAAACATATACATATAAGATTTTCGATTTTTAATCCAGTAAGTAAAAGCAATTTAGACACGTTAATTTGTTTGGAATTTTTATCGACAATAACACACAACTATAAATTTTAGAAAAAACTTCATACATACGCGGGTATTAATACCTAATCTATATCTATACTATATAAAATGGAAAAATGGTCAAAGTGGAAAAAGTGAAAAATGTTGAAAGTTGAATGTTGAAAACATGGTCGATGGAGAGAGAAATAAATAATATAATTAATACTCTTATTAAAACACCCATTCTTAAAAGTACTGATAATTTATTCACATTGTACACCCAATTAAAAGCACATCTACAAAATTAAAACAATCAATTGAAACCGAATCACGGGTTGACCGGGGCGCTTCAAACCGGCGGTGACAGGTTTAATTTGACATTTTTGACCCAACCTATCGGTTTGACTTCGGTTCATCGACTTTTTTTGATCGGAGCAGTTCAACCAGTTGAACCACCCGGTGAAATCGGGTTTCAAATTTGACAAAATTATATGAGAAATGATGAAGTAGTTGTGGGCCCGTGACAATTTTTTTTAAATGAGAGACCAAGTAATTGTAGTTTTGGTTTATTTTGCTTTGACACATGTAATTTATTTTAAAAATGTTCTTTGCACCATTTAAGGGACTAGCGTATATGAATCGTCGTTTAAAAGTTAATATATATTGTATAGCCATTTGTCCAGGTGTTAAATAATGTTATATAAGTTTATTAAAATCACAAAAATAAATAGTATTGTTATCTTTAGCGATAATTATTTGTCACCCAAACAAATAAACTTTGAACAATGCGTAAATATCTATACAAATTGATAGTACAAAATAATCTTATATGGTGATATCCAATTTGAAAGTTACAATTTTAAAAGCCCACACAAAACGATAAACGCTTCACATGTAAAAAAAAATAGTTATCATCGCTTAAATTATTGTGAAAAACAAGAAAAATCGGTCACACACGTTGGCTTATACCTCTAAACTACAATATAATATTGTCAACTACATAATACCGTTGCTTTTTGTAATGCTTGAATCTATTATTACTAAAAATCTTAATAACTTAAAACAATCCTATTAAAAATATACTCACACACTTAGATCGACCACATAATTTTTTAAAACTATATATTTATCTTCTTGTCAACCACACATCGAATCAGTAGTTATTCAAAACGATTATCTAATCTACAAATCGAACATTGTTGAAAGAAACTTGTCGTCGTCGGGCTTTCAGAAAACTAGACATCGGCTGCTGGCAGGCGCAGATTCTAAATCAGTATATTAAATAACACGACCACAATAATCACAAATCAAGTGATACACTATAGTTGCCAAATTAAGCGTGTGAATATTCAACAATTACAATGAAAGTGATTATTGTAAAATAACAACCAAACGAATCACAAAATATTACAATTCACAATGAGAGAGAGCGAGATAGTTGAAGATTATGATAAAAATATAACAAAATAAAAATCATAACGCAATAATTAAAAATAAAAGCTACCCAAACTGTAAGAGCATTAGGTGTCACGACAAGCCTTAGGCTCGTCGTCGTGCCACATCAGCGCCACATCAACATTCCATTTTTCCACAACTAACCACAACAAACCACCTCCTCACTCATAACAAACCTCAACCTCTTCATTTGGGGCCAACCACTACCACTTTAATTTTTTATTTGAAATATTAAAACGTTATAAAAACTTTTGTCAGAAACATTTGCTCGTCGTGGTGATGATGAGCTAGCTGACGACGCCCCACGGCGAGGGGGTCGGTGTCACGGCGAGGCTCGGCGAAGAGCCACGGTGGACGGCGAGCCTCAACGGCGAAGCCACACCGTGTGCTCTAACAAATGCTCTCGACAAACCATATTATATTTTGTATTATATAATAAAGATATATATATTATTTTTAACCGAAATTAAATCGAATTTCAATTTGGTATATGGTTTGGTTATTGGTTTGGTTTGGTTTTAATTTTGACTTTGAAAATTTTCAAACCGATAAAATCGAACCATAAAACCTACAAAACCGAAAACCTAACCGACGAACACCCCTAATTTCACATATGCTTTGTGATCCATTTAGACCGGACGTAATTGAGGGCTTCACCATCCGCGGTAGGCACCCTTCACGCGGATGAGCCATTACGGAATGCCATCACCACCTGCGGTGGTGGGAATTTGACTTTGGTAAATTGGTGGATTTTTTTAGTGTGTTTGGTATGTTTGTATATAGTGGAGTTTTTGTGTGTGTTTGGTTAGGTGATCACCACTACGTCTGTTAAGTGGTGGGTTTAGGTGATATACCTGATGAAAAGTGACGGGACGTTAAGGTAGTGGCAGTCGTTTAGGTGGTCATTACATCCAGCCTTATAAATAAGATATATTATGAAATCATGATGATATAAACATTTAGACATGATAACATTAGGTTATCCAGAAACTGAAAAATACGGAACATAAAATATAAAGTTTAATAAGTCAAACGCTTAAAACTGCTATCATACGAACGTAAAGCGATAAAAAAAGCACACAGATTGAAATTAAATAAGGGACAAACTCAACCCCCTCTCTCTTATGTCACATCATAAGGGGGTTTGTATAATATGACCCTTATGAAAATTACAATGATACTTATGAAAATTACAATGATGGGATATTTAAGAGATTAGTCCGTTGTTTTTAAATTGTATTTTTGACATCACTTTAAGTTTATAGTTTATTTTTAGCTTGTGCATTTGAACAAAATAAGTTCTTATAATATCAGATCCAAAGCTTACGATGAAGATCAGCATCTTATTTAGATCTTACATATGCAAAGATCTTATGTAAGATAGACATGTATTTATTTTGCAACACGGGTCTATATTTTTAGCTTGTATTTGTCAAGTAAAAGGGTCTATATTTGTTTTAGGAGACAAAAAAAACAAAAAATAAAAATAAGGTTTTTTAAGGTGGTCTAAAAGGCCTTTTGTATAGTAGTGTGTTCTACTTAACATTCAATGTATTTATCAGGTTAAGGCTATTAAATAGCAACTAACTTTTCCTTAAAAGTCCTCATTTGCCAATTAAACTAAACATGTCATGTAAAATGTTAAAAACTTTCAAAAAACTGTTATAATGCATATTTTCGTGAGTTGTCACGTAAAAATAGCGATATATGTCAGATTTTACGGTATGACAAAAATTCCGAATGTATATATTGAACACCCGTAAAAATATTAACTCATTTTTTAGTTTTGGTGTTACGCCGATATTTAATAACCTAACTCAATAATACCTATCATTCACCAAAGATTATGGTCAGCAACGATACATGGGGTCACGAGGGGAATAGTTTTGACACTAATGGTTATCAGCATCATCATGGTCCCTCCATGTTCACTTCATATCACATGCCTAGTGCCTGTTACTGTTATTTATTTAATTCCTTCGGTAACCATATGATCGACGCCGGTCCAATGAACCCTTTTTTGGCTTTCTTACTTGTCCTTTCTCATGGGCATTTCTCACCGACATTTGTGTTGTTTTAAGTTTAGGAAGAATTACACATGTATACTTTCATTGAGGCGAAAATATCTTTGGCTTGGTTACGCTTTATCTCTCATACGCTATCTTTAGTAATTCTGATACTATCTGTTAGGGCGAAAAATAAATTCGAAAACAAGCTCACATTAACGTTTTATAAATACATATTCACATTTTATGAAAATAAAATTAAAATTTTTGTTAACGATACGAGAGGCAACATACTGCAACTCTTTGGTCTGATAAGAAGATTTTATGATAAGCTCGATATAGATTTGAGTTCAACAAAAAACAGTGACTATGGATTCATTTTACTTCAACAATCTTGTGATTTAAGATATCTCTCTCTCACACATATATACATATATATGAAATTTTAGTAATTATTAATTTATAGTTTATTGGTACTAATATCTGTACACCTTTGAAAAAATTATTATCTTATTATTTTTTCGATTGAGTCAAATTTGACTTGATGCCAATTGGGATTGAAAAAATTATTAATTTTATCGAGATTATTAATTTATCGAATATTAATTTATAGAGGTTTTACTGTATGTCCAAATACCCAATTTATATATGATTAAAACCTTAAAATATATATTAAATATTTCTGATATAAAACTTAAAATTTTCATATATGTTCAAATACCCAATTTATATATAATAAAAATCTTAAAATGCATATTAAATATCATTTGATTTTAATGTGACCGTTATACCCTTCTGTATCTTTTATATAATAAAAGAAGAGTAAATTACACCGTCAAATCACTATGGTTTCTAAAATAACACTCCAAGTCCTTTGTTTTTTTTTGCTTGGTGAGTCCTTATTATCAAGTTTTGTTTCACCGTGAGTCCCTATTGATAACCGCCGCTTTTCTTTTTCGTTATCTCAATGGCACCGTTAGTCCTAACCAAACGATCACTTGCGTTAGTCCTTTATACTAACGATCGTTAATAACTCAAAATTTTATTAAAAAAATCTTTCTCGCGGTTTTATCGTTTCTTGCTTTTCTTACGTTTTATACGTTTTGTCGTTTTCATCGCTTTTTCCGTTTTGTCCATTTTATCGTTTTCCCGCTTTTTCGCTTTTGTCCATTTTATCATATTTTTAAAAAGTTTTCGATTAAAAAAATTGCGTTTTTATCCGATTTTAAAAGTTTTTCCGATTTAAAAAAAACGTTTTTAATTTGATTTTTAAAAAGTTTTTTCGATTTAAAAAATTACTTTTTTTATCGATTTATAAAAGATTTTTCCGATTTTAAAACGTGTCTGATTAAAGACTTTTTAAAATCGATTAAAAACGTATTTTTTAAATCGGAAAGAGCGTGAAAAAGCGGACAAAGCGTAAAAAACGTAAGCAAGAAATGACAAAAGCGTAAAAAGCGAAGGAAAGCGTATAAAATGGAAAAACGGAAAAACGCGTGTAAAAGCGATATAAGCGGACAAAACGCATGAAAGCGGGCGAAAACGATAAAAACCGCGTGAAAGATTTTTTTAATAAATTTTGAGTTATTAGCGATGCGTTAGTATAAAGGACTAACGCCGCAAGTGATCGCTTGGTTAGGACTAACGGTGCCATTGCGATAACGAAAAAGATAGCGGCAAGTTATCAATAGGGACTCACGGTGAAACAAAACTTGATAATAAGGACTCACCAAGCAAAAACAAAGGGACTTGAGTGTTATTTTGGGTGAAACCATAGTGACGACGGTGTAATTTACTCATAAAGAATTACGTCATTTTGTGTTTTTTAAAAATACTTCTCATTGAAAAATAATTGGGCTAATAGGAATCTCGATTTCGCCACGTAAAGCAAAATCGTGTGATGTGATTGGTTAATAAAAGTCAAAATTAAATTGATTTTACGACTTTAATAAATTTGGTAAAGAATTTGGTTGATAAAAAAACACATAAAAATATAGGTCAAATTTGTGAAAATAAAAACTTAAAAAGAGGAGATAATTAATAAAACTTTAGTGGTTGAATTTTTAAAATTATATAAATTAAATGTAATATTATAAGTCTCCATGCTTTTTAATAACTTTGTATTATAAACAAATACCCCCTTATACTTTATACCATTTATACTTTATATCTTAAAAATATACACTGTATATGTTGTTTTAAAATAACAACATATAAAACAACATATAAATTTGCATAAGATTATAAGTATCAGTTTTTTTACTAAATACGTTCATAAGGACTAATTATTTCATTTTAACAGTTTAACCTATGTAGACACGAGTTTACATTTTAAATACGGCTAAATTACCGCGGAATATAATTATCAAATTGTAAGCCGGGTTAATTTAATATAAAAATAAATATCTGCTGATTGTCTTATAACATACTTCATTAATTCTTATTTATTTATATAAGGATATCTAGAAAAACATTTTTTTAAAAACTTTAAGGAGATACTTTAACTTTATCAATGTTCATTATGTCTTTATTAAACTAGCGTCACGTGTATAATATAATATCGATGAATGAAATTTAAATATGACATCAACATCTTCATCACTAAATAAAATTAAATCTTGAATTACAAAAAGTTTTTACAAATATTTTATCAAATTCGAATGGATATTAATGCATAATGAAAAACTCTTTACGTAAGTATTAGTTGTCTTATATCACAATTTTCATGGGCAAATATGTATATAGATATATCTTGGCTAAAATGTTAAAATAAATTTGATTTATGTGTAAACTTCGTTCGTGCACGAAACTTATAACTATATAATTATACGCAATTAACTTTAAAGATACAATATTCAGTATTAATATAAAATAATTTTTTTTGTCAAAACCAAGTGCGTGCACGGGTATTATAACTAGTATAACCTATGGAGTTATGAGGAACAAATATTTCGTGTTAAAGTCTTATAAGCAGCATTTTGTATTAATCAATGAATAGATATTTAAATGCTATTGCGTGTCCGTGGTTTAATTATGTTTTTAGTTGCAGTTCATATCGATAGCATATATATAAGCAATATAAGTTGAGCAATTATTGGAGATTTGATATATATGTGTGATTATAAAGAAATGAGAAACAATGGTATAATGGTCATTTTAAAATAAAATAATATTTAATATATATCTTAAGGTTTTAATTACTATATACAAATCGGGTATTTGGACAGATATGATAATTTTAAATTTTAAATTAGATATGCATGTAATTTTAAGTTTTAAATTTGATATATCTGTAACTTTTAAGTTAAGTTGGATATATTGTAATTTTGAAGAAAAGGAGGAATCCATATGTATTATGTATATAATACAAAGGGGAGTGATATTTGCACCACATAAATTGATCGCACACCATAATTATTCACATACAATGTTGTAACATATGCATTAGTAATGTGATATTATGGTGTGTGCATCAATTTTGGTGATGTGAATATCAATTCCGTAATACAAACTCTTTTATACATGCATGCGGACGGATAGGAATTTTTAAGAGGTGTTGACAAAACAAATGTTGGTACCAACTAAAGTTCAATCAGTAAAACAAAACTAGCAAAAAAAATTTGGGGGTTGCACATACCACAAAAGCAACAGTTTTGAAATCTTTTTACACTTCGTAACTTAAAATTGAATGTAGCACGTGTCACACCCGACATACATATGGGTCCTTCCATGCATGCATGCATTCATATTTATACATATATAATACAGCGGTTATGAGAATAAAGAAGTAAATAGTTGTTATATTCTTGTAGCTATTCTATTAATCAAAATATTGCTCGTTAGAAAAAGGGTGTTCTGTGATCAGTGGCGGAGTCAGAAAAGTTTTCGTAAAAGAACCAAAACAAAAAAATTTCCGCAAATACATTAGATGGGAGGGCCGATTTTTTATTTGTATTTTTATTTATTTTTTATTATTTTCTTAACACATGAAATCGCAAATAAATACACTACCGAGCTTAGGCCTAGAGGTCAGGACCCCTCTCGGTCCTAATGTGGCTCCTATTAAAGAAATATAATTAATACACAGTTAAGATCCTAAGAGCATAAGGTATGATAACTCAAAACATGAGTGAAAGCTTCATTTTTTTGAGTTAAGCAACAAGTTACCACATCGTCCAAGTGAAATCTTAACTTGGCGTTATCAATTTCACGCTGCGTTAAACAACCTTCTTTTTCAAAATATATAGACTAAAATACACTGTTGGTCCCTAAACTTGTCACTGCGCTTCGCGATGGGCTTGGGCATTATCATCGTGGGGAGTCCAAAAATTGGGTTTTTAATGCCAAACTAGTCCCTTGACCAATTTTCTGTTAATCAACGTCTGTTAATTTTCCCATTTGCCTTGCACATGAGGGTAAAATGGTCATTTCATTGTTTTGGTTAATCACCCTTCATCTTCATCTTCCTCATGTTTAAACCCAGATTCCGGCGACCTTAAACCCAGAATCCGGCGACCAAAAATTATATCATGTGTAGAATTCTTTTTTATATCAAACTTTCAAATAGATTAGACGTGTCAAATGGTCAAGTATATGTTGATCGCGAGGACGTTCTTCGTCGTTTTCTGTTCATTGAAGGACCAGATGCATATCACCAAGGGTCTACTGGTTAGAACTCTTTTTCTTGATAGCGTTGTTCTCTGTTTATCATCGGTCGCTTCACGAACATAGGCTAAATGGTTTAAAGAATATCGTTTACTGTAACCTTTTCGCAGCCTCGCAATCTTGTTTTTAGGTTCTAATACATGGATTAATATCTCTTTGTAGTTGCACTGAAGGTTCTGTCTTACTTGCCATTACCATACTCCGCATTAAGCACTCTCATGATCGTACCAACTCCTATAAGAGATGTTGCATATGACTACATTGCCAAACACCGCTATGGCTGGTTTGGTAAGGACACAAATTGCTTAGTTTTGAAAGAGAAGGAATTGCTTGAACGGTAGATAGAGACGAAATGATTCACAAGAAATGGGCAGATGACTAATGCTCCATATTGCAAGTTATCTTTTTACGGCTGTAAGTTCTCTCACCGTCCCTATTTAGTATAACTCACAAGAATATTAGAGTTGAGATGTAAATAGGTAGCAAGCTTACGAACGGAATTAGAGTTGGTCTTTACTGGAGGAAAGAGTAATTTTTTTACTTCTATGAACTGTTTGTATTTACCCAACCTTATTAATTGTCTATGCCTCGAGTATCAAACATCTTTGCGTTACATGAAAATTTTAGCCATTTTATTAGGATGCAATGTCATCTCTAAAATAACAATCTGGGGGTTGCAAACTGGACGGTTTAAACAGTTTTTGTCCAATTTTGTTTTTATAGATGACTAAATGTGTTGGATAATGAAATTCACGACTTGCTAATGAAATTTCATATTAACATGTTCAAAATGAAAGAAACAAAAATTAAGCTTCAATTAACACAACAAACAAATTTACAGATACAATCAGTATCCCGGGCCCTACACGAACTATATTACTTGTTCAAGAGCACCAGCGCTGAAAATAATCTCTGTCCATGAATCGTTTATAGAGAAAATTTCTTAAACGAACACTTTCTGCTGCTACTTTACACATATAAACCTCGCCTATACATTTTTCTAAAATGAACTTTTCAATATTATACGTTAGATTCTACCGTAATAGGTTTTAAACCGTACACGTGTATAACTAATTCATGGGCGTGGGTTTGGGCGTGATACAAACCGATGAAGTGAGGCGTGTTCAGGCGTGCCATGGGCGGGAGGGTGAGCTAGGCGTGAGCACAGGCGTGAGCACAGGCGTGGGAGCTGGGCGAGGCCCGAGCGTGGCTGGGGTCTTTGGGCGTGGCTGAGTCTTGCGGGCGAAAGTGGTCTGGGTCGGGCGAGATGTGGGTCTTGGCGCGAGGAAGATGGGGTCTTGGGTGTTCATGGCATGAAGAAGAAGAGAACCACTATGTTGAAGGTGGAGATGCTGGAAACCGTGAAGATTACATCAACGAGCTCTAATATCTATCATTTTGTTACATGAACAAGTCTGGAATCAACAAGATCACAACATTTCACATGCATATACTAAGCAATAACATGAACATTTATCATGTACAGTGTGCCTGTGGAAAAAGCAGGCATGTGAGAGAATGGAAAAGGTGATCGTGACATCTTTTGGTCACTTTGGTAAAGTATACGAAAAAAGTTCAGTTTGGTAATATGACTTGAGATATGGATTGTTTTGGTAATTTGCTTTCTTTTATAATATCCTATTTGAAACGCAACAAGATGTGCAAACAACATAATGCAATGCAACAAATTTGCTACTTCGGGTCTTTCTGTTCGGCATTTTGTGGAGTCTAATCTATCTGAAAGTTTGATATAAAAAAGAATGATACACATGATATAATTTTTGGTCGCCGGATTCTGGGTTTAAGGTCGCCGAAATCTGGGTTTAAACATGAGGAAGATGAAGATGAAGGGTGATTAACCAAAACAATGAAATGACCATTTTACCCTCATGTGCAAGACACATAGAGAAATTAACAGACGTTGACTAACAGAAAATTTGTCAAGGGACTAGTTAAGTATTAAAAGCCCAAGTTTTGGACTCCATACGATGATAATGCCCAAGTTTGTTCCATCGCGAAGCGCAGTGACAAGTTTAGGGACCAACGGTGTATTTAGTCTAATATATATATATATATATATATATATATATATATATATATATATATATATATATATATATATATATATATATATATATATATATATATATATATATATATATATATATATATTAAAATTTTACATATTCGCCCCCTAAAATGTGATGTTTTTTGAGTTAAGGTTAGATTATGATAAGAAGCTTTTTTGAGTTAAGGTTAAAATGTTAAAGCTAATGTAACACTGACGTGACACTGAATGAAAGTTTAACCCGAGTTACCACACCTAATGCTCTAATAACTCCATGTCTGTGATAGAATAGTGTATTGCTCAATGCCTTTATTATATGAAACTCATTACATGAACGACGTAAAACAACAAAGGAAAAAGGAAAAAAGGAAAAGAAACAAGCAAACTAAAGTGAAAAATAGTGTCTGATTTGATTAGTTATAATATTCGTGCACGTACAGGGTTTTGACAAAAAAAATTGTTTTATATTAATACTGAATATTGTGTATTTAAAGGCCATTATATATAATTATATACTTATGCACGAGTTTTCCATTATACATTAATATCCATTAGAATTTGGTAAAATAAAACTTTGTAAAAATTTCTCTTAGATAACTCAATATTTTACTATATTTAGCTCACATATATGTTGATGTTGCTATTTAAATTTCACTATTTATATTATGTTGTAC
The DNA here is from genome assembly GCA_022545495.1 of Chrysanthemum lavandulifolium. Classification (NCBI taxonomy): domain Eukaryota; kingdom Viridiplantae; phylum Streptophyta; class Magnoliopsida; order Asterales; family Asteraceae; genus Chrysanthemum; species Chrysanthemum lavandulifolium. The sequence goes on along the minus strand of JAHFWF010000045.1, from coordinate 360,346 downwards.
ACAAGATGCGAGTTTAGTAGCACATAATTAGCGTCGATGAAATTAAAATATATCCCTTAAAGTTTTTTAAAAATATTTTTCTACATATCCTTATATAAATAAATAAGAATTACATGAGTCGTAAAATCACGCGTATTTTTTTTTTCATATTACAGTAACTCGTACTTATAATTTGATAACTATATTCTCGTTTTCAAACATTTAGCCGTATTTAATTTCAAATTCGTGTCCACATAATTCATACTTTTAAAATAAAATAAATGAGTCATTACTGAACTTATGTTGTAATTTTAAAACAACATATATATTGTATTTTTATTATATAAAGCATAAGGAGGAATTTGTTTAATTTCTAAAGTTATTATAAAACATGGAAACTTATAATATTACACTTAACCCTATATAATTTTTAAAAATTCAACCACTAAAGTTTTATTAATTACCCTTTTTTTTTTTTTTTTTTTTTTTTTTTTTTTTTTCATTTAACACCCTATATTTTTATGTGTTTTTCTTCTCAATCAAAATTTTCCACCAAATTTATTAAAAGTTAACCAATCAATTTAATTTTGACTTTTATTAACGAATCACATCTTACGTTTTTGCTTACGTAGCAAAATTGAGCTCTCCTATTGACTCAATTTTTTTTAATAAGAATGATTTGACAAAATCAATTCAAAATAATGTAATTCTTTTAGGGTTTATAGACAGATAAGTTACTCAACTTTTCAACTTTATTCGCCTAAGTTACCAAACTTTTTTTTGGTGCAAACATGGTATTGACTTATACGGAGTTGACATTCAGGTTACTGAATTTGTAAAATGAGACATTTAGGTTACTTAACTTACCTAAAAAACTGCGTTTGGGTTACTTAACTTACCTAAAAAAATGCATTTTGGGTTACTTTGATTACACTGAAAAATGGAGGTTGAATGTTTAACTAAAGTTCAGTAACCTAAGTGAACAAAATGAAAGTTTGGTAACTTAGGTGAACAAAGTGGGAAAGTTGGGTAACCTGTCTGATATAAAACCCATTCTTTTATTATATAAAAGATTTATCATACATGTAAAAAATCACTATCAATCTATCAGTTGCTATCATATTTGACTCCTCATTATTAGATATTAGGCTGGACGCATTCAATACTTGGACATCGGTTGGGCACCATTTTTTTCCCTCCTCAACCGATTTGAACATCGGTTCAACCGATTGGGACACTCGGTTGGCAAATCGGTCGAATGTCAAGAATTTGCAATATCGAGTGCAAATTCACTCGATGTTAAAAGCTTCGTTTGGTCAAAAAGTGACCGTTTGGTCATTAAACTAAAAAAAAAAACTATTTTTAAACCAATTTTACCACTCTGTAAATACCAACTTCACCTCAAACACACTTATTAACACACAATTTCAAACACAATTAAACCTCAAAATACTTCTCAACACAAAATTTATTATGGCTTGCCGTCTCCCCCATTCCGCTGAATATATGAAAATGTACGTTAACAAAAATGCGAAGAAGATGATGTGCTCGAAAACGCAATTATAGATGTTATCCATCCGTTTGAGCGAGCGAGCGCGAGAAGCAACCGATGAGAGAAACTACAAGAGTTGCAATGATATTACGCCCGAACGAAAAGTCGGATCGACAAGTTTTGCAAGATCAAGCCCGCAGCACCATGAGATTGTCGACAAGTTGTGGCGGTGTGTTCAAAAGGTAACGGACAATGTCAACACCAAAATCAATTGAGCTACCGGAGAACGAAAAGATGGTGTAGGTGCATCAACTTGACTCTCGTGATTTTTGGCCGATTATCTGAGTCCCTCTCGACTCTTGATTAGATTTACTATTTATGTGTTTCATATCGTTTTTATTTTTAATGTATTGTAATGTTTTTATTTTAATGAATTTTATTTTAATGAAAAACACAAATTGAAACTTGAACAATTAATTGAAAACATGAAATACATAATACGCTTAAACATAAAAAACTACAACGCATACTGATTGAAATAAAACTACTAAAACTTATAAAAACGGATCATCTAAGACCCAACCCTCAGAACTTGAAGGAGAATTAAACTCCCCATTATAGTACCGACGCTCCATTATGTCCAAGTAGTTGTCTTGGAGGTACTGAGCTTCCCATGCTTCTTGTTCACGGCGAAATTTCTTCACGTCTCGCTTCTTCCATAATCTCCTCACCGCTTTCTTCATCTTGTTCTAGTTTCCGAGGAAGCCTCACTTAACCACTGGGTGAGTTTGAAGATCCACCTGTGGTGGTGAGTGAGTAAACTTGAAACCGTGGTAATCCGGAAAGTTTAAAATACATTTTCCGGTTGGAAACCGAAAGACAGATTCATGTGGTGGTGAGTAAAGTTGAAACTGTGGTAAAGTTGGAAACCGATTTCCAAGAATCGATTCGAGTTGGAAAGTCGATTTCCGAATCGATTCGGAGTCGAAAGCGGGTTCCGCAACTTTTCCGGACTTGGGAATTCTTGAGAAAAATCTTTGCGAGACATTTTGTATGTGAATTGTGTGAGTTGTGTGTGAATCGTTGGACCCAGAGGGTTGATATATAGTGTGAATTGTGTGAATTTGAATTTGAAATTTGAATTTAAATTTTAAATAATCCCGCTCTTATTTGAAATTTAAATTTAATGTTAAAACGTTTGAATTAAAAAAAAAAAAAAAAAAAAAAAAATCTTGGGTCGGTCATTGGGGCATCCGGGTGCATGTCGGTCACGGAGAGAAAGGCGACGCGATTTGGATGACCTGCGTCGTCTCAGTCACGATTGGGACCAAATTTATAAGCCAACTTGCCTAAACCATACCAGAACTCGTTCTATTTGCAAAACTTCTCTGGGTTTGGTAAATAACATCCTTTTTTTTTTTTTTTTTTTTTTTTTACCATTTCATAATTAACAACCTAATATTAAAAGATTAACAGTGAGAGTTATTTTACATACTGGGACTCATCTCCACCATCCATCTAAAAAAAATCAATGGGTGAGATTAAAAGATTTTATTATTTCACCTATTTTTATAATTTAAATATCTCTTAAACCGTTAATCGTTAAGTGAAAATATTTACACCATCGCGACGAAAGATTTAATTATCTTTCATGGCGGGCGCTTCGATATACTTTCGAAAAAAGAAAAATTTAGTTTTTTCACGTTTTCGTTGTTTTCGTTTTTACGTTCTTGAAATTTGCGTGAAAAAATCATATAATATAAAACACTAAATTGAATATCGCGTGTGATATTAGTGTTAATCGTATATGATATGTAATATCGTATGTGATATTACACTAATATCACGTGATGATATTACATATGATGATATTACACTAATATCACATGTGATATTCAAATTAGTGTTTATCATATATGATTTTAATGAAATTTCAATAACGTGAAAAACGAAAAACTTAAAAAAAACGTGAAAATACGAAAAAAATTTGTCACAAAATATATCAAAGTCATTATCATGAAAGATAATTAAACGTCGTCAACGATATATTTTTTTTCGCTTAACGATTAACGGTTTGAAGATATTAATATTTGAAAAAAAATGATGTAAGTGGGTTTTTTAAATTGTTAGGATTAATCTCATCCATTAGATCAAATAAAAATGGAGGGTGGAGATTGATCCATTGTAAATAATCTTTTGTCCTCAAATAATCTTAAATCCAAGATTAAGCTAGTGAAAGTACCTTTCATTATTTGTTTCCTTGACCCTTCGGGCCTTTGAATCGTTCATTACTAAACCACTTCTTTTTATCAAACTACACGATGACAACGAAATAATATGTGACTGCATAGGGCCATTGGGGTTGTAACTTTTAAGTCCAACGAAGGTTTCACAACGTCTACAACTCTAAAATAAGAAAGAGCAGGACGACTAGTACAATTTGAAGATACATAGTTCCTAGCCTTTAACAATTCTGATTATTATTGTTGACTTGCTATTTATGGATTCTTAGCTTTGTGTTTGTGGTGACTGAATTCGTCAACAAATCAGCTCTACACCACCAGTATTAACTACTATCATTAAATCAATCGCCGAATCTTTAATTAAAATTAATTTCGTATATACTTATACGTTTTACATTTCTTGCACGAAAACAAAACTTTTACAAGGAAAAAGAATTAAATAATAATAATAAAAAAAAAGATTCATAAATCTTTAATGACAATGCACAATTAAACATTAAGTATTAAAATATGTATAACAAAAACACAAACAACAACACACCTGTCTTTATCCTCATCCACCCTACTTACTTCTTCTTTCACCCATTACACACCTGCAAAACACACACACAATATCTGATTCTTTCAAAATAAACCACCCAACACTAGTTTCGTTTTTGACCGTTATGCTTGTTTTCACATACATTCACCTGGTCAAGTTTGTGACTGAACCACTCAAAAAACACAAGCACAACGTGTAGTGATGTTGGTTATTGATATGAGATAGAGAATATGTTTGTATTCTTTTGTGATCCTCTCCATACACACGATACATGGAATATATAGGTACAAGGCTTATGCTATTTAGGGTAAATGCAAATCACCCTTTAATGACTAGCCTATCTACACAACTCACCTTTTGATGTCTATCCTATCATCACATCTAACACATTATATGTACAATAGATGTTATCTGTTGACTAATAGTCCCCCGCAGTTGAAGCGGGAGGAAGCCGGACGCTCAAACTGGATCTAAAGTCTTCAAATAAGGCTGAAGGGAGTCCTTTGGTGAAGATATCTGCGTACTGATAACGGGAGGGTACATGTAGAACTCTAACCTGACCGGCCGTAACCATATCACGGACGAAGTGAATATCAATCTCAATGTGTTTGGTCCGCTGATGTTGAACAGGATTTGCAGACATATAAATAGCACTAACGTTATCACAATAAACAAGGGTGGCAGTCGTTAGAGGAGAATGTAACTCACGGCGATTCTGACGGTTACGCGCTCGGCCACAACGTTGGCAACACCCCAGATTCATTTTCTGAACGGGCGGAGAGGTGTGTTGACGCTTAGAAGACCGTGATAGTAAATTGTCGCCTAAAATACACAATAACCTAAAGTAGACTGTCGTGTAGATGGGCAACCACCCAATCAACATCGAAGATAACCAACCGTAGAAGTAGTGGAGGATGCATATAGTGTAGACCATAATTCATCGTCTCGAACGATCGCAGGATACGCTTGAGAAGCGACAAGGTGTGGCTCCTGGATCGTGCATATAAAGGCAACTGCAGCGAATCTGCATACGAAAAATCGTGTAAAGGTAAGATCATCAGAGCCCACCGCAAGACTTCGATACAAAGTAGGATCAACAGAACGCCATACAGGACCCAGGTTGGAGTCCGTGTCGGTTAGCGTCAGGAGGGGTTACAATTAACTATGAGCACGCAAGGAGTCAAGAGCGCTTTCCATTAAGACAAAAATAATCCTGTAGGGTGACGAACGGCAGAGATACCAAGAAAATAATTAAGCTCTCCGAGATAAGTCATTTCAAACTCAATGTGTAAAGATACTATAATCTGCTGAAGTAAAGCTTGTGAAGAAGCTGTAAGGATAATAACATCAACATATATAAGTAAATAGGCAACTTGAGAACCCTGTCGAAGAATAAATAATGAAGAATCAGATCGACTGTGGTAAAACCCAAATCGTGTGGCATAACCTGCAACCCTCTGAAACCAAGCACGAGGTGCTTGCTTTAGTCCATATAAAGATCTCTGCAGGAGACAAACATGATGAGGGTACCGAGAATCCACAAATCCTGGTGGCTGATGCATATAGACAGTCTCAGATAAATCACTGTTAAGAAATGCATTCTTAACGTCAAGCTGATGAATAGGCCACTTGCGAGACACGGAAAGACTGAGAACAGTACGGATGGTAGCCGGTTTAACGACCGGACTAAAGGTCTCATCACAATCGATACCAAGTTGCTGACTACTGCCATTAGCAACCGAACGAGCCTTATAGCGGCTCAAAGATTCGTCAGCATGATACTTATACTTAAATAACCACATAGAGCGAACCAGGTTTACATCTGACGGTCGTGGTGCAAGAATCCAAGTACCATTTTTAACTAACGCATTATACTCATCATACATAACATTACACCAATGAGGGTCTTTGAGAGCAAAAAAGGGAGATTTAGGGATGGGAGAAATAGAAGACGTGTGTAGAGATAAACGATCCACTGGTTTGACAATGCCCGATTGAGACCTAGTGACCATGCGGTGAGTTCGAGGGGGTTCGGTGACCGGTTGGGAAGGTTGGTGTTGGGTCTATTATAGATTTGATGATACAAAACAATAAGAATGAAACAAGAAGGACTAAAAGTGACAAGAAGGGAAACTACAAAAAGATGAAGGATTTGGAAGATTCTAGAAGATATGCTTAAAAGAATATTTAGTTTCCTAATTGAATTATGATTCCTCTTGTAAACCCTAGATGTCTCTAGTATATAAAGAGACATAGGGTCATTAGTTTTATTAGACGTACAAGTTGTAAACCAAAGGTGTGTGTGTGTGGGAACCTAGGCGTAGGGAAAACGCCTAGGGTTTAGTTATTTAGTGTTAGATCAAGTCTTTGATCTTTATTATAGTTAATTAGTTAGTTTATGATAATGAAAAACCTTGTTCATAATAATGTTGATTCTATGTTTGAATATTCCGCTTTCATTATTATGTGTTCCTAGATATAATATTAGACCTAGTCTAAGAGCTTTCAACGATCTTTACAGATGGGTCGATGGGGGTGAACATTGGGTTGGTTGATGGGTTGTTGCGTTTGGTGTGTAGGAGTGAGGAGTTGGGTGGTCGTTATTGGACTGGGAGGGGAGGCCGATTGGATTGGTGTGTGGTGGGACATAGACGTCGGATGATGATGTTGATTATTGGGCCGTGTTTTTTGGGCCGAGTGAGTATTAGTGTTTGTTGGATGTTGAGGTGCAGCGGATGTGTTAGTGGGGTGACCTTATGGCCTGATGGGGTGGTAGGAAAAGGGGGCTGTTGAGGGGTCTCGTGTTGAGGTGGTGTTAGGGTGTTTGGGGGATCAATAGTTATATGGTTAAGTATGGGAGAGGGAGGAGGGTCCAAAAACGTATAGGATGGTGGGGAGGATGGTGTCATGGAACGGTATGGGAATTGGGTTTCATCGAAGGTAACATGGCGGGAAAGAATGATTTTGTTGGTTTCAAGGTCTAGGCAACGGTAGCCACGGTGGTAGGCGGGATAACCCAAGAAACTACACGGGGTGGCACGTGGGGCAAGTTTGTGAGGTGAGTGAAGGTGAGGGTAACAAAGGCATCCAAAGATGCGTAAACGAGAGTAGTCGGGTTCTTTTTGGAAAACTTTTGTGAAGGGGATTTCGTTGTTAATGGCGGTTGATGGGAGAAGGTTAAGTAGGTATGTGGCCATGTGGAGGGCCTCGACCCAGAAGGTAGGTGGTAGATGTGCTTGAAAAAAGAGGGTGCGGATGACGTTATTAATTGTGCGGATCATTCTTTCCGCCTTGCCATTTTGTTGAGAGGTTTTTGGGCAAGAAAATCTAAGTTAAATACCATTCTTAGCAAAAAGTGTATGGAGTCGGTTATTATCGAACTCACCACCATGATCACATTGGAAACTTTTTATTTCACATTTAAATTAATTTTTAACATAAGTACGAAAATGCAAAAACTTATCGAACATGTCAGATTTGTTACGGAGGATAAATCCACAAGTAATGAGAGAAATGATCGAGAAAAAGAACGTAATATTTAAAACCACTAGAACTAATAATAGGAGAAGTCCACAAGTCAGAATGAATAATATCAAAGCAATTTTCAACAATAGAATCCGAACTATGAAATGGAAGTTTAACATGTTTGCGAAGTTGGCAAGCATGACAAACATGTGTAGACTTTTGTTTATTACACGAAATAAATTGATGGGAAACAAGGGAGCGTAGCACTGCGTCACCAGGATGACCGAGAGGTTGATGCCATGTGGAGGAACTTGTGGAGAGAAAAGCAGTAGGGCTAGTTGATGGTTTTGTAATAGGATAGAGATCACCCGAACTGTCACATCGAAGAAGGATGTGGCGAGTCAAGAAATCTTTCACAGAGAAACCAAAAGCGTCAAATTCGATAGTGCAATTATTGTCCCTAGTAAACTGACAAACAAAAATGAGGTTTTTAATTATATTGGGAGTGACAAGTACATTATGGAGATGTAAAGGGCGATGAAGTGAAGGAATAATGCTATGGCCGGTATTGGTGACAGGAATAGAATTACAGTCACCAACGTGTACAGATGGGAATAAACGCTTATTAAAAATGGTACTTAAATTACTTGTACTAGAATTTAAATGAGAAGATGCACCTGTATCCATGATCCATGTCGTGTCGGTAGTGTCATGGTGCTAAAAGCACTTGGAATTGTAATAGCTTGGGACTGGAACTGTTGTGGGGCTGGGCCAAGTAATCCGGCCTGTGGTGAAAACTGACCCGTAACATGGGGTTGTGAGGCTGCTAGCGGGGCCGCGTATGGCTATTGGGTTGGGGCAGCAAGATGGGTTGCTTAGGGAACTGGGTGAGTGAGGTGTTGTTGATGGGCCAGGCGTGGGTGGGTTGTAGGCTGTAGGGTGTAAAGGGCATGGTGAGGTGGGTAAACATTAGGAGTAGCCCAACTGATGTGAGTATTATCGACCTGATGAGATGCACGACTAGGCAGAACACTTCCAATGTTGTTGGTGTTTAACCCGGATCGATTCCGATGATCATGTATGAATTTACACCGGTCTCCAAACTTACAATGGCCCTTGCTGAAATGACTGCATAGTTGGGGATTGTTTTGGGATCTATTTTGTGAATTGAAGGGGTGACTTTTGTTGTTATTTTTGGTAGCCAAAAGAGCGGTTTATGAGGAGGAAGAGTTGTCCATAATATTGGCAGTTGGAGGTTGAGGCGGTGGTCAAATGTTGTCATCTCCGGCCATGATTGCCGATATTTTTGTTAGGGTTAAGGGATGGGCGGCAGAAAGTTGGGGAGGGAGGAGGGTACCGTATTTTTTTTGGAGGTAATAGAGGGAAAAGATTGTTATTGATGGATCTAAACACACACCTTGTGTTTGTGATACTTTGAGTTATATTACTAAGCACGCAGAATTTACTTAGTAATATGATTCGCTCCCAAACCGTCAAGTTTTCTCACGCATGCCACCACTCGAATGACCAACCGAAGAAACTTAAAACAGTTCGAAACGAACTCAATGAAGATCCGGGAGTATAGGGTTTCCGGTCGTTATGTCCCAAATGAGCTATGCAATGGATCACCAAACGATAGTGATCGAGGAATTTGAGCATGTAAAGAGGATTTGATTTATTATAACTAAAGAAAAACAAACAAATTACAGAGGCTTAAATGCAAATTAAAGGAAATTAAAAGATAAAAATATTAAATAAACGCTATCACTATTTGCAAATGATGTTTTGATTTTATGTTTTTATAAAAGCGAATTAAAACTACGAACGTCCTGAATGAAAATGTGAAACTTACACAATATTAATCCTAAAAATATGAAAATGATATTTTTACAAACCTAATGATAAAAGAAAATTTATAGAAAAAGAAAATTATTTTTATAACTATTAAATTAATTATTATTAATTAAAAACTATTTTTACTTATTAAATAATAGCCTAAAATACAAGAAAATAGGAAATAATGTTAGAAAAATAAAATTATGACTTGGAAAAATCTAAAATATCAAAAGAGAATTTTCAAAACTATTTTTGTATTTTTTGAATATTTTTGTATTTTTATGAATTAAAACTATTTAAAACTACTTAAATTACTTAAAAATACAAATTTAACTAAGAAAAATCTAGAAAAATATTTTTTGGCTTTTATATTTATTTTAACTTAAGAAAATGAAAATTAATTTTTGAACCTTTTCTTAATTTTTGTATTAAATGCTAATTAAAATGACTTAAAACTAATTAAAATGGAGAAAAATACTAAACCGACCTAGAAAATCTGAAAATTCAAGATAAGCTTAAAATAATATAAGGAATCTAGGAAAAATGGAAAACAAGTGCTTGTGTACAAGAAAATGGAATCCTTTGCAAAGTGCTTTAGAATAAGCACTGGATAAGCCATGACTACAAACAAGCTACCAATTGTTTACACAAGCCAAATTATGCTAAGATAACCAAATGCAACAAGTCTAAACTGTCTTAAACCTCTCGATTTGCAAAATAGCATGATTTGATGTTTTGAGTGAAATGCTTAAAACGAGTTTGAGGTCATTGCGACCAGCCAGTAATAAGCACTCAAATAAGCTAAAAATTAAAAAACAGTTAAGGATCCTATACTAGACCTAGCCAACTACTTATGAACCAAATTAGAGCCCGGACAAGCTCAAATGAGCTCTGTGCAAGTTTGCATAAAATCGAGAAAACTCGCTTTAAAATTTGAGTATTAATGAGGGCAACTAGGACCTACTTCACAAGCTTTTTAAAGACTTCTAAAAAAATTGCAAAAATCTACTAAAATGGCTATAAGAAAATAGACCAATGGAAGTTTATGAAATACCAAGTTTCACTTAATATGGCTCAAGAATGAACCAATGAAAAATCACCTCAGTTGGCTGAAAATCACTTTTTTCAATTTTTGACTTTTGACAATGGTTTGGACATTTTGACTTTTGTGAACTTTGCAACTGATTTGTGAGATGATATTGATATAATGTGATGAAATGAAGCTTTAGCAAGTTATACAAATGATTTTGAAACACAAAACAAGGCTTTCATTTTGCCAAATCTCAACAGTTAAGCATTATGACAGATTCAAATACAATTTTGACTTTGGGTGTTTTGCAGGCACAAACTAAGACAGATAAGAGCTCAAATGAACTAAACAAACATAAACCAACAGACCTAGATCACTGAATAAGCCTTAAACTCAGTTTTGACAGCAAATCCAAACACCTTTTAATGACTGATATGCAAAGTAAAGCTGAACTAAAGACTGAATCAACTAATACTATTGATCAAAACAAGTTTAACTAACCTAATTACACCTTAATACACAGACTTTAACTACTTATGACTACTAAAACAGATTATGCTTATGAAATTTGAAGATCACTTACAAATGGTCCCTAGCCACTATGGCTTGAAAACATTGAAACCAGAACTACTAGCCTATCAAAACCAACCCAGCTGCTTCTAAATCAACCCATTTCCATGTCTGCTTCAACCATTTCCATTTCATACCCATTTGAGCTCCATGTTGACTTTTGTTGACCAGTATTCAAAGTTGCATGAAATTTAAATGTGAGTTTGTAAAAAGATATAACAAGCTTATTTGAGCTTGTTTTAGCTTAAAAATAAGTTACTAGGAGATTGTGCATAAGAATTGGAGACTGAAAATTTCAACAGTTTCACAGAAATATGAGATTGTAACAATAACTTGAATTGAGACTTAAAAGGAGTTGCAATACATTAAAACACTAGAGTTTGATACAAAGAAGCTTGAAAATACAACTGAAAACTATTTTAAGACTTAAGAACTAAAAACGACATACATTTTGAGAAATAAACTAAGTACTATATCATTTGCCTTCACTTTGCTTCTTTTTATACTCCAATCTGTTTCTCTCACTACTCTGAGCATTTCCCAGCTTTAATATGGACCATAGGATTGGTAGGTATCATTTTTGACCGTTTGATGCATTTGGCGCCAAAAAATAGTTTTAATAGCTGGGAGGGTGCATTAAATGCGTTTGGCTTGGGGTGAGGTGGAGGGTAGTAGTAGGGTGGTTGTGATGATGATGGAAAAGGGTGGCGTTGTTTTTTGCGGTATAGGTTATGATGAGGGGAAGGAAGAAGGGTAACCATGGCGGTTTAATATTCAAACCGTGGGTGGTTTTATTATACCGGGTTGGGTCGGGTTAAATGGTTGGGCTTGGGTAGGCTTAGGATTGGATTGGATAATACACTTGGGCCCAAAGTGTAGCTTAGGGTGTAAGTTGCCAACCGATTTTTGAGGACCATCCGCAATTCGAAAATATAACCCAAGGGCTAGATTTGAAATTCTTCAAATATTCCAAGGACCAAACTGCAAATCTCAAATAATATAAGGACAATTTGTGTACAATTAAACTCAGGACCAAAGTGTAATTTTCAAAAATTATCAAAAGGACCAATTTTGACAAGTTAGAATTACCCAAGGACTAAAAATGTTAATTTTCAAATTTAAAATGTCCAGGGTAAATTTCACAACCTTTGAAATTCCGAGGGACTAAAATTGCCATTTTTGAAAGTTGGGGGTGAACTGCCAATTATGTAAACTTTGCTCGTTTTTCATCCGATTTTGAACATTTTGCATCGAAACATATAAAATGCAATTTTGAGATATTTTCGATATTTTGATGCATTTACGAGCTGCTTAAATGTTTTGCGATTCGAATTAACCAAAAATGATAGTATTCACACTCATCATAATACTTAAGAAGAATTGTATGATGTATTGTAAGTAAACACATTAAATGACAAAGCTAAGCTCCAATATTATTAATGAATAATACGAGTGATCTTGTTTATCACTAAGGTTACACCTTGAAGCTTATGTGAGTATTTAGCACTCTAAACAATGACCTAGGATCTCCTTTTATAGCACAAGGATTCCTTTACAAGATAAGTATAAAGCTAACAATATAGAATATACACACGATCTTTTCTATACTTATCAATACACGTTTACTTAACAATTATGTAATAGAAGTGGTAATATTTGTATCGGCAATGGGAATACATTTCACCGCTAGTGTAAACATCGATAGTGTTAACCACAAGACTATCGGTGATATTAGATTATTCCAACAATCCTCCCCTAAACTTATGATTTCTCGCAAATCAATAAGTTTCTTCAATCTTCATTATCTCAAGGATTTGGGGAATTCTTTCAAACACTTCACTTCTTCCTTAGATTACGAATAGCTCTTGAACATTGATCTTGAAGCCCTGCTTAACAATGCTCCGACTTTCTCACTATCTTCATGAACTCTTATAGTCGTACACAAAGATCACAAAGGAGAGTTCCATTTCGAGTGGATATTCTTTCTCAAAGAAGCATGAATGCATCTACTCCATTAGTTGTAGAAACATGATTGTTGGAATCACTCCTAAACAAGATTTCAAGTATTTATATTTCATATGTAATAGGTAGCTTTATTATGGCCTTTATGTTTGTTTAAGGTCAAGCTTATGTAGAAGGCCCATAAGCTTGATCCAAGCCCAATAAGGAATAGGGAAGGAGAGGAGTGTTGCCCTAGCTCCTTGCCTATATAAACTCTTGTAAACCCTCATTCGAGGGTTGGTTGTTCAAGTTTTTCACACATTCACCTACGCCTAAACCGTATCTCTTATTGTGTGTGTGTGTGTTGTTTACTTGTTCAATCGCCTTATCTCTTCTCTTATAAGCTTGTGTTGTAAAACTAGTGACCTAACAAAGGTATCAATCGCCAAATAGTTGGGTGTACTCGTTTGTTTTTGAAGTTTTGGTTTTGGATCTTACGCGAGAGATAACGATTCTTTGGTTATCTTAAAACTCGCTTTTTACACTTTTAATCCAAGATTCTTGTACTTTCAATGTTTTGAGGTGTTAAAATACTTGTTTTTGGCAAAAGTTTCAAACTTTACGCGTGGATTTACGCTTTTAAGCTTGTTTTTGTTCGTGGGTGTCGTTTCACGCAGAACCCGCTTAGCGCTTTGGTACATCAAAATTCACACTTTTGTGTTCTTTTGGTACTATTGAAGCTATTCCATAACAAAAACCGGTTTAGAAACACATTTGGGCGTAATCAAAGTTACGAGTAATCCCACGCGTATCAAAACCCTAAAATTACGCTGTAAGATTTTCCTTGGTTTGATCTTCAATTTTCGGTTTATTCCGTGTTTTCTTACTTGGATAAGTCCGAAAATACGTCGACTTTGGATATCTTTTGCACCGTGAAGTGTAAAAGATCATTTGGGCAAAACCCTAAAATTACGATAAGATAAGCTTACGCCAGAGAATTCCCACGCATAAGATTCACTTTACGCCAAACTACGGTTCACGACAAGGTAATCCCACGCCACGCTTTCTACGCCTAACTTTTGTCTACGCTAACTTTAGTGTTTTCCCTACTTACGCAGAAGCTAAAACCCACGCAGAACTCCTCATTGTTACGCCGTAACTTTTGGTGTTTTTACGCATAAGTGCTACTTGGTTCTTGTCTTTTCTACGCCTAAGGACACTTCATCAACAAAGGTTCATTCGACTACAAAGATCCATTTTTACCACACAAGTTTATCATCATGTCTCAACCACCATACTCTAACTATTTCCCTCACACTTATAATCATCAACAACAACAACAATTAACTCCACAACATCAACAATGGAATCAACAACAAGCCATTTATCAACAACAATTTAATCAGCAACATACTCCACAACTTGGTGCAATTCCACAACCACAAATGGTTCAACCACCACCAAGTCTTCAAGCTCTACCCTACACAAACGATTTCAATCAACATCCATCACGAAGCACTATGAAGGAACCCACTTGGTTTGCAAAGATGTGTGAAGCTTTAAGCACCAACAATCAATTCATGAAGTCGATCACTGATAGACCTCCAATGCTCACTCCAGAAACTACGATCAATGGGTGATAAGGTTCTTTAGGTTTTGTGATCTAAAGAAGCCACATGGAAAGTTCTTAAAGAAGGTTATCTTGAAGGTCCATTTGAGATGCCTACCGTCATTGTACCCGGAGATCCAAATGTCGCTCCACCAAGAGATGAACAAACCAACATTGCTATCAAGTACGCTTTAAATCCTACGTAACTTCTACACTATGAAGTCGATGAACTTGCAATGGAATACATCCTCTTAGGATTACCAAACCCAATTCTTCGTAGTGTTGATGCTCAAAAACCGCACAAAAATGTGGATCATATTCGCCTTCTTATGGAAGGATCTCAGACTCAATCGTGAGGATTTGGAATCCAAAATTTACTTGGCTTATGAACACTTCATGATTGAACCCGAGAGACACTAGAGTCCTATCATCATCGATTTTCGACATCATCAATGATTTGGATAAACACAACATCATCATGCCAAGAATTGCAGTGAATACTAAGTTCCCGAGTAGTCTTGGTCCGAATGGGAGAAGTATGTCATTTTTCTCCGCTGCTTAAGAATATGCATCATTCTACTTATGGATTGTTGTACGATTACTTGAAGCCTCATGAAAAGGAAGTTGATCGAAAGGATTCTCCGTGCTCAAATTGCTAAACAATACAACCGGACAATCAACAACTTGCCTTGTATGCTCAATGTAATTATCCTCTCAACCAAAGAACTCAACCAACTCGCTTCAAACACACCTTCACAAAGAACAACCTCAACCTCAACAAAATCAATTGGTTCCATACAAAGAACAATGCTCAAGCATATGTCGTTGAAGCTACCGAGGAAATCGATCCGCTCAAGCATTGCAACAAGGATTTGTGATGATTGCTAATGCTTTTGGCCGTTACACCAACAAATCCAACAATCGATTCGCTCTCATCTAACACACGGACTCAAGTCATGAACAATGGACGGTTGAAGTTCGTAATCGTGATTATGGTCGCCGATGGGCGGTGGTCAAGGGTTTAATGTCGGGTAGGAATAACAACAGAGCTCAAGTGGTGGAACAGGAAATGCTCGTAATCGGTTAAATGGTCTTAGATGCTACAACCGCAATGAGAAGGACACTGGCTAATGCATGCCCAAAGCCAAGGACTAGGGGCGTGCTTATTTCAAAGAGGCCTTACTTTTGGCTCTTAAGGATGAAGTCAGGATCTCTCACGCATAAAGAATGAGCTTTATGGCGTATGCACTCGATGATGATATGGAGGACTTGCAAAGCTAATGCAACAAGTTATGTTGATGGCTAATATGCATGAGTCGCACTATGAGTGATACAGCCCAGAGATGACATCGATGGCTTGTCTCGTGCACCGAACAAACCATCATCATATCTCGAACTAATATCTCCGCCAATATCTCGAATCCGCACGGATCGATCGCTCAAAATGAGTCTTCTACATCTCTTCTCGATGATTTTCAAGTTAACCTCAGTAGTTACATTTGACGATCAAGATGACCTTCTGGTTTCCTTTGATAATCAAATTGACTCCGTGGTCGCATTTGAGGATCTAAAGAATGATCATGTTGAGACTCACGCTGAACAAGATGATCTGATGCCTCATCCGGATTTTGCTCGGTTAATTCAAGACCATAAAATCAAAATGGAGGAATGTTATGCATTAAATCAATCCTTAAAAAG
This sequence comes from Chrysanthemum lavandulifolium, assembly GCA_022545495.1. NCBI lineage: Eukaryota > Viridiplantae > Streptophyta > Magnoliopsida > Asterales > Asteraceae > Chrysanthemum > Chrysanthemum lavandulifolium. Next base: position 343,942 of record JAHFWF010000045.1, on the reverse strand, counting down.
TAAAATGCATCATTAACCAAGGATTTTGAATGTTTACAAATGCAACTCAACTTTTTCAAAACTCAAGAAAACCGTGAAAAGGTTTTGAAGCCGCTTTGCAAAATCTCATCAAAACGAAAAATATTTAGAGACAGATGCGTGATCTAGCCACTCTCAAGAATGCTTTGTTGTCCGAATTAGAACAATCAAACATGAACATAAAAAGCAAATTAACGCCTCACCTTGGAAAATCAAAAGCTAAGGTCGAGTTGTTAAATTGTCAAAAACAGCTCCAGATACAAAAAGCATTCAACGAATCGGTAGATGACCTTCTTGAAGAAATTATCGGTTTGCAAAACAAACTTAAAGAGTTTAAAACTGTTGTTTACAAACATGGTGAATCAAGAATGACTATTGAAAAGTTTACCTTAAAACCCAATCCAAAAGGATATGGAAAAATCTAGTCGACATAAACCAAAGCTTTCACTAAAAACATTCAAACCAACTCCTCAAGTTTCCAAAGGTAATACAAAATTGATAATACTGTCATGAGTGTTGTTGAATATCATCGTCAAGAGGAATTAGATGCGTAAGACGAGAGTCGATCAAAATTAAAAATGTTGTTTACAACAAACCTTTAATTATAAAACGCGGTCACTTTCACACACCAACGGATTCTTCAAACACACCTGGGTTATCATCAAAACACCGAGTCTTCTATTGTTAATCCCAAAATGTAATTTGCACAAACTTATGGTCCTTTACCTTCCATTAGTGAAGTAAACTCACAACCCGAAAATCGAAAAATTCTTCGATATTTTGACATTTTCATGGTCGACCTCAAAATTTTACAACATGAGATAGAATATCGATCCGAAATCAAAGTTGAACATTTTCAATCGCCCGCGCGAGAACAAAGAGACATTTTTCGTAAAAATCTTTACCTAATGTTAAAACTTGAAAAGTTGTGCAATTGCTCGGGAAAAGGATTTTCATAAGGAACTTGGGTAATGAAAACGCCGAGAAAATGTAAACATCTATTACTAACACAAAACGCAAAAGAAACTATTGAGAAAAGATGTTGATCGACTCTTGGAAGATGTTATCTCGTGCCGATATCCATAATGTTGTGCTATTCTATTCGCTGCCATATGCATCCGATCATATCTCTCACGATATTGTTGAAACTGTTGTTATCATGGAGAACACCGATAATGTGCTTCAGATCGAGTCTTTAAAAGTCGAAAATAAACGACACACACGGAATTTACAATGCAAAACGTCGTCTTCATTGGTGTGAAAAGATATTCACAACCATCAACTCGTTTTCAAAAGAAAATCGCTCAATTGAGTGCAAAATCTTCCGATCCTAAAATTGAGCAACCGGATGATCAAAACGTGTCTTTGAAAAGTCAAATCTCAAAATATGAACAAGAACTTTAAAAGTTAAACAGAATATGGTGTCATATTTGATTTACTCAAAAGACTCGACTTGAAGCATCTAATGAACTTGATCACTATCTTGCTCACACTAGTGAAGTCATGAATTTTGCCGGTAATATTCGCTCGAAAATCAAGATCCGATTCACACCATCTCTAAGTTACGGAAATGTTAGGAAAGTATGAACAACTCCCGCCATCGTGATTAAGAGATTAGCACCACCACACTTAGTAATCGTGAACCTAGAATTCCCACCGCCAAATCACAAGTTGCTAATGTGTTTCCCCATCAAACAGAATAGTTGCATCTTTTCCAAACGTCCGCACTTCACAAACCTAGAGCACTCAATCAAGAATAGGAAGTTGCACCTAAGAAAAGATCAATAAGGAATGCTAAAGTAGAAGAACACCCTAGGACTCAATAAAAATCATGTTGCTTCCACTATAGATGTTACGTCCGCAAATGTAATAGAAATAGTGATGTAACGAATGCTAAACCGTTAAGTACTTTTGATATTCACCGATGCACCTTGTGTTATTTGTCAAAAGAGTATGAATTCGATTGTCATGACAAATGTGTTGCTAAAGCTATAATCTCTAGATTACGGAATCCTAAGAATCGGAATACCTCTAGGCCCACTAATCATTCTAAGTCCGTGCTTGGTAAACCACCTTCTTTAGATTCTAAGGCAACCATTGCTATCACAAGAGCTACCGCTTCACCTCCTAAGAATGTAGTACCACCTAGTGCTTTCACTAAGACTAAAGCAAAGAGTAGTTATAGATGGCGAAATGGATATATAACACACTAGGATTTAAATGGATGCCTAAAATTCTCAATGTGTGTATGTCTAATATATCCGCTTCGAACCCTCTAACATTTCGGGTTCCACATCTACTTCTATTCCATCCGTGTCGCCTGTGTAATGCAGTGATACAGATCATTCTCTGATTGTTGATAGCGGATGTTCCCGACACATGACAGCAACCTTAAACTGTTATCAAACTTTATTGCAAAGTTCATTGGCACCGCCGATTCGAACGATCACTGCAGCCCATCATGGGCTACGGAGATTATGTTAATGGGAACATCGAAATCAGCAGGTTTACTATGTGGAAGGCCCCGGTCACAACTGCTTTCGAGGTCAATTTTGTGATGGAGATTTGGAGGTTGCTTTCGTGGAGAAAACTTGTTTCATTCGTGATCTACAAGGAAATGACCTTATGTCCGCTCACGTAATTCTAGTCTCTACACTATCTCTATGCAAGACATGGTTGCTTCCTCTCCCATCCGCTTACTTTCAAAGGCAACATCTACAAAATCCTCGCTATGGCACCGCTGCCTCTCACATCTAAACTTTCAAACCATCACCAACCTTGCTCGACACAAACTAGTCAAGGACTCCCACGATTCCTGTATTCAAAAGATCACCTTTGCTCACCGTGAACAAGGGAAAAGCACTCGTGCTCATTTTCCTTCAAAGGTGGAACACAGCCTCAAAGATGTGCTTCATCTTCTTCACATGGATTTGTGTGGCCCGATGCGCAGCAAACGATCAACGGCAAACGCTACATCTTAGTAATTGTTGATGACTACTCACGATGGACTTGGGTCTACTTCCTTCGTAGCAAAGACCAAGCTCCACAAATGATCATCACCTTTCTCACAAAAATATGTGTTCACCCGCAACACCGTCCGAATAATCGTAATGCATAAAGGAACCGAATTTGTTAACAAAACCCTTCGTGAATTTTATGAGAAAGTGGAATTCAAAGATCAAACATCTATTGCACGACACCGAACAAAACGGAGTTGTTGAAAGACGAAACCGAACGTTAGTGGAAGCCGCAAGAACAATGTTAATCAATGCTAAACTTCCAGACACTTATGGGCGTGTCGATTCATCGCATGCTATACTCAAACCGCTCTATGATCACAAAACGCCACAACAAAACACCTTTCGAGCTTGTCCACAACTATAAACCGAACCTCAAACACTTTCATGTATTTGGATCCCTTTGCTATCCGAATAATGATCGTGATGATTTTGGAAAGCTCAAAGCCAAAGTCGATATTGGAGTCTTTATTGATACCGTGACAATTCTAAAGGTTTCCGAACTGAATCGTCGAACCAAGGAGGTAATGGAAACGATTCATGCTCATTTCGATGAACTCACGGAAATGGCTTCGAGTATAATAACTTAGAACCCGTCACAACCGCTTAAACTTCCTCAACCCCATCATCACCAAGAAAGCCCTCACCTAACTCACAACAAATGGAAAGGTTATTTGCTCCTCCGCTCGTGACGATATTGATGAACGTGCTCTCGTGTATCCGCTGCTCACCGCACAACCCGATAATATTCCTATACCGATACACTGCTACAACAACCATCGTTGAAGATGCACCTACACCAATTGACTCCAACACAACAGCTTGAACACACCGCCCAACAATGATGAACCAAATGATGATATTCTCAATGAAGTACCCCACCGCAGATTTTGATCCAAATGCTTCTTCAACCCGCTTGCTAATGAGATCGCCGCACTGATGTCGCGAATCTTCAACAAACCATTTGAATCCTCGAATCGCACAATGTATACCAACATCAACCTCTACACATAGATGGACAAAAGACCATCCTCCGCTAACATTATTGGCAACCCGAATCAACCAACCGTTACGAGACAACGCCTTCACTCGACGGTGAACATTGCATTTATGCACTCACCGTCCGCTAATCAACCTAAAACATTAAAGACGCAATGACAAAAGACAACCGGATTGAATCCATGCAAGAAGAACTCAACCAATTCAAACGCCTTGAAGTATGGAATCGTTGAAAGACCAACAGAGTCTACGCTATTGGTCTAAAATGGATTTGGAAAACAAATTGATGTCAAGGAATGTTATCCAAACAAGTCACGCCTAGTTGCTAAGGGTTATCGCCGTGAAGAAGGAATAGACTTTGAAGAATCTTTTGCTCCGCTGCTCGCCTTGAGGTCGTTCGATATTTCTCGTCATCGCTCATATGAACATGACGGTTCATCGATGGATGTCAAAACGGCGCTTCTCAATGGGCAACTTAAAGAAACGGTCTATGTCACCAACCGATGGATTCGTTGATCCCGAGTTCCCGAACCATGTCTACAAACCGAACAAAGCTCTTTATGGTCTCAAACAAGCCCCTGCATGGTACGATAAGCTATCATCTTTCCTCATTGCCAATAATTTCACCAAAGGCTCGGTTGACCCAACTCTTTTATACAATATCACGGGCACACATCTTAATTGTTCAAATTTACGTGGATGACATCATTTTGGGTCAACACATAAAAGTTTTCAATCGCTTTTGCAAAACTAATGAAGAAAAATTTTGAAATGTCCATGATGGGTGAACTTACGCTCTTTCTAGGACCGCAAGTTCATCAATCACCCCGTGGTATTTTCTTGAGTCACCCAAATATGCCCTTGAACTGTTAAACAAATTTGGAATGACAACTCGTGATACTTATGCCACACCAATGGCTCATACCAAGAAGTTAGATGTCGATTTACATGGGAAATTGGTTGACCCTACCAAATACCAAGTATTATTGGGTCCTCATGTATCTAACAACAGCGACTGATATTGTCTTTGCCGCTTATCTATGCTCCCGCTATCGTCGCGACCAACCGAAACCCACCTCTCGAGGCTAAAAGAATCCTCCGATACATCAAGGGAACCATTAATTGGGATCCGTATCCGGGATTCTCGTTTTGAACTAATCGCCAGACGCCGACCACGCAGGATGCTTAGACTCAAGGAAAAGTACTTCAGAGCTCTACAATTTCTGATAAACCGTGTCTTGGCAATCAAAGAAGCAGATTGTACATCGCCGCATCAACCAAGCGTAATATGTAGCCATGTCCGCGTGTTGTGCTCAAGTCATTTGGATGAGAACACAACTCAAAGACTATGGTTACGTATTTGATGTAATCCCGATGTATCATGACAATCGGAGTGCCATTGCAATCTCGCAACCCGCTCAAGACTCAAATCAAAGCACATCGATCTACGCTATCATTTCATCAAGGACCACGTGGAACAGTGGTACCGTTGAATTATACTTTGTGGGTACCGAATACCAATTGGCGATCCGCTCACCAAAGCCTTGCCTCCCGCTAGGTTTAATGAGTTGGTCCACCGAATTGGTATGAGGTGTTTGACTCAAGAGGAATTGATGACCTCTTAAAACAGCCTTTAAAAACCCACAAACACCAAAACATCTTTTGTAAATAAATTTTCAAAACAAAATACAAAAATATAAAATCCGATAAAACAACAAAAATATTCTCCCAATCTATCTTTCTTTCAACATGGCAAGTACATTTTTTCCACAACACTTTTATCTTTCAAAATTCAAGATTTTTCCGATCAAGTGTTGAGGGGAGAAAATAATCTATTAACTGCTTCAAAACATCTGTACTTGCATGTTATCACATCTCGTTGATTCTTTTACAAATGGTGGTACATTTCTCGTTCAAAGACACCCTGACTTTAATTAATAACCTTTCATTATTTTCTCAAGTCGAGGGGAGTGTCGCCAAGTTTCCTAAAATCTTCATTTGGTAACCAAAATTGAAGTTAAAAGCTTTGATGAAAATGGAAAAGGTGGAGGGACCAAACTGCCAAAAACTTAAAGTTATTTTAAATAAAACCTCCACCTAACTATCACTTCTCATTTATTACAAAATACCTAAAACCATCCTACGCTTAAGATTCACTCAAGAAAACCGTGTTTTGATCCTCATCTTGTAAGTGTTTTCGTAATCACAACATGTTTTTATGATAAGGTTTTGAATCTCATGTAAATCCTACGGCTAAAACGTGTTCTACGCGTGATTAGGTGTTCTACGCTATGCGTAAGAACACACAATCAACATGTGTGTGTTTGTGGTGAAATGATTGTGTCAAAACGCTCATAATACATCAATGATACTTTTTTAACCATCAAAATCCACCCGTAAACACTAATTGATGATTTTTGAAAATTAGGTTTATAAGTCGAATTGGGTGTTTTCAAATGTGAAGTGTTTTGGTCAAAAGATTGTTGGGTTATGGTCTTATGGTGATGAATTGATGATTTCCTTGCTTTATAACCACCCGTAAACTCCAAATAATCAACAATTTGGAATTAGGGTTTAAAGTTCATAAGTTTGGGTACTTTTGATTCACCATGAATTAGGTGTTATAACTCAAGATATAGACTTCCTCAACACTCTTAAGCTACCGTAAAAGTTTGGTGCATAATCCATGGCTAGATCTCATACGCCAGAGATTTAGGGTTTAGATTACGCGATGCGCTTCTACGCCAGAATCGTTAAACCGTGAAAATGTGTTTTGATTTGTCATAAAACGAATGCTATGTGTTTAACTTTGTTGAAATGATGCTTTATTTCGTGCTTGCAACACGAAATATTCGTAATCAAGGTGGTTATTAATCACGATAAGGATCACCCACGCGTAGCTTGTTATGCGTGAAGACTAGTCTTACGCGTAGCTTCTACGCATAAGGTTCTACAATGGACCACGCGATCCCGTGAAGGATATGCGTAAACAAGGACCTCACGCATAAGGTCAACTCTCACGAGTAGCCTTACGCTGTAAGGTAAATATATGCTCACGCATAAGCTCCACGCATAAGGTCTCCTTTTCCTACGCGTAACATTTCTTACGCGTAAGATAGGATTCTACGCGTAAGTTTACGCCTAAGCATATATCATTCCTGTCTACGCATAACTTTGCCAAAACTACGCTTATCCCTGGATTTACCTTCATGATGAATTGTTACGTGTACAAACCTGTAAATAAACTAATCATATCATCACGAATCCAAAAATTGTCACTAATAAACTTAAATCGTCTGATATGTTGTGAACAATAAGTGATAAAATAAACTTTAAAACTTAAAGTTAACTAACTCACGAAACATTTCACGACATCATTGAACTATTGAACATACAAGTGACTTAGGACTCAGAATAATCATTGACACCGTACATTCAATAACTAGACAATAAGACCTTCCGTTGACTAACATTATGTCTTTCGATATGTTGGTTCTTTTGGCTAATGTTATTTCGCATCACGACATGGTCGAACAAATGAATGTGGATGCACCAAGTTCTCTCCATTGTCGATATCTATCCTCATGGCTATCCAATGAAGATAGGAAAGAATAACCTCCGTGTTGACTTTGACACCCTCACTTGCTCAATCTTCGTGTTTATTGCTATTGATATTCGAGGACTCATCCGTATCGTAACATGCTTACTCACTCGCAACTGCTCCCGAGATCTACATCCAACAGCCTGAACACTATGGAAAGGGTCAAAGGACAAACCACGCGACGGTGACTCAATCACAAACAAGTCATCATTACACCGCAGACTTAAGGGTCGTTCTCCTAATTCTCAAGTCGATCCAACCAAACTATATGCCTCACCAACAAGAGCTCACTCTCCAATTCTTAATCGATATCGGTTATGACGAGGCTACAGGAGTAATCAACAAGCATTCTCACGTAGAGCTTAAGAGTATTCCTCAACCCCGAGAACTCTCTACATGATCATCACCAAGTCTGCTTCGGTCGTGATGCAATGCTATGAGCACCCTAAGCTCATGGAACCGCAAATATTCGGGCATTGGTCAACAAGAAACACATCGCTATCGAAGCTCGATTTGGGATGACATGATGTCATTTCTCAACAAACTTGGCTCAAAGATTCCTACATCGATATACTAAATTGTTGATCCAGAGCACTTGGACTTCATCCCGACATTCCCAAGAGGCTCAATGACCCCGACAATCACGACATGTTGACGGAACCTATTCTCTCCGCCGTAATCAAGGAAACGCCCACAAAGAAACAAGGTGTCAGCTCGCCGATTTCTTCTAATCAAGATGTCGAAAGCTCGAATCGCACTAAAAGGTATCCGAAGCAATGACAAGGCAAAGTTGGTCATCTCGACGAAAAATCTTCCGTACACCTGTAAGGAGAACCGTAAAAGGAAGTGCCGAAGTGTCACAAGTACAGATAGTCAAAGGAATGTTCCAAAGAAGAAACCTATTCCAAAGAGGAAACCCACCCCTAAGAAGAAAGTTCCTTCTCGAAGCCACTCCGATCCTTTCACTTGAACCGCAAAGACAACTGTGGACGAGGACTCGAGGCTACCGACACGTATGAAGAGATCACATACTCAAACCGCAAAGGATGAAAATCCTCAAGACTAAAACCTCCAAGTCCTCCAAACTATTAAAGGGAAGACTCGCACTTGTACCTCGTGATGAAAGCTCAAGATGAAGAAGAGCAATTGAATAAATCATACAGAAGAAGTTTCACAACGTCGACACCTTCAAAAGGTCAAGAATTTGCTAAAGATCAAATGGGTGGCCCCGAGGATCAAGTGGTGTCGCCCACTCTAAACCATCTCCGATGCGTTAATCAACCCGATAAGGGATCCGTGCCACCACTCTTCCGCAACTACAACAAACTGTGGAGGACACTATTGTGTATGATTTTGAGAAACAGTAAACCGAGAAAGAAAAGTCTAAGGATGACGAGGATGATTATACAAAGTTTCTTCTCGATACCCAACACACTCAAAGGAGAAAACCTCGAAACTCCTAAGGACATGAAGTCTCCTCATGTCTCCTCATCATCGGACTCTTCATCTCATTCATCACCACCACCATCAACGAAGTCAACCGATCATCATCCAAACCGTGAAGAAACCACCTAAATCTTGGATTTCTCAAACACATGCAAGAATTGTGAAAGTCACAAACAAGTTAGAAAGAAGGACATGCTTTACGTAAAACTTAATTGGTATGTCGAACAAATGCAAGACTTACATGATGAGAATGACAAGATGGAAAAAGATAGGAAAGCTATTCAGAATTCATGAAGAGTCATCGTCAAGAGGAACCGAATGAAATGATTGAAGGTTACACTAACAAGTACCTTCGTGATATCGCTCCTAAAGTCCAAAAGGAACCGGAGAAGTCGCAAGAGATCAAACCCACAAGTTTCTTCTCGACATCGCCCCGTGTGACTAGAGAAGTATTTTCCGCATAACTCACCCTAACATCGTAGCATTGGTTAAACATACAATGGCCAAAGAAGTCGATCTCTCGAACTGAAAGTTAATCGCTAAACTTGTGATGCAAATGTCAAAGCGATCCGAACGCTTACTCGGATGAAGCTAAATTTTTCAAAATTCTACTTGACTTTCAACTCGCATCATCATGCAAGGAGTCACCGATCAACCCAAACGACCAAGAGATGACGATGATAAGGATAAGGACTCGCACCTAAACGCCGTAGGGCCCGTAAATCTACATCTATGCCACCTCCTCCACCACGGACTTCTTCTCAACAAAAGTCTCCTCCACCTCGGTCTTCATCGATAAACCTCGGACGATTCCGAGTTACCACCCCGACTCATAAAACAGTGATTACTTTGAGTATACGGGTGGTGACGATGAAGAGGTCCTCGAGCCCCGACAACAACCCACCTCACCCAAACAAGTGCGTAAACCAAGATCATCATCAAGGCCTTCCAAAAGAAGAAGAAGACGACTCACCGAGTCGTATCATGGCTAGATGACGATAAAACCAAGAGTTTGAATGGTTCTCCACACTTGTCAATCAAACTCCCTACCCCGATGAAGGCCAAGAATTGGTAGATGGTTCAACATTGGAGCATGCAAAACTGCTGCAAGAAAAGTTCCATGTGAAGAAAATGACGAAATCAATTGAAGCGAATCAAGAATGAAGCTTTTCAACTATGGAAAGACAACCGAAAGCGCCTCGAGGTCGAATATCATCTTGAGAACATCGCCGAGCTATGTCTAACAACATGGATTGGCTCAATCCGAAGCAAACATTGACTTCACACAAAGGGACAACCTCCATACTACACCGATCGACCAAACCTCTACCGACCATTGGCCAAGCAGACGAACCAAGGATTCCTTCCGATATTTCTTCAACAAAGACCGGAATTTCTTCTCCATGGTGGCGATGGTTCGAGAAAATACACTACATCATTGACTCTTCCATTCCCAAATGCCATCTACTCAAACCGCATAGCTATCGAGGAACGTGCAACTCACTTGTTTTCTCGACAACGCAAGCATACGACCAAGATGCATTGTATGGGATTCATCATTGGCCCGAACGTCAAGAATCTACTACGTGTCGCTCGGTTCAAGTCTCAACATGCAAGTGTATAGCTCTAAGGACATCGTGGCCATCAAACACATTGATCTCAAGTCTAAGTGGGACTACACATTCTTAAAGAATATCATAGTCAAACGACAAGATGAACAGACTATGGATTCTCCGGTCGACTTTGAGAACTTGTCCTCAACGACATCAAGACATGTATCTTGCCAAAGTATGTGGTCGTATGAGACAATTCTCGATCAAGTTCAACGTGAATTTATCAAGTCGGCTCATCTTCATTAGACGATCGTGATCAAAGAACGGTCAAGATATCCGTATGGTCGTTGAATCATATCGTAAACGTAAACTTCACTCCACCACGCCTGATCTTCCCGACATCAACCACCTTACACAACTCACGCCATCAAGAAACCTTTCGGCGTTGTTTACCGCAGTGAACTTCAAGAAACCGCTTAATGGCGTGTAGTGAGCTCCACAAATTGGGGATCATACCTTGAAGATGGTTAGGGATGGATTGGCATACGATTGAAGGATATACGCATGAAAGTTGGGAATCCTAAGCTACCGGAATTCTCGTGAAAGGAGGGATGTGAGACGATCATCACCATGATTGATGAACGGTTGTTCGTGGGGACCGCCCGACGATTGGAAAGCTATGTTGGTGGTCGACTCAGAGGAACATCATCGGCTTTCAACGCCTGCAAGCACTCCTGGAATATCACCGCACTTCCCGGTACCCTTAAATGGTTTCCTTCATATGATTTTGGATGTATGATTATATATGTCTATGGCTTGTGCACACATAACAAAGGTACAACCCGTAATTGTCAAGAAAGGACCCCGTGGTACGCCTGCCACAATCCTTATAAAAGGAGCGAAAGCTTTTATTTTTGAGTAAACCTATCAAACCTTTCATTTTTCAAGGTTTTGCTCAAAAGACAAGTACTTCCCATATGATTTTCAAAACCTCAACCGCTTATATCACTAGTCGAGGGGAGTATTTGAATTAAAACTTTGTTCACAAATTGTTCACAGTGGTCACTCTTCCCGCAACACTCAAAATGGTCATATTTATTCTCAAACGCTCAAAATAACATTTTATATGCCATTTTTGAGGGGAGAAAATTGTGTGATAAGAAATATGTTGTGCAAAATGCAAATGAATCTGTACCTCGTGACTTAACCAACGAATTGACGGTACTAAACTGCTTGTAACTCGAAAAGACTTGTCCCGGACGGGTAATAATTTCAAGCTAGTTCGCTAGTGATGTAAACGTGTCTCGCAAAGGACTTGTCCAAGTAGAAAGTACCATTCGAGAAACTCTTGATAGACATGAACTCGACGGGTTTGACAACCTTCGAGGTTTGTCTACACCTTCAAGGTAGTTATTAGAGCTAGTTGTCACCTAAAAGTCGACAATGTAACTCTTTAACTATTCAACGAACCGTGTCTCATGGGAGATTGTCTATCTTTAGTGGATCAATTCAAAAGTGCGCTTTTTTCCTCACCGTGCATTTAACCATTAAAACTATTAAGCACATGTGAGGGGAGTATTTATGCAAAACTTATCTCTCACAGTGGTTCAAACATGTTTTTCATTTACAAACCCTTTGAGAGATATTTTCACATACAAAGGGTTTTAATGGCAAACATAGGTTAGTCATGGAGTTATAAGGTGACTAAGGTTAGAATAACTGTCCTATGATCCGCCAGAGTCGGAGGGATCTACCCAAGGACACTACCATTAGTTAGTGTTAGAAGTCCTTAGGAATGATTGTAAAAGGAGAAATGAGAATCGAGAAAGAAGGAGTTGAAGAATCAAAAGAAATGTAAAGTAAAGGGTGAAAAGAAATAGCCTCCGATTATTCAACTTAGGGCGCATAACCGGTTCAATTCATATGCTACCGGTTGTCACTTAGTGACACCGGTATTGAAGATTAAAAGTCGTCATGGACCCAAAGGACGCATGCACTAAACCTTCTTAGCCACTCAAGTTTCTCTCAATGTGCTTGTTTCATTCTCACAGGAACCCTACATAAACTATTGGCTTTCTTAGAGATCACCGGTATTGAAGAAGGAGACCCTCTCCTAGTCTCCGCCAGAAAACCAAAACGCACTATTGAGTCTAGAGCCACGAGATTCATCAAAAGATCTCTTAGGTACACTTGACATTTAATCACTTGATGATCAACAAATAAGATCATCGCTGGTTCATATCGAGTCCTTCACGATCTTAGCAACTGTCGAGAACATTTATGAGAGGTTCACATCCGTGATCCTCGCTGATTGAATGGAAACTCCCGCCAGGTCAACATCAAATGCACCGACAAAGAGTCACTTCGGTAACTCCCCGTGGATTACGCGGAGTGTGTCTCAAACGGTCTACAACAGAGGTGATGCTTCGTGTACCTCAACGACTATCTCGAATCAGATGTACTTCGCACATCGCGTTATCTCACTTGTGGGACTCCAGCTCAGAACGGCCTTTGTAAGAATTAGAGTTGTGTTTTCACACTATGTCATAACACTCAAGTTCAAACTTGTAAGTGCCGAAACCGCTTATTACTAACCGCTTGAAATGTTTTCTTCTTATGGAAGCTCCGAGCGGGATGATCGTGTCGATTCTTCTCATGCTCACGCCAACATCATCACTAATGGAAGTTCTATTCAAAAGCAACACAATCACGTAATGATTCTTCATCAAACCAAAGAATCTACAAAGTCAAAGACTTAAAGAACTTCATCAAGATTGATTTCCAACGCCATAGAGCGTGTGAGCATGTTGAAGAATGACGGAGACACCGGAGCAAACAAGGCACTGAGGCGCATCGATGCGCATAACAACATACTATCACTTTCACCACAAAGAACAATGATCAAAGAACAAAGTTAAAGATGACGCCAAAGCATAACTGCTCAAAGATAACTATCTCTACACCGGGAGATTGTTCGAATCAAGGCAATTCCTCTCACAAGAAAGAAGAATGTCGAAGACGCCACAACTACTATTACATCAACGCTTTCACCGCTTACATTCATATATACTGAGGGGAGATTGTTGGAATCACTCCTAAACAAGATTTCAAGTATTTATATTTCATATGTAATAGGTAGCTTTATTATGGCCTTTATGTTTGTTTAAGGTCAAGCTTATGTAGAAGGCCCATAAGCTTGATCCAAGCCCAATAAGGAATAGGGAAGGAGAGGAGTGTTGCCCTAGCTCCTTGCCTATATAAACTCTTGTAAACCCTCATTTGAGGGTTGGTTGTTCAAGTTTTCTTTCACATTCACTCTACGCCTAACCGTATTATCTTATATTGTGTGTGTGTGTGTTTACTTGTTCAATCGCCTTTATCTCTTCTCTTATAAGCTTGTGTTGTAAAACTAGTGACCTAACATGACCAATTAAAAATCTTATCGGTGGCTAGAAAAACCAAAGGGTAAGCCATGGTTGAACTAAATTGCTCATAAGAGGTTTTCTTAGGACTTAGGCAATGCAAAAGAGTATGTATCAAAAATCTCCAATGGGGACAAAAACCACTCTTTTTGAAAGTAGCCTTTTTATCAGTGGCATCATACCCCATGGATGATAAATTTTCATGTATTTCTGTCATAGGTGATGTGATGATACCATTGAGATCATCCAATTGGACAAGTCTCCTCAAGGATGCCTCAATAACATCAATGGTTACCCCATCCACAGTGGCTCTAAGAGCATCTACTGTTTCATGTGTATCTCCAGTTTCAATGGTTATGGACTGAGAAGATGTCCAAAACTGTTTGATTTGAGAGATATAGATTGGGGATTTAAAAGTAAAGCATACCTTAAATGGGTAGTATTGAGAAAGTCCACAATCGATGAAAACAGGCCACTCTTCTCGTTTGACTTTTGTAAGTAGGCCACTGGTTGTGCTCATCCAAAAAGTGATCGGTGCCATAGAATCTTTTGTTGAAAAATAGATTGTGTCAAGATGAATTGTATAAAGAACTCGCCAATTGAGAGAAAATATATAAAGAGTTAGGGTTTTAGAGTTTTGCGCAAGAAAGACTATCTAAGGAAAATATTTATCTTAAGAAGATAACTTATAAGTAGGAAAGTAGATAATCTTCTAAAATTTATCCTATTTATATATGGAAATAATTAACTCTCAACGGCTAGTAAAAATTTAGTTACGAGACACACAGCTTGTAACGCCTAGAACAACAATGGTAAAATAACACCGCTGGAAACTGTGAACTAGCAGTGGTAATTTTTCACAAAGATTTTCAAAGAGCAGTGGTAATGAAAAACATTTAAAAATAGACTGCTCTTATCATAGTTTTTAGCAAACTACCAGCTATCAACGGATTTGATATGTCTTTACCATGAGCCATTTACTATGGACTAGCCAACTCTTAATCATAGAGAATATGGTGAGTTGATGACCATATAGTTTTTGGTAAACTATCAACCATAAACGGATTTGATTAGTCTTTACCAGTAGCCGTTTACTTTGGACTAGTTGATTCTTATGTGGGTTAGACATGGTGAATCAATAACCATTTGTGTATCTCAGATATACACCTTTTAAGATCAACTCCCAGCTATGCTGCATATGTTATAGAACAAACAAAAACACAAGCACATAAACATATACAAACTTATATAACAATATTAGTACCCTGAGACTTCTACTTAACACCAAAGACCATTAGACACAAAAAGTTTATGGATTTAGCATTCCAATACTTGTTACCAAGTAATGAAATCTACCCACATCAAGTCCTTTTGTTAATAAATCAGCATAGTTGTCATTAGTATGGATTTTGACAACTTGAATTAGTCCTTTTTCATAACAGTATCTTATGAAATGGTGTCTAATTTCAATATGTTTAGTCTTTGTGTGTTGAATGGATTCTTTATAATGCAAATGGTACTGCTATTTTCAATATGAATGATGGTATTCATGAAATTTTACCCATAGTCAAAAGTTGATTATGAAGCCATAGAACTTGAGCACAACAACTTGCGTGACCACATACTGCCTCGGTTGATGAATTAGCCACCGTTGTTTGTTTCTTGCCTTGCCATGACACTAATGCTTGCCAAGAAATTGGCATCCACCAGTTGTAGATTTTCTATCCAAACTAGCTCCAACATAGTCACTATCTCGAGTAAGTAACCAAATCTAGAGGAGAATCTCTAGAGTACCACAATCCCGAGTAGGAAATGCTTTAAGATATCGAAAATCTTCTTCACAAAGAATCAAGTGAGAAAACTTGGGAGTGACTTGAAACCTTTCACGTGCACACACGCAAACATAATATCGAGTCTAGATGATGTAAGATACATCAAAGAACCAATCATAGACCTGTACATGTGCACATCAACCGCTTCACTACTATTTTCCTTCAAGAGTTGATGTGTAGTCTTGTCTGCGGGTGCTTTGGATGACTTTGCATCGAGAGAACTTGAACTTTCTAAGTATCTCGACCACATATTTATCTTGATTGATGAAAATACCATCGGCCTTTGTTGTACTTGAAGTCCCAAAAGAATGTGAGTTCACCCATAGAACTCATCTTGAATTCTTCCTTCATTAGCTTCTCAAATTCTTTGCACATCTCGGTCTTTGTAGATCCAAAATGATATCATCAACATATACCGAACTAACAAGATATCATTCTTGTCTTTCTTGATGAACAAAGTTTGATCCACTCTTCCTCTATGAAACCCATTATCAAGAAGATAAGTAGTTAAGGTTTCATACCATTTCCTTAATGCCCTGATGCAAGCCATACAAAGCTTTAACTATTGTTAGGAATTAGAAAATTCCATAGTAAAGAGTCGGTCACCCCAAATATTATCTAGCATAAGTTAGCTCGTAGATTTGTCATTAGTTACTTTATTTAGCGCTTATTAGTTAGTTTAGCGTAGTTTAGTTTAGTGCAACACCGTGGAGGACGGACGGGTCTTTACCCATCAGATGCACGATCCACAATCCAAGGAGGACGTTTATTATGTAACTATAAATACCCTCTACCTCCCAAGGTAGAGGTTGGACCTTTCATTCATCTTAATCTAACCTTCTATGTTTTCTTTCACTTTCTCTCTAGAAAGGATCCCACTTTCTCTCTAAACTCTATACTATTCGATCCATTGTTGAGCTTATTTGTGTGTTTATGAAATCCAATATGTTACAATTGGTATCAAGAGCCATGGTTAGATTATCTCTTACATATCTTTGGATTTCTAGTGGTTTTAGGTGGTTTTGAGTTTGAGAAAGTTTAGTGGTTTTGCATCATTTGGTTGATTTCTAGTGTTAAAGTTTGGATTTTGATTGTACTTTTGTGTTTAAGATCATCATAAGTGTTTAGGTTTTGATTTGGAAGGCTTGAATCATCGTGGTTGGGTTGTTTTTGGATTGGAAAGTGGTGCTTTTGAATATGTTCTTCGTAGAGACTTGTAGTTATATTTCTTCAGAGACTTGTGGTTATGTTCTTCGAGAGACTTGCGCTTATGTTTTCGTAGAGACTTGCGCTATGGTTTTCGTAGAGACTTGTAGTTATGTTTTTCGTAGAGACTTGTTGTTATGTTTTCGTAGAGACTTGTGGTTATGTCCGATTCAATGTATCCGTCTAGAGACTTTTAGCCTATTTTGGTAGAGACTTGGCGTGAGACTTGGCGCTATTTTCGAGAGACTTGGCATAGAGACTTGGCGTGAGACTTGTCTTTACAATTTCTAGCAACTTGTCTCTGTTGTTACTAGCGAGTTGCTCTTTAGCGACTTGGCCACTTAGCGAGTTGCTCTTTAGCGACTTGGTTCATAGCGACTTGTGTTTAGTGACTTGGTTCATAGCGACTTGCTTCATAGCGACTTGTGTGTAGCGACTTGGTTCATAGCGAGTTGTCTCTAGCGACTTGAGCATCTAGCGACTTGTAACTAGTGAGTTGCCTTCATAGAGGATTGTTAGAAGCGGTTTGACCATTTCATCATTGCGTTTTGTTGACTTTTCCGACAAAACTTCAAACGGCTATAACTTTTGATCCAGTAACTCCGTTTCAACATTCTACCCATCAAAACGATCGTGAGAACGAGGAGAATGGCATGCCGAATGAACTAAAGGCCTAAATCCGCTCCGAACAGAAGTCATCTTAACACATTCCATTGGTCATTGCTTAACGGTTTGGTCTTGATTTTAGTAAAATCCGCGAAGATTCTATTTCTCGGTTTAAATCATAGACTTGTAAAATCCGTGCATTCTACCACATCATGTCTTACTCTCATGACCCAAGAATTTCGTAAGTACTTAAATTGTATGATGTCAGTGGACAACAATGATAATGTTTGCTACATCGAACAGTTATCGATGATGGAATCAATCAATGATGATTTGAGTTCTTCATGCTCGAGTCCAATGAGAAAGATTTGCACCTATTCGTGCTACGGAATGCCATGCAAAAGGAAAGTAGCATTGAACCTTATCAACGACTTCACTCTCACCTCATGTTACTTCTACCCACATCAATGGAACGAACATGTATTGCCCTCTTCCGTCAGACTTATCCACATTAACAGAACTCATTGTTAAACCTAGAGCAATTGGAGCGACAACTTGACAAAGAGAAGGTTCATAAGGATAGTTCCAGTACGCACTTCAAGTGATCTACAAACACTTTCGTCATTCATTAGAAGGAATTCACATCGATTATGATCAAGACATGACCGAAATCTCCTTCAAGAGACACACCTGAATGGAAATTAGCGTGTTCACGGAGACACTTATCCATCTCATGGATAATGTGGAGAAGTATATTGAGGAAGTTACTCGAGAAAGATGCAAAAGTAGATGAGAGTCGGGTGCAGCTTGAGAGATATTTGTGATAAGTCGGGTAATGTATCGAAAGGTCGGGTGTTGCTTGAATGCGAATATCGAAACAACAAAGAATGATGTAACCAAATGCTCAAGAACTCCTCACACAAGAAGTGGATGTTGTGATCGAAAGGCGAATAAATCTCGGGCACAATCAATAAATTGTTGTGTTGAGACCGGTATGGCACCGGATGTTGGATCGATTGACACCGAATACGAGGCTCGAGACAAATAAGCTTGAAACACCAAATGTTCGGTGACTCTTGTTAAACATGATGTGGATGCGATATCGCACTGTAAATTGAACAGAGTCATGTAATAAGGTACCCTTTATCGTTCAACACAATGCATCCGCTAAAGTACTTAAACAAACCGATCATGATTCGAACATGACTTTGATAAATCTTCAGAATCGAGGTGAGTCTCGAGATTAAGTGTTTCAAAACAAAAGATATGGTTGATAAAAGGCTTTTGATGAACTTTCAAACAAATTCTCAATTCTTGAAAACATTGCATTTCACTTGAAATTGCGATACTGAGTAAAGAAGAAAGTTTTCAACTTAACAAACCATGTAAAATCCGAACTTCACGAATTCGTGAACTTTTCAAATTAACACTTTGAAAGCTCACCAAGACAAAGACTCAACCATTTACAATCTAAAGAAACATATTTCATCTTGAATGTGAAAAGTAATTTAGTCATGAATACACAAGACATTGATGCTATTGTAACAAGAAATAATGAATTGTCAATTTATGTGGCTAAATTACTAAAGGAAAATGAGTCTTTGAGAAAGCATCACATAGAACTAAGTGAATCACAAAGAAGCTAGAACTAAGTCAATAGAACAAACAAACTCTTTGATAGCAAAATTGATGATCTCAAAGCTCAACTTCGTGAAAAGAGTTTCACTATTGTTGCTTTAAAAATGAGCTCAAAAACAACAGGAATAGTGTGAACACTAAGTTTGCAAAACCATCAATCTTGGGGAAACCGGTTATTAGACAACCGAATGCATTTAGATCTCGAACGACCAAAATTTTCAAAACAAGGTTTGCCTCCCAAGTTGATGCGAAACAAGTTTTGACAAAACCACCACTTCACCTCACTTGCCTAGGAAAATTGATATGAATGACTTGTATAAGAACTCTTATCTAGAAATGGCTAGAAAGAAGGCACATAATCGCAAAGACGGAATTTTAGGTGCAAGACCTAGGGTGATGAATTTTCGAGATTTCAAGGCACCGCTAGTAGTTCTAAACCATTACCTAGGAACACTAATCTAAATACTAGGGATTGGCTTACTTCTAAGAGTAGTTGCATTTCGATTAAAGCTATTCCCATAGCGATCACGCTAAGAAATCTAGACCTATTTTTGAATCCAAACAAGTTTGTTTGCTCAAAGTGTCTCGAAATGTATCTTTAATGCTAATCATGATAAATGCTTCACAAAATCCTCAAGAAAGTAAATGCTCATGCAATGGTAAAACCTAAGTCTAGGATTTACACTAAGTCATCCACAAGCATATGAAGCAAATGAAACCAAAAGCCTCGCCTAGATGGTTAACAATCGCTAAATCTTTGGAAACAAGGAATAAGGATAAGTCTCCACTATGCATAAGAAGCCTAACAATCCTAGACCTTGCCATAAGTGGATACCATCCGGTAGAATTTTAAGGATCTTTGGACTTAGGTGGATACCTACAGAAAGATGTTTACCATTGGCAATCTCAATTTTGACCGTGAAACCCCAAAGGGTTTGGATATCGATGTCACTAACCAAAATATATGCAATCAAGTTTATAATATTAGTGCAGTAGTCCTTACTCATTTGCGATACTTGATCCTTCAATACATGGACTGGCTTAAAGTATGGATAATGTAGGATTGATATCTCATAACTCACGGGTTCAAGTTACTCAACATTGATATTCAATCGGCTATGACGTCTGCTTACATCGATTCAGCCTCGTACTTCATCATTATGGCGTCGCAGATAACACTTCAGCCCTGTTCCTCAAAGAAAAGAAAGTCATCAAGTGAACCGGACTACTGATAATTACTCTTATTCCTCTTGCTCAATATAATGAAGATGGCGACATCATGTGCTAATTTTGTGGGGGAGAAGTGTGAATATAATACATTTGGATGATAATCACTTGGTTAATCAAGAATGGCATCTCTGTATGCAATTCTTGAGGGGGAGAAGAAGCGTGAATGTTTTGCATGGTTGACTGATATTTGAGAATATATGGTCAAACGGCTCCTAACCCATGTAAGAACCGAGATTCTTCTTATCGGATCATCTTCACATGTAGTTTCTTCTAAGAGCCGTTGGTTGACATCTTCACACGGGCTGATATGATTAAATGAAAAGTGCTTCTAGTTGTTTGGTGATTTCTTTGATGAACATCTTTCGTTTGATTGGGAGGGATTTTAATTAAGGGATTTGCTATTTACAAGTTAACGGAATGCCTTTGGTGTGAAGAAGATGTTAACTGCTATTTCCCATTTGGATAATCTTGAAGAAGGTCGAGTCTACGCCTAATCTAAATTTGAAAGCTACATGATTAAAAGACTAAAGACAATTGCATTTGATGATCTAAAGACTTCTTCTTAATCCGGCCGAGAAGAACACTTGAAAATCTTCATCGGTTTAGGGAGAGCACTAATTGGGGAGATTGAAAAGCCAAAATTTAATCCCCAATTAGACTTGCTCGATTCTTTAGCAATGATTCATTGCTTGATTTTTGATCACACCTCCAACGCCTAATGCTTCAATTACTAAGGATAATTGGGATTCATTGTTTGGGATTCATTGTTTTCAAAGATATGTTTGATGAGTACTTCCAACCTCTAACGAATGTTGATCATCCGACTTCAAGCTCATGCTCCGGTTTCTACCGACTCAACTAGTTCACCATCTAAGAAGTACTTCTCGAACTCTCAAGAAACCTTATCTCCGCCACTTCAAAAGGCGTTGATAATGACTATCATGATATTGTAGTTGCACCATCGAATAATGATCCGCTTTTGGTATTCCTTGCCAAATCTTCACGAATTATTGTTCATGAATAATGATCCGCTCTTTGGTATTCCCTTGCCAAATCTTCACGGATTATTGTTCCTCTCATTGTGCACGCTATAAATCAACCACATAATCATTAAGGAAAAATGACTTCCTCATCCGCTAGAAGACATTTTTAGTAAATCTTCCAGATCAACTTCTACATGTATACCTTGAGGAAGAATGCATTGATGTTGAGGAATCATTTGCTTCAGTTCATTCATTAGGTCAATGTTCATCCGATTGAATGTTTATTCAAGTGTTGGACATTTGACACAAGTTGATTACTTCGAAGTTACTCTTTTATCACTTATTTGAGGTTGAAGTTGACATTCACAAAGGTGTATTCTTATTTGATAACTTGCTCGGGCTTAAGAATTTGAGTTGAAGTCTTGGGTTATCTAGTTACCAGCAATGAGGTGGATGGTTGAAGACCGTTAACTATCACTATTAGGAGTTACTTTGTTTTACTCGATGTCACACGATATGTCGGTGTGGATAATCGCAAGAGGTGTTAATGCCTCATACTTTGCTTGAGTAGTGAGTACTTAGAAATTTGCTTGAAGCATAAATTCTCGACACCGTTCTTCCATTATTAAGTGCAAGCTTAAGATACAAATGTGGGAATTTGACTTCGCTTTCAAGTTTGGTATATCGGTATTCTTCATCGTGGTCACTTCAAATTGTCTACATATGGGTTGATAAAGATAGTCGAGAGAGTTTCCGTTGCAGCTTGATTCTCACAGATTAATTTGGGCTATTTGAGTTCTTTTCACAAGATTTCGAGTTTTGGGTATATTATGTTTCTTTGAACTGAGGTATCAAAACCAAGCAAGGGGAAAGAGACATATATCTAAAAGCACAACGAGTACACATGATGAACTTAACACTTCTACCGATTGAAGTTATCCGGAAAGACAATGGTCATAACCGTAGAAAACTTCGATGTTTAACTCGTAGCCTTTGGTGTATTATTCCAACTAATTGGAGGAAATGGTCTCGGAGACTTTTGGTATGTGTTACTTCAACGCTCGCTTAGAAGAAATGTGAAAAGAATATTTGGTTCGTGAGATGATATTGCATATCGACATCTTCTATATGATTTTGATATAGTGCTTCCGGTTAGTGCTTCATGTACACAATGTAATGATGATTCGATGAGATCGCAACGATCGGAGGAGATATATGTGTATATCGTGGTCGGACAACATATTCACATGATCGAGCTTAATCGCTTATTCTAGAGTTGACATCCGCAGAGGAGATCGGTGATTCAACCGATTAGTGTGATGTTGTTGTTTCTACTACGGTTGGTACTTGTGTACATTATGGGTCGATTGGTTATATGGAAGTTAATCGGAATGCATTTGGTAAAATGAAGATGTTGATGTATTGTTCCCCGCATAAGACAATGGTCAATCTCAAGAGTAATGTGTACATCGGGACGCACAACAGTTCATGTGATCGGTCTTCATCGCTTATTCGGATTTGATAACCGCTAAGTCGATCAATGTCTTAACTTGTTACCTCGGTGTTCTCATGTTCTTCGGGTGCTGAGCTTCATTCAATGAGATTGTTTCTCTTCTCATTCTTCTTCTTGGGAAAATGGTCTTTATTCAAGATTGACAAGATGAGGGAAGTCGCAAAGTCTCTCTTTCTCAAAGGCTCGGGTTCTATCTTCTATTCGGAGCCTCGAAAGTTTTGGTGGTGGAAGTTTAAGAGATGACGATTTCTATCTTTTACAACGTCTTTGTTCGATATCCTTATCTCGGTACTCGTATCATCATCTTCTTAAACTATATCATATATTCTATTTGTAAATATTTATCAAAAAACAAAATACAAAAATATAAAACCAACAAAAGAAAATAGAAAAATATAAAATCATCAAAATCCATAAAAACCGAAAAATTTAAAATACCAAAATATGTTTTCTCAAGACATGTCTTCCGTATCGATAACATCTACGGTCTTAGAAATGTCATTCAATAATGGCACGGGTCCATAGATGAAGTTCGAGCAGAGGTGTAAATATTTTTAAAACATGTCTCAAACAATGGCTTACGCTTATTTCAGATCAGAACCTTAAAATGCGCTCAATATGGCTTGCTATTATTTGAGATAGCAACCCGCTCTTTAAAGGAAGGAAAGTGTTGCGCTAAACAATTATTCAAATATTGCGCACTTATCCTAAAACAATTTAAGGAAAGTATGTCAAGGATCTGTTGTTCCTACACAAATGTTTTTCCGCCTAAAATTCTTCGAAAAATATTTGTTGTTTTCTAAAATGGTGGTAAATGAGTTGCTTGTAAATCAATCGCCCGTAGTTTTCGTAATAATTGAAAACTCAATCAATGACTTCAAGCTTTTAAACTTTTCGTAAAATGAGTCATTGATTGAGGGGGATAATGTTTTCAAATTTATATCATCTATCGAGCTTTTCTAATTATCCTAATATGCTTAATTAAAAATGATGTTAACCTATGTTGAAGGACTAGGTGCCTAGGATATGATTGCTAGGATTAGATGATTAGAGTTTGATGAACACATTATTCCCATACATTTAAATGATCTGATTGATGTGTTGCATTGACTTTTATTAGTCGATTGCTGTTTGGGTGATGTCGACCACCATATATCTTTGTGTGTGTTTACTAACGTATGCAGGTATATTGGTATATAAGAATGTTCCCGATCCGGATCCCACAATTGAAGATTATTGGATGCCGAAAGGAAAGGGTAACTATTTCTTGGGTTGACAAATGAAGAAATGGAGCTTAATTAGACTTCTATGAAGAGTTGGCATAAATGCAACGCAAGAGGTCTCATTGCATCAGCAGATGGTTTTATTCTAAGTGATTGAAGAAACGGAGCTTAATTTGACCTCAGTTGGCATTAAAATGCAACGTAAGAAGAAGTCTCACTGCATCTGCAGACAGTTTTTCTTCCAAGCCCTACAGCAACAACAGAACCTTCTCAACCACCTAACATATCTTTATGCAGATAATCGTGATGATACCATTTTTCTAAAACTTTAAAAATATTGTTTTGAAAATGGAAAAATATTGTTTTGAAAATATATTGACTAAATTTTGAAAATCACCGGACTTCATTTTATCAAAATTTAAGTCACTCAATTATCGACGCTCGCTCATCGATTGAGGGGAGAGTGATTTAATTTAAAATATTTTCAAACAATATATCTTCAAAAGAGTCCGTTTGTATTTAAATTATGTGGTGATCTAAAGATTTAATGTTATGTCATGGTATGATTTTTCTTTTGAATCAAGGTATTTCAAAATGAATTTTTTTCTGTTCTTGTTTGATTGTGAAATTGTTTTGTTTTACTCAAAAGATCTCTTAAAAACAATCATACCTGACACTAACAATCTTTAATGTCTAAATTTGTTCCTTATTAATCATTTTTCAAAATTAAATTTTGCCACGTCTTTCCTTAAAACTTTTCTAAATAATTTAAATCAGATGGGATCACAAATCTCAAATGGTTTGATATTTTTGATCAAGGGAGAGATCGTGATTTAAATCTCAAATCTGTTTTTATGGAATTGGTTTTAGTCCTTCAAAGGCACTCCTGCCTCCATGTGCCAAACGATTTCAAATACACAATGCACATGTTGAGGAGGAGGATTTATCCAAAAACCAGATGAGTATTTAAACAAGGCCACATTTTCTCCCATGTTTTCTAAACCTAATTAAATCACTTGGGATCCAAAATCTCAAAGGGTTTGATATTTTGATCGGGGAGAATTTGTGATTTAATAATGAAATTTGATAAAAGGTGATCGATTTGATGAAATTGTGCAGTCGCTCTCTCATATGTGCTAAACGCTTTCGAATCTAGAAGCACATATTGAGGGGAGCATAACTATCGAGGTACAAAAGCTTTTAAAGAGATTTATAAAGTACCTTGACCGAGTTTTCAAATGGTTTCTTAATGGCTTTTTGATCGTGGATGTACTTCAAAGAACTCTTGCCTCTATGTGATAAAATGATTTTAAATATCCTATGCACATATTGAGGGGAGAATTTTACCATGAAAATCAAATGGCTTTTTCAGATGAAAATTTTGATCAAAGAAAATATTTCAAAGTCCTCTTGCCTCCTTGTGCTTGAACAATTTCTAAATCATACGCACATGTTGAGGGGAGGTTTTCTAAATGATCAAAACTATTAAGGTACAAAATGCTTTGATCTCGTATCACAAGTACCTTGATTGTTTTTCCAAATGATTTTTCAATTGGTTTTAAGGAAGAATGAACTGCACTAAAAGACCCACCAATTTACTTTATGCATGGTGTTATAAGGATGGTTAGGTTAGGTATTAGTTCCCACGATCCGCCGAACGGAGGGATCTACCTGTGACAATCCACTAGATAGTGTAGAAGTCCTTAGGTATGATGAAAAAGGAGAAAATGAGAATATGGGAAGAGTGCGGATCGAGACAGCTATTATCGGAATAAACCCAATAAGGTTCTAGTAATGAAGTCTCGTAAGCACCAAGGGTTGAAGAATGAAAAGAATTGAATGTGAAAAGGGTGAAAAGAAATAGCCCTCCAATAATTCAACCTTAGGGCGTGAACCGGGTTCAATACATATGCTACGGTGTTTACTAAGGTAACACGGTATTGAAGACAAGACGTCATGGACCCAAAGGACGACCGCACTAAACTTCCCAAGCTACTCAAGTTCCTCTTAAAGGGCTTGTTTCATTCTCACGGGAACCGACATAATCTATCGACTTTCTCTTAGAGATTGTTGATATTGAAGAAGGAGACCTCTCCCTAGTCTCCGGCAGATAGGAACCAAATGTGCACGATCGAGTCTAGAGCCAAGAGATCATCCACAATATCTCATTAGGACACTAATTCTGAAGACTTGTTTGTTACATATAATGTGGAAAGTAAGAATATATTAAGAGTCCTACGCATTATCCTTGTGGTATTGCTGAACATCCGAGTGATATGCATACATATTCACAATGAAGATGGAAAGCCTTCGAGCAAACATCAAACAAGCTCCTCGGTAGGTGGCATGTGAGATCTATTCTATAGATCAACCATGTGACAACCGGATAGAACGATGGGCGATTCACCGTGAATCAACCTTGGTCCAGAAATCGATTGATGGATGCTTTTGGAAAACCGCTCGATGTGCAAATCTTTTCTTTTCTCTAGCACATCGAATGTGTATTCATTTTCAAACTCAAAAGTATCTCCGATTGAAAAATACTTTTGGAAAACCGCTCGATGTGCAAACCTTCTTTTCTCTAGCATGTCGAATGTGTACTCTTTTCGACATGAAAAGTATTTTTGATTGAAAATTGATCTTTCTCATAAAACCTTCGTCGATTGCAAAACTCTTTCTTCTAAGCAATACGCGATTGTTTTCAAATCAATTTTCATCAATCGAATCTCAATTGCAGTTCACTCACTCCGTGTTGTCTTCTTTGAGACTTTCCGGTTTGAGAACGGCTAGAGCACCGCGAAACCCCGTCAAGGAGATTCTTTGGAATTATACCGATCACAGCAAGATTTGTCTTGATCAACGGGAACCGTGGGCCATGTACCTCAATTCAACGAAGTGATCAAAGACACTTTTGTGTGTTTATTACTAACTGTTGTTTGCGGTACATTTGGATGGTTGCGGTGATCGTAATTGAGGAGTCAATCCAAAGCCGCATGCTAACAAAGATCCACACTTAATTGAAGAAATCATGACTTGTGCACATTTACGTAACTGGCTCGA
The DNA here is from genome assembly GCA_022545495.1 of Chrysanthemum lavandulifolium. NCBI lineage: Eukaryota > Viridiplantae > Streptophyta > Magnoliopsida > Asterales > Asteraceae > Chrysanthemum > Chrysanthemum lavandulifolium. The sequence continues at coordinate 316,595 of JAHFWF010000045.1, read as the reverse complement.
TATTTTTATACTATGCCTCGCTACGCACCGCAAATATCTTGAACCAAAGAAAGCTTCCGCTACTCGATGAAAAGATGTCATGATCCGTAGTGTGAGCATGTCGGTCCAAAAGTCACAACATCACATGAAGGCAACACAACTATGGATGATCCGGAGATTTATCGTGGTGATGATATCAAAGAAAGTTCAAGATCATCAAGATGTGGATCGCCTCAAAGACCTCCACCGAAAGTACAAAATAATCGGACTATGAAGAGTCACTACAAAAGCACAAAGATTGCGAAAATTGAAGAATTGAAGTCTACGAGCTCAAGAACAAAGTCAAGTATAGAATGCTAGGATTTAAAATGTAAAACATGGGGTGACCTCCCTTGGGGAGACCGTACTTTTAAATTCCAAAGGCATGTTTTAGCCTTTAAACTACAGATTTCAAGTTTCTATTATATAATAAAGCTTTTGTGAAACATCAATTTCAAGATCAAGTTCCATTTCGCTTTATGCAAAATTTTACCTTTGTTCAAAATTTCAATAAGTTCAAATGTTGTTTTTAGTTGTTAGTAAGGACCTAATAAGCCATAAGCTCCTATATAGCTTATAAAGCTATTAGAAACCCTTAAATTCAGTTTAGAAGCAAAATACCAAAAATACCAAAATACCAAAAATTAGCTAAAATAAAAAATCATGGAGAAGGTACAAGAAGACCTGGTGAAGAGCTGATTTTGGATTGCTTATTGGTTTAGAGCTTCTTGGGAAGCCATAGGAGTGATCTCATCCTTGGTTCTTTGTCTTGTGATTAACTCATTTGTAAGCCATTTATTGAAAATTTGCATCTCCTAATATAAGTGTTTAGATATTGTTAATTCCAGTTCAATCTTGTTTAAATATAGTAATTACAAGTTAATAAATAGGTTACTTGGCTTAAAAGTTTGTTTTAGTATTAAAAGCTTAAAAACAGTTATATTAAGTGGTGTTTAAATCTGCATGTTAAACTGTGTTAGAAGGTATTTAAGTTGTTAATTGTTGTTGTTCTAAGTCACAATAGCATCTATTAGCTTAGTCAAACCATAAAATACTGTCTTTGTTCCTTAAAAAGTCAAAATCATCTTGATACTGTCCTAATTCATAACTGTTGGAAATTTATGTTTCATAATTATGCATATTAGTTTAAAAGTTGTTTCTCTAGCCTAATTCAGGCTCATATTAGCCTAATATACCAAATTAGATCATCTAGGATCATTAGAAGTTCATAAAAGTCAACTTAGTTCATAATTTTAAAAGTCAAAATTTTCCTAGTACGATTTTGAATAAACTTGTCAAATTTCTTGTGACCTTACCATTAAGATTTAGCTTAAATCCTTTTGGGGTATTAAATTTAGTGCTTAACTAAATTATAAAAATATTAGTTTACCGCTTAGCTTATAAGTTGCTTATTTTCGAGCTTACTTTAACCCCTTTTCAAAATCTCCCTGCTCACAGTGTTGCTAGTCCATTTCACAAGATCTCGGAGAGCTTATTAGTGGCCTCTAGCTTATGTACCTTAGCTTTTGAGAAGCTCATCTAGTCGACTCAAGGCTCCAAGCTTAATTTTCCCATTCTTAGCTTATTCAATATGCTTGCTATTAGCTTTAGATTTGTCCATTTCATCTAGTGAACTGAGCATTCAATGTTTTCAATTTTTTTCATAAGCTACTTATAAGCTCACCAGTGAACAAAACAGTGAGTATTTTAGCTTTTTGGATAGTTTAGTTGGTCAACTTATTAGTTCCAGTGTTATATTTTATTTCCTAGCTTATCTTAATACTTAAAAATTAGCTTAAAGGTACCTAGTAACTCAAAATAGTACCCTGTGCTACAGAGAAGCTTGAGCTTATTTGAAGCTTATTTGGTGCTTAATTTTAAGTATTTGTTCTTTCTTAGTTATTATATTAGCTTATTTAAAGGTGTTTAGCTTATTCTCAGTTACATTAGCTTATTTATTAGCTTAATAACCATTTAGCTAAATTTTGTGCTTATTCCATCTTATTGCCTACTGTTGAGATTATAAGCTTAATCTGAGCTTATTACTGGATTTTGTAAAAAGCTCTAGTTATGAAAATTGCTTATTTCATTGTTCTTAAGTAGTTTGTAAAAGAAAAATCAAAAAAATAAAATAGTTGCAAAAGAGTTCTTTGATTCGAACTCGCCACCCACCACACCACACACACACTACCACTACCCTTGGGTCTTTGACCGTATAAGTTTACACAATTTAATATATAACCCTTTTTATTCCATTAAGCTTATACGTATCTTTTAGCTTATTTCTAGCTTATTAAAACAAGACTTTTCAGCTTTTGCATTTTTCTTAGTTTGGTATTAGTATAAAGTATTTTATAAAAAAGTTTCAGATTTTTCCGAATAGTTTTAGTATTTTTAATCATTTAATTAGTCTAAAAGAGTATTTAATTCATAATAAAAAATATAAAAGTCAAAAAAATATAATTCTTTTTTTCTAAAATTTTCTTTTGTCATATATTAAGTAATAAAATTGTTTTTACACTCGTAGGACTTTTATTTCACAAATTTTACATTTTTGCTTGCGCACTCACGTAATTTTTATACATAACGCACGTTTTCATTTTAGGTCACGTTTTTAGGTAATTTAGGTTTACATTTTAATTAAAATAGTTTATTTAAGTTATTTTATTTTATAAATCACAAAAATATCATTGTAAAAATAGTGATAGCGTTTATTTAATATATTTTAGCTTTTTAATTTTCTTTAATTTGCATTTAAGCCCGTGTAATTTACAAAACTTTTTCTTTAGGCATAAATATTCCAAAATCCTTACTGATCACTATCCTTAGTGATTATTCGACATCTGTCTGTGTTAAACACCATTCATCCTCCGTGGGACTTAACGACCCAGGAATCCACTATATTTCTCTCGATCTTAATTGTATTGCTTTACGAGCTTGCTTTTAAGTTTATTACGGTTGACCATTCACAAGTGGTTATCTTGTGTGATTAAACTGACTGCTCAGAGCCAATCAAATTTTAGGCGCCACGGGGGAGGTCAGAAGCGTGTTTTAAGCATTTCCATCCATTCTTGCACATATACCACCTTTGTAAACAGTTTTTGTAAAGTTAATCAAACTCAAAAAAAAAAAAACAAGTTCATTAACACTTTTCCTAAAGTGTTAACAACACCAAAAATATTTTCATTCTTTGTTTTTATAACATGTTTTCAAAAAAAATCCAAAATATTCATCTTTACCCTCTTACCCTTTTGATTCTTTATCCCTTTACCCTCTATCCATTTGATTCTAACTTCTTCTATTCTCATGGAATCTCTCGACCACGACGATTCGGACGAAGTTGAAAACTTCATACTTTATCACAAATGTCAAGAATTTGTTGTTCGTGAACAAATTAAAAATTCCATAGTAAAGAGTCGGTGTGATTTACTCAAAATCATTTGGTTATCATTGTACCAAGGTTCTTACTTGAACTCGAAACAATTGGCTACCCGTAAGTAATGGCTTTTGATAAAGAGATGAAATCCATTAATTTTTCAAATCATTGCTAGGGACTAGCAATATCTTAATATGGGATCATTGATGTGGCAAATACTCATCATTTTTATACTGCTTTAGAATGCCAAAAACATCTCGAAAACACTCGAAATGCATCAAAATGATAAAATATCACAAATAAGTGTTTTATGTGTTTTAAATGCAAAATGCCAAAACTGTGAAAACGATCAAGTTTGCATAATTGGCAATTTTAGTCCCCAAGTTTCAAAAAGTTGTCAAAACAATTCTTGGTAAATCAAAATAAAGAAAATATCATTTTAAGTCCTTAGGGATTCATGAAGTTGTCAAACAAGTCCTTGAAATTTAAAATTGCAAAATTACAACTTTAGTCCCTCAAGTTTAGAAAATGTCAAATAAGGTCCTTGGATATTTAAAATGAAATTTTATGCAATAGTAGTCCTTGTACTATTCACATATGGCGTGAATGGTCCTTGTGTGAACTTTGGAAGATTGGCAATTTCACCTCATGTTCGGAGTAATTACACAAATGGTCCTTGATATCAATAAACCAAATGGCCCCTTTTGTATTTAGAACCAACCAAACCAAAAGACCCCGCCATTATCCCTGTGACCCCCATTTTGACCCTCCACTTATAATATCCCACCGTCAAATAAAGTCAAAACCGCCAAACCACCACCACTGCTCACTCTCTTCTCCATCACCGAATCCCAATACCGTAGTCGTTTTCCTCCTTTTCCTTTACACTGCCTTCCCACAGTATACCAACCCCTTCCACCTCTACAATCATCCAAGAAGCTTTAATTAGCCAAACCTCGCTCAAAAGAAAATTGGCGCCAAACCGACATTTGGCATTGTGATGAGTCGATAAACCAATGGTCGGAAATTGGTGGGATTTGCTCGTAGATGTCGGATGAGATGAAAAGATCAATATATACAAGTTTTGAAGCAATGTAAAAACTATCTAGTGTAATTTTAGTTTTCTATGTCGCTTTATCTTACTTTTAAATTCCAAAGGTATGTTTTAGCCTTTAAACTCAGATTTCAAGTTTCTATTATATAATAAAGCTTTTGTGAAACATCAATTTCAAGATCAAGTTCCATTTCGCTTTATGCAAAATTTTACCTTTGTTCAAAATTTCAATAAGTTCAAATGTTGTTTTAGTTGTTAGTAAGGACCTAATAAGCCACATAAGCTCCTATATAGCTTATAAAAGCTATTAGAAACCCTTAAATTCAGCTTTAGAAGCAAAATACCAAAAATACCAAAATACCAAAAATTAGCTAAAAATAAAAATCATGGAGAAGGTACAAGAAGATCAGAAGAGATGATTTTGGATTGCTTATTGGTTTAGAGCTTCGGAAGCCATAGGAGTGATCTCATCCTTGGTTCTTTGTCTTGTGCATTAACTCATTTGTAAGCCATTTATTGAAAATTTGCATCTCCTAATATAAGTGTTTAGATATTGTTAATTCCAGTTCAATCTTGTTTAAATATAGTAATTAAGTTAATAAATAGGTTACTTGGCTTAAAAGTTTGTTTTAGTATTAAAAGCTTAAAAGCATGCTATATTAAGTGGTGTTTGAATCAGCATGTTAAACCGTGTTAGAAGGTATTTGTTGTTAATTGTTGTTGTTCTAAGTCACAATAGCATCTATTAGCTTAGTCAAACCATAAAATATCGTCCTTGTTCCTTAAAAAGTCAAAATCATCTTGATCTCGGTCCTAATTCATAACTCATGGAAATTTATGTTTCATAGTTATGCATATTAGTTTAAAAGTTGTTTCTCTAGCCTAATTCGCCTCATATTAGCCTAATATACCAAATTAGATCATCTAGGATCATTAGAAGTTCATAAAAGTCAACTTAGTTCATAATTTTAAAAGTCAAAATTTTCTCAGTACCCCAAATATTATCTAGCATAAGTTAGCTCGTAGATTTGTCATTAGTTACTTTATTTAGCGCTTATTAGTTAGTTTGTAGCGTAGTTTAGTTTAGTGCAACACCGTGGAGGACGGATGGGTCTTTACCCATCAGTATGCTTGATCCACATCCAAGGAGGACATTTATTATGTAACTATAAATACCTCTACCTCCCAAGGTAGAGGTTGGACCTTCATTCATCTTAATCTAACCTTCTATGTTTTCTTTCACTTTCTCTCTCTAGAAAGGATCCCACTTTCTCTCTCTAAACTCTATACTATTCGATCCATTGTTGAGCTTATTTGTGTGTTTATAAAATCCAATATGTTACAACTACCCTGTACACTTTATTAGGATAGGCAGGGTCTTCAAAGCCTGGAGGTTGAGAAACATAAACCTCCTCATCAATTTGCCCATATAGAAAAGCACTCTTTACATCCATTTGATAGACCTTAAAGCCCATAAAGGATGCATAGGCTAAGAACAACCTGATTGCTTCAATTCGTGCAACTAGGGCAAACACTTCTTCATAGTCAATACCCTCCTCTTGAGTGTATCCTTGAGCCACAAGCCTAGCTTTGTTTCTGATAACAATTCCTCTTTCATCCTTCTTGTTTCTGAACACCCATTTAGTACCTATTACCTTCTTGACAAAAGGCAAATCACAAAGCACCCAAACCTTTTGAAGCTTGAATTGGAGCAACTCTTCTTGCATTGCTTCCACCCAAATTTAATCTTCAAGCGCCTTGTAAACATTCTTTGGCTCCATTTGTGACAAAAAACACATAAAGAGACATTCATTCTTGCCTTCATGAGACATAGATTCATATATTTCACTTATGAATCCATGAATATCAGGCAGCCTTGTTTGTCTTCTAGTCTTTACAGGTGAATGGATATCCCCAATCACATTCTCAAGAGGATGTGATTTATGAATAAAAGTGTGGGGAGTCTGAGGAACTACAATTTCATTTGGCATATTTGAGATTTCAACATCATTGGCTTGAGCTTCTTACAGAATCGAGTTGTAACTTCCACTACGGTGTTGCAAAGGAAAATTACGCCTAATAGTGGAATCAGCATTTCCACCGCTGGGATCTTCGTGTTCAAGTTGCGATCTTCATCTTTACCGTAATCATTAGAAGGATGAGCATCTCTAGTCCTTGAAATATCATTATCGTCTGTAAAGTCCCAAAGTGGCAGACTGAATTCATCTTGATCTTCGCCTTGATCTTTGATGGGTTCATCATCATCAAGAAACTCTTCTGAACCTGCCAAATCAAAAGAAGATGTACCTGTAGAGATAGGCACATAATTCATAGTATTGGATAAAGTATCAAGATCAAACAGCCTTTCTTGGCCAGTTCCTTTGACATTCACTTTGTTCTCCAGGAACTCAACATGCATATTTTCTTCAATCTTTTGGGTTCTTAAGTTGAATACTCTGAAAGCTTTACTGACCATGGAGTACCCAACAAAATACCCTTCATCTGCTTTTTCTTCAAATTTCCCCAGATAATCTATGGTATTGAGAATAGATACATGACATCCAAATGGTCTCATGAAGTCAAGGATAGGTGGTCTACCCCTAAATAACTCATAAGGTGTCTTGTTCTTTGTTTTTACCACTAAAACCCTGTTTTGCACATAACATGCAGTGTTAACTGCTTCAACCCAAAAAGTGATTGGCAATTTTGAATCTGCCAACATGGTTCTAGCAGCCTCTATAAGTGTCATGTTCCTCCTCTCAGCAACACCATTTTGTTGAGGAGTTCTAGCAACACTAAATTCTCTTTTAATACCTTTATCTCTTCAAAAATCATCCATAACTCTATTCTTAAACTCTGTCCCATTGTCACACCTGATGATTTTCACTTTGAAATCATATTGGTTTTCTACTTGTGTGATAAAGGTCTTAAGGATGCCAGTTGTTTCATCCTTTGTATTGAGAAAGAAAACCCATGTAAACTTCAATAAATCATCGCCATAACAAGACAATATTTTTAAGATTTAAGTCGCTCACAAATGTAGGACCAAACAAGTCCATATGTAACATTTGAAGTGGGTGAGCAATAGAGTTAACCGACTTTGATCTGCAAGAAGCTCGTGTTATTTGCCCTTAAGACAAGCCACACAGTTTGATCATTTTCAAATCTTTTCCGAGGTAAGCCTCTCACCAAACCATCTTTAATGAGTCTTATTAATGGTTTTGAAGTTAACATGACCAAGTCTTCTATGCCATAACATGGATTCATCCATCGTGGCCTTTGTAAGCAAGCAAGCATAATCATCTTTAGCAACAATGTTGTTCATATCAAAGCTATATAGGTTGCCTTTCCTAGGAATTTTAAGAAGAATCGACTTTCATCGTGCATCTTAAAATCCTTAGAGAACAAAGGACATATCTTTGGTAAAAGAACATTGTTCTTTTTTCACACATTTGTGACACACTAAAAGATTATACTTAAGCTCTTTTACATAGTACACAGTTCAAAGTCCAAGTTACCGCTTTGATTACTCCTTTACAAAGAACTTTTCCATTTACTCCACCTCTAAACCCGACATATTGTCCATCATATTGTTCAAAATCAAAGATAGGACTTTTGCCGCTTATGTGCCTTGAACATCCACCGTCTGTAGCCTTGATCCGATCTTTTGTCCTTGGATGTTCCCGCACATTAAAGTAAAGAGTTAGTTTCTTTTGGGGACCCAAGCCATGATTGACTTGGATCCGCTCGTGTATCAATATAGTTATATCTATCAAAGGTCATTGATACACCATTGGGATTGGTTGTAGAGTTTATTCCTTTAGGTTTCCATTCCCAATGTCTTTGAGGCCTTCACAAGATTGCCCATTTCCCTTTTTTCTTGTTAACAATCCTTGCGGTGGAAACTTTTGAATGACTAGTGGAAACAACTAGTTTGATCTTAGGTACCCACCGTTGGTTATAATGAACTTTTATTTTGAAAAGTCCTTTTCCTGCTTGTCCGATTTTGCAAAAGTTGTTTTGGACTTTGCACTTGTAACAGTGACTTAGGGTGAGCAAGATGTTACAGCTTTTGCGGGGCAAAATTTTAATTCCACTTCTTAGTTGAATTGCTCTTGGGATCATTTTGCTGTGTGGATTAGGGTGCACATTATTTTGAAACTTGTTAAACTCCACCGTTTTATTCCCATGGACTTCCCTTCTCCCAAAATGATAGTCACAATTAGCATGTAAATGATCAAAACTACCACAGATATAGCATGCCTTATTGTACATCACAAATCACTACCTAGTTGTTGAGATTTAACATGATTCCAACTCCTCTGGTTACCCTTAGGAGTTGTAGGCTTGTTCTTATACATCTCAAAGATACCTTACAGCTTGGTCTAGGTTTATTAGCTTGTCTCCTAGATTACTCTCGTAATGATATTAACAACTTTTGGGATAGAAGCCTCTACATTCTTTTAACATTCTCATCAACAACCGATGAGTCACTAGCACTTTCAAAACGCCATTATCCTTCTTAACCTCTTCCTCACATTTCACGCTTGTGTCCTTTAAAGGACCATATTCACGCTCAAGATCCCGAAACTCTTCTAAGCATGTATGAGCTAAATCTATACCGGAGGTGAATGAACACCTCTTAATGGTGGAGGCACTATATTATAACCCATACCGACTTAACTTTACTATGAATTTGAGCATTCCGTTTTATCAATTGACTTAGACCGATAATAACAGTGTCTACTGCTAAATTGACATTTTCATTTATCTTTTAAGTTTTTCAAGCTCTTTTGGTATTCCTCATTCACACTGTTTTATGATCTATCTCTTCTAAGAAAAATCATATCATCATTATATTTTGACTCATTTTCTTTATAGTGATCTATTTTTTTCTAATATCGCTATAGCTCTCCTAAGATTTGACACAAGATAATTAGCGTGATACAACTCTTGTCTTTCATTAGAGTATAGATCATTTAGTCTTTCAACTTCTCTAGCGACCTACATGTTTTAGAACAACTTTCAAAGTTTTGTACCTCGAGTCGAGAAATCCATGAGAGCAAATTCAAGAGACACAAGAGCAACATCTCAAGGTTCTTCCTCTTGTTCATCGACCATGAAACTCTAATCATAGCTCACACCATCAATAGCCAACATTGCCTTTGGTTCTTCCACAGCTGGTTCCTTCTTTGCTTGTACCAAGTAGACATGTTGTCCTTGGTCCGTGGTCTTCTACATTCTCTAGCAAAGTGTCCCAACTTGTGGCGCTTAAAACACTCCACTTTCTTCTTATCAAAGCCTGCAGTTTCACCACCATTGATGTGAATAGGCTTGCCGCCTTCTTGTAGAATTTCCTAGCCCTCATGCTAAGAAGAGCTATTTGCCATTTTATGTCCATCTCCTCCAAGTCATCTTCATCAATTTGCTCTATGTCTTCATGAGTTAATATAGAGCCATTAATTTGAGTGGAGATAAAAGCATAAAAGGTAGGATCTCTAATACTAGCAATCTTCTTCTTTGAACCCGCAGTGGTAACACTAACATTACCGATGGAAATCGTAGAACTAGCGCGGGCAATATCATCGCCACCGTCATCTTCGAATCATCATCATCAACAGAGGTTGACATCAATGCCAAGCTACTTTAGCTTGTACCAAGTTTCCCACCCTTCTTCGCCTTTGTTCAATGAGTTTAAAGTTGTTGTAAAGATCATTGAGCTTCATTGTTTCAATGTCTGCGTTGTTTTCCCATACCGTAACATTAGTTTGAAACTCAAGGCAAACTTCTTAGAAACTTCAAATTGAGGTCTTCCTTTTCTACCTCAATGCCAAACACGATCGGTTGTGTAACAATCTTCGGAGTTTGGTGAAGATGCTATCACGTGAGTCATTGCTTGAAGCGAGAAGTTTTCATAACTTTGCTTCAACAATGTCTTTGTGTCTTCTTTGTAGCATCATTGCCACCAAACACCGAGCAAATCTCTTCAAAAGTTCTTTTGCGCCTTGAACTTGTCGAAAGCTATGATCCGTCTCTAGGAAGAGTCATCAAGAACAAACTTCTAGCCTTTAGATCATTCTTTCTCGGTGCTTTTTCAAGACTAGATGCGAGCACATAAACAAATACCACTTCGTGTTACCAACCTTCCGAGTACTAGTCACGTGCTTGAAAGAATCACCAATTAAGATGATCTCCCATAGAGCATAGTCTTGAATGAGAAAGTATTGCTCAATCAAGATCCTCCACATCTCAAACTCATTAAGTTTGAGCTTAGGTAGCCTTGTGTAGAAGAGTTGGACCGGTTGTTTTCCATCTCCATTGAATTGAGTGAGTAGGTTAAGCTTATTCCTTGGGTCTTCTAAATCAAAATATCGTAACTCAAGCTCGATACCACTTGATGGATCTAAACACACACCTTGTGTTTGTGATATTTTGAGTTATATTACTAAGCACGCGGAATTTCCTTAGTAATACTTAGAAGACGAATTGTATGATGTATTGTAAGTAAACACATATTAAACACAAAGCTAAGCTCCAATATTATTAATGAATAATACGAGTGATCTTGTTTATCACTAGGGTTACACCTTGAAGCTTATGTGAGTATTTCGTACTCTAAACAATGACCTAGGATCTCCTTTTATAGCACAAGGAGTCCTTTACAAGATAAGTATAAAGCTAACAATATAGAATATACACACGATCTTTTCTATACTTATCAATACACGTTTACTTAACAATTATCTAATAGCAGTGGTAATATTTGTACTGGCAGTGGGAATACGTTTCCACTGCTAGTGTAAACATCAGCAGTGTTAACCACAAGACTATCAGTGATAATAGATTATTCCCAACAATTATTATGTATGGCCTGATACCATGTTAGTTATTGATATGAGATAGAGAATATGTTTGTATTCTTTTGTGATCCTCTCCATACACACGATACATGGAATATATAGGTACAAGGCTTATGCTATTTAGGGTAAATTCAAATCACCCTTTAATGACTAGCCTATCTACACAGCTCACCTTTTGATGTCTATCCTATCATCACAGATCTAACATAATATATGTACAATAGATGTTATATGTTGACTAATACCATTCACTTGGTCAACTTTGTGGCTGAACCACACAAAAAACAAAAGCACAACGTGTAGTGATGTTGGTTTTGTAAACACATGGTTGGGTGTCTTGAGTGGTCAAATAGAAGGCCCCTACGACCGGTCCTATTGTCTTTGGAATGTATAAAACTCATTTGAGTTTTGAAGTTGTCGTAATACTAGCTAGTGGACTTCTTAGATTAGGCAACAAATACATGCCACAAACAAAATTATTGAATTAGAAACAAGTTTAGATGCTATAATCGTGCCATTCATAAGCCGATCATATGCATATGATGCATGCCATGATGTGTATAGAAGCGGTAAGGGCCCAAAGTCTACATGTGACATAAAAAATTTGGTCCTAGTGACATAAAATATTTCAAATCCGTTGCTCTAAAACGATCATCACCTTTATTAAAATTGAGAGAGAAGGTGAGGAAAGGATCGTGAATGTCAATGTGGTCGTAGTTGAAAGAGTGAATTCGAAGAATTACGTTAAAATATAACTTTTTTTTAATCTATTGATGCAAGTATTCCGACCAAGATTTAATATTTATAATTCACGTCTACCTAAGGTCTACCTAATGCACTAACGAGCAGTGAACCCGATCGTGCGTAGTATAGAGAGTGGTAAAGCCGAGGTTGTTCCCAAGAGCTATGTAGATGAGGATCCTATTAAGTCTAAGTGTCACTTGTTTTAACTGGTTTTAAGGTTGAAATGATTAATTAAACTAAAGACAAGAAATAAATAACGAAAAGTAAATTAAGGTTGCGAACAATGGTGAGAAAGTGTGCTAACATAGTTAATCATCCTATCATGTAATGTCTATGTTTTCTAAATTACTTCCAATTGATTTAAGTGGGGGTTTAAGTCGCTAGGACAGTATTTGGTCAATTCGTCCTAACCTATCAACAAAGGTTCCTACCCGACGTCAAAGGCCTACCTTTGGGGGAGTCGAGGGTCTTAAGCAACCTAAGCCAAGTCATTAAGTATCCTACAATGAGTGCCCGAGCGCTAGCATCCTAGACACTCATACCTAACTTCTTAGGTTCATCCACCCGAACGGTGATCTTTTGGTCAATTCGCACAAGAGGAAAAGGTAGTCAGTTAGTCAATTCTTACCAGCCCCTTCTCTACCTATTTACTTTGGGTCAGTTGGTCAATTCTCCTAAGCAACTAGATACGTATGTACTTCAAAACTACCGAAGCTAGGGTAACTACCGTCGAACTATGCATGCATACACTAGAAACAATTTATGGAAGCATGAAAACACAAAAAATACAATCAAGAAATCATAACTAGGCTATAACCAAAGGTTCTTAGCCGATCATGTTAAAAGATATAATAAATTCAATGTTTAACATAATGAAAGACATGAATTAAAGTAAAAAATAGAAATGATCGCTAAAGCTTATCGATATGGTGTGATTCCTCCTTTGGAGAATAGTTACGCCATAATTGCAGTTCTGCCGTAGTGTTGATGAGAGTTACGCCGTAACTAATACGTCCTCTTAGTAGAAGGTTGTTACGTCGTAATGCTTGTAAGGATGTTACGGTGTAGTTGATGGAGGCGCGAAATAGTTCACGACCTAGATGATTACGGCGTAACCTTAGTTGAGAGTTACGCCATAACTGCAGTTGAGTTGGTCTACTTTGACAAAATACTAGCTACGACATAATTGAGAACATGAGTTACGCCGTAGCTTCTTCATAAATAGCATACTAACATAAAACCGTTAGGAAAATCTCCAAAGCCGTGTCTTTAAGCTCCAATGCCCATATTTTACCTGAAAGTGAAATATAAAGGAATACAAGCATAAATCCATATAAATGACATAAAATATGAGCATAATCCGGTGAAATTGACACTAAAAAGTCAGGACTATTTGATGTTATCAAATATCCTCCCACTTGAACTCTACTTGCCCTCAAGTAGACCTTATTAGAAAACTTTCTAAAAAGATATAACCCAATACCTGAAAGATATTAGTTTAAAAATTCCTTATGCTAGAATAAATCAAAGCCGAACACCTCATTAAATGGGAACAAACACTCATATTCTCTCATCTAGTCTAAGTGTCAATTTCGGGTGATCACTCAAAGCACAGTCATAGCATGTATTCTATTATAAGCTTGGCGGTTACACAAACCTCCACCACTAAAATTAAGGACTAAACAATCTTTGAATGCAATATGGGTGGACACAAAATGAGGTTAAGGGTGAAATGTCATTACTAACGTGTCATGGCAAAGTGGACAAAATCAATGATACATGACCAAATCCATGGCCAAGACACCAAAGATTGCTCGCTTCATCATCTAGACACGCCTCATGACTAAAAGTTGGGATAAGTCCCCCACTTCATCATCTAGACACGCCTCATGACTAAAAGGTGGGATAAGTCCCCCCACTTCATCATCTATATTCGAATCATCATTTTTTTAATCATAACTAAAAAACATAAACATCCCCCCACTAGAGATGAACATATATTGAGAATATGGGGGGTCTTCGATGATCTTCAGATGTAAGTCTTTGACGAAAGCGTGATTTCCGAAACTCTCTACTTGCACCTTCAACTTGGGCAAACAGTGACTTCCCGATCATAAATTAAGACTACACAGTAGGCTAAGGTGAATGGGTGTAACGAAACAAACATAAAGGGTATGAAATGAAAGGAAAGGCTCTGAAGGGTGTAAATAGGGGTATCTTGCAGTAAAGGAGAGTGCAACAAAAGGGTTTAACATGGGGCTCGAAGAGTCGAGGAGACTAATCGATAGAAACACAAAAATAGGCTATTTGGGTGATAATCCTAAAAATATTGTCTTCTCAAACTGATTATTCCATATATATCAAGCTAACTCAACATACCTCATTTATGGTCTCGAAATGATGCAAAGGCCAAGTTCTAAAGTTTACAAGCAACCGACACACTCATAATTTGGTGAATTTGGGTAAATAAGTGGAAACGGATAAGGATAATCTCACCATGGAATATCAAAGGTTATAATGTGTTCGGCTAAGGTCTAATCTAGTTAGGTTAAGAAAAACATGTCAAAATTTTTAAAATGGCATAATTTTTCAAAATAAACTAGAAAAATGATTAAGTTCAAGTAATAATTCTACTCCCGTCCCCCCACTTGGGATATACAAAGTCCCTTTCATACTAAACGTTAAATAAAGGTGAAGAGAAAGTAGAATTAGAGCGAGAACTTCCTTGAAATTCACTCCTAAAAAGAAAGAAGGCCCACGAAGAAAATCGTGCCTTTGTTAAGCATCTTGAGCAAAGTTCGATCCCTGAAATCACAACTAACCAACAAGCATAATTCTAAAAAGAGAAACAAAAACAAAACATACCTAATTCACTTTCGTAGGAATCACGGTTGCATTTAGCATATGCAATAAGCCTTTTAAACCACTTGGTGTCCCAAGTGGACGAGTGTAGTCTCGTGAGGGCTTACAGGGAACATACCCACAAAGTTAATATAGAGCTAATACAAGGTTATCGTGCTAATATTGAAAAATTTAAAGCTTCAGGATGAATTACGGCGTAACCTCAATAATGAGTTACGGCGTAATTTGGTTAAACCTGGAATGTGCCTACAGAAGACTGTTATGGCGTAATAATGGATGGAGATTACGCCATAATGGTGGAAAACCTGAGTGAATCAGCTACTGAAGAATGGTTATGGCGTAACCATAGAGAGAGTTACGGTGTAACTTTATAAGAGGACAGAATCAGGTCCCCATTTTAATCGCCATGAATTCATCTCCAATTCTTGCAAAAAAATGTTAAAAGCACAAAACCCAACAATAAAGATGAAAAGAAACAGAAATGAAAAGGATAATTTGGGTTGTCTCCCGAAAGAGCATTTTTCTTTATTACCGAGTCTTTAAGTTAGACTCAAAGCCATGGGGCATAAAAGTGATTATTGGTCATTTCGTGGATGAAACATTCTCCACGTTGAATCCACTCTATGAGTGTTTCGTCCTTCTTATATTCATCCCCAAGCTTTAGACACCCCATCTAAAAGTTCCTTATCTTTTTGTGCGGATTTTTAAACCCGTTGACTTTATTCTCCTTGCTTATATCCAGAAGTGGTCGGGCGTGGCTTAACTGCCTCTTGGTCCATTTTTTCAAATTCGGAACGGTTCTTGGCATTTTAAAAGTAGTTTTGTCATTGCCAAATTTTAACCAAACAATCGATTTTTCAGCATCCCCGTTTAATCCAGATATATTCTTGAAAGGCTTTCCCAAAATTACACCGGGGAGTCCATACTCTACAAATTCACTAATGTCATCTAACACTACGAAGTCGGCCAAAAAGGTATGCATCCTGACGAAAACATGAACATTAGTTACGATCCCAAGGAAATTATTCCCTTTAATATTCCAACTCTTTCATCATGATTTGGTTGTAACAATCTTTTTTGACATGATATTCACCGGATAATTCATGTCAATGAAAGAATGGAAATCGATGAACCCTATTTTGCACGAATTTGAATGTTATAAGGATTTCAATGATGAATCCGAGTTCCCATCTCAAAGAACATTGGTTGGTCCGATGGTGAAAAAGTTTCTTCATGATTGTTGTGCCAGGGGACCATGTCAATGTTGCTAGAAAAGTCACCGGGACTAATTCTCAAACTCTCATCCTCTTCTTCATAGTCAACGAACACGCCAAAATCTTTTCCTAAAGAAAAATCGTTATGTTTTGAAGGGGTTTTAGGAGCTTCATTCAAAAATTCTTCCAAGACATCACCAAAATCACCGTTATGATCGACCACACAAACCTTATTTGGGATAGACAAAAGTTCATTTGCCCTGAAAGTAACAACTTCTCCGTTAGCTTCGAATGTCATTTTTCGAGCGAAAACATCAACCTTTGTGTGAGCAGTTGCAAGCATGGGTCTCCCTAGAATAATTGGTATCCGGTTGTCTTTAGCAATATCCAAGATAACAAAGTCCACTGGGAAAAGAAACTTGTTAATTTCCACTAAGACGTTCTCTACAATCCCCATAGGCGACTGCATGGACTTATCCGCCGTCTCGATGTCCATTTTTACCGGCTTTAGGCTCCCAACTCGCATACGTAAAAGCATTAAATGGGGCATGATGCTAATATTGGCTCCCAGATCAACCAAAGCATTGCAGATGTTGAGTTTACCAATTAAGCAAAGGAGAGTAAAACCCCGGGTCTTTTTCTTTATGTGGCAATTTATTCCTTAAAATTGCCGAACACCGAGCATTTAGTTGAACCGAAACTGTCTCATCAAGTATACTCTTCTCATCACTTAATTCTTGCAAAAATTGAATTTCATTAGTTTTAATGGAATTAATTAATGGTAAATTTACCAGAAGAGCCCCTAGATCTTGAAGCAAGAGTTTTTCTTTGTTGATTCCCATTTTGACCTTCTAGGAGAAGGTAGTTGGTTCCTCAGAAACTGCCTCAATTGTCACTGAGTTGACAATTTCTTCATCGCATTTATCCAGATAATCAGTAATAGCCTTTGAGCACAAGTCCACTTTCTTCTCTAAGCTTCTGATCCGATCATCATGAATCTTAAGGGAGGATATTGTGGTGTCAACAAATTCCCTTATTATCTTCTCTTCCCTCTCATCTTTTTTTTTTGGATTCCTCAATGTGTTTAAGAATCACTTCTTCCAAGTCAATTTTTACCTTGGTTCCAACTAAACTTTTCACTTCTTCCATCCTAAAAGCTTCATCTTCTTTAGCCTTCTCTAGTTTCCTTTTCTCAAATTTTGTTCCATAATCATCTCCTTTTTTGGTCATAGTTTTCATGACCTTGTGCTGGAAATTGTCCTTAGGTCCATAACCAGTTTCAACATGCCATTTGTGGCAGGGATCAGTTTTATGTTGAATAGATTCCAAAGTTTGGTCAGGCGTCATTCCCGGAATAGATCTTTGTGAATCAAGAATCTGACGGGTCTCAACATTAATACCTGTTGGGTTCAGTAAATACCCAAACCCCTTAAGTCTAAGATTTGAAAAGAAAATACCCCAAGTGTTTAGACCGTTAAACCCTAACAGGTCACTGAGTGCATAGTTTCTCAGTGAGCCATCTTCAGGATACTTAGTAAGAGGCGAAGAAGAAGTCTCTCCACTCAGTAAGGCGGAACTTAAGGGGTGAAGACCGAGTCAAGAAGAAGATGGTGGATTCAATGAGTGATGACAATAACTCACCGAATCCCTAAACTCCTCACCAACTACTTACATCAAGACAAATGAAGTAGAAGACTAAAGGTAATGAAGACGAAGAATGAGCGGACAAGGCGGGATAAGTTTGAATCGAGATAAGATGAAGTCCTTATCAACCAAAGTCAACTTTCCTTGAATGGCAAACCATCGTGGCTCGGTGTCATCACCGACTTATGGAAAGCGACCTTGTCTCTTACTTAATATAGTCTTTAGAATGAGACAAAATACTTCAAGATTTTGTCTTCAGAAATGTCGGTTTGTCACTTAGGATAAAGTTAATACTCATACTTGTATAAATAGCATAAGAGATGGAGTGAAAGATTTAAGCTTGTGAATTGTAAAACATACACACACACAGCCATCTTTCGCCCTCCAAATCTAACTCGTCCCGAGATAGCTCGGTGGTTCCTTGTAGTTGTGCTCGACTTAGCCCGAGCTTCATGAGGAGTTACCAACACTTTGTCATTTCAATCCCAAGCACCGTTCATAAGTACTTGGGTAATGTATTATTTTGATTGATTTCTAATAAAGAATATTAAGTTGAAAATTTATCGGTGTGTTTTACTTATGTCATTTAAGTCATTGATTCACTATTAGTTTATTTTAAGTACTTAACTGTTTTTATATGATAGTGAATAGCGAACAACAAGTGGTATCGAGTAAGGCTGATTATAAAACCTTTAAAAGCGCTCTAAAACGCTTTTAAATCGTGATCCAAATGGTCGAAATTGATGTACCCCAACTAGTCGACAAAAGGGTGGAGCTTATTCAATTGTTGCCCTAGACTTGAAGTTGGTAAATTTAATAAATGGAAAAAGCGATGCTTTGCTATTTGATTGGGATGGAACCTTATTATATCAAGTGTATTAAGTAACGCCCATTTATCCCAAAGACTCTGAAGGTTTGGCTAAACACAAGCTCGATGGACTCAGGATGAGAGGAGAGTGGTCAACCATGACCAAAGACTCAAAAGTATCATCATATCATGCCTTCTTGATGATATTATGAAGTCAGTGATAAGCTGTAGTACAACTAAAAAAACCTGGGATGACCTGGTCCACATTCATGAAGGCCCATCTGATACCAAGGAAAATAGGATAATGGACCTGAAACTTGAGTATAACACCTTCAGGGCTAAGGACTCAGAAACTCTCTCTCAAACTTACACCTGATACAAAACTTTGCTAAACGAACTATCAAATGATGGTGTTAAGTTGTCCAAACACGAAATCAATGTTGGTTTTGTCAATAGTCTTCCTGAGAAGTGGTTGAATTTCTCTCAGGGACTTAGGAATGCAAATCATATCCAGAATCTTGAACTTCCTGAAATATATGGGAAATTTGTCTATGAGGAAAACCTCATCAACAGACGATACCCTGACTTAAGGAAGTCTCAGAAGTCAAGAAATCCCCGACCACCACTTCAACACCAATATCATCGCTTTTTATTCTAACAAGGTGGTTCAAGATTTTCGTGAAAACTCGATGATGAGCCCGATGAGAGATCAAGTGAAGAGTACCTAAATGACCGAACATCTAATTTTAGGAAAGGGCACTCATTGCTAACTCTCAAAGGTTTATAAAAAGAAACAAAGGTTTTCAAATGCTAAAGCAAACGAGGACACCAATGCTTTAAGTGTCACAAAAGAGGTCATTTTGCAAAAGACTATTTTCAAAACTAATTTACGAACCCTCTTATAAACCATCGTGGTCAAATCGCCTTGTGTTTTAGCAAATTTCAACCAAAATCTATCGCCTCATCAAAATTTTCAAAACAAATCTGATCAAAACAAAACGTAGATTTTGAAGCTAAGTGCACAGAAAGTCAAAGCTAAGCTAGCACCGCTGAGGTCACCCTCGAAACAACAAACACCGTTAAGTCCATGCAGGGGTAAAACAAAGGCTCAGTTGTTGCGGTCTTATCGGGATGAAGAGCCGCCTCCTCGCACGATGAGATGGTGCAAGTCGGTGCAATCGATGGCTCTTTCGTAAGAGGACAAGCTAGTCGTTGGGAAAAATCATGCAAGGAATGGAGAATAGGTCAATATCACAATGAAGAAGGTAAACATTTTACTTTCTATGGATGATGACTCGATTGGCGCCTTTATGAACTATATCAATGTAGATCTTAAGTTTGTAGAAGAGCAACGATTAAATCTTTTTTCAAAGTACAACAAGTTAAGTTTGGAATTGAATAAGTGTATGGATGAATTACTTCTTTTAAAACAAGCTAAGCTTGAGGCTGTCACACTACAAATTCAAAACACTGAACTAGTTAAAAGAAATCAGGCTCTTCAAGATGAACTTAAGAAAGAAAAAGATATCATTGAAAGTTGGACTGCTAAAAATCCTAGGGTCTTTGATGCTGTGGGAGCCCCCAGTAGCAAAAAGAGAGTCATACGTGAAGATCATCTCCTTACTCTCACAACAAAAACTAGAGTCCAAAGCCCTTTGTGTCTGGTGGCATGATTACCAATGTGTTGACTACTCCCAAGCCCAATGATTGGATTGAACGGATTAACCCTGAGAGTAAGCTTCTAAATTTTGATTCTGGAAGAATACTAGAGCCTGAAAGCCAAACTCTAAAGAGCATGCTTGGACTTCCTGATGTGCCCAGTAGTACTGAACACATCTCTGAGTCTGAACCAGAATCTCAAAGTACAACAATTTAAGTTTTGAATTGAATAAGTGTAGTGATGAATTACTTCTTTTAAAACAAGCTAAGCTTGAGGCTATCACACTACAAATTCAAAACACTGAACTAGTTAAAAGAAATCAAGCTCTTCAAGATGAACTTAAGAAAGAAAAAGATATCATTGATAGTTGGACTGCTAAGAATCCAAGGGTCTTTGATGTTGTGGGTGCCCCCAGTAGCAAAAAGAAAGTCATAGGTGAAGATTATCTCCCTGACTCTCACAACAAAGACCAGAGTCCAAAGCCCTTTGTTTCTGATGGCATGATTACCAATGTGTTGACTTCTCCCAAGCCAAGTGATTGAATTGAACAGGTAAATCTTGAGAGTAAGCTTCCAAATTTCGATTCTGGAAGAATACTAGAGCCTGAGAGTCAAGCTCTTAAGAGCATGCTTGGACTCCCTGATGTGCCTAGTAGTACTGAACACATCTCTGAGTTTGAAGCAGAATCTCAAGTACCGCTTCCTCCCCTAAAACCTCTTCAGTGGAGCCGAACCAAGCTCGAGCTTACTCCAATACAATTCAATCCTCATTCACCTATAGAAAGGTCGGACTTGGTAGAACCATCCCGAAAAGACCAATAAAACCAATCCAACAAGAATCTACTCCCACCGAGACTTCCACATCTTCATCCCCATTGAATCGCACCAAATTCAAAGAATCGATCGAACTTGTGATAAACCGACCGATAAGATGGAATCCATCGAAAAGCTCCCGATTCAATCAAGGAAACTAAGTCGACCACCTCTAGTTCATCAAGGTCAAAATCCACCAACAAGCCCAAATGTAAGTGTGATCTATGCCACTATACCACCATACCACCGACAATCGCTATAGAATCCTTTTTTGTATGATCTGCAAAAAGGATGATCACAGAACTTCTAATCACTTGCAATATGTAAGTTCATTCAGTGAAGCAAAATATGCCAAAGTTGGTCATCAATATGCTTCAACCTCCAAACCTGCTCACAAGAATAGAGCAAAACCTTTTCCTCCTTGCCCACACTGTGGCTTTAATGATCATCATCCTGATGATTGTCTCACAAGAATAGACATCCTAGCATGACAGTGTCATCCAAGCAAGGAGAAGTTCCAAACAACCCCAAATCACTGAGACATCCTCAGTCACCAAATGCAAAACTTGTGGTAGCACAATGCACTCAACCACTGACCATGAATCAATTGCCAAACTCAAGGCACTATTAGACCCAAACCCACTAGTATGTGGGTCAGAAGAGAAACTAATCCACTTTACTATTTGTGCGAGACACGCCAGAGCCTATTTGGCATCTAGATAGTGGATGCTCAAGAAGCATGATCAAGCGTTAAGGAGTATCTCGCACAAGTATGTAAAGGAACCAGACCCAAGGTAGTATTTGGTGATAACTCATCATGTCCCACCAAGGTTATGGTTCAATATATCGTAATGGAATAGTTTTCTAGAATAGCTTATGTCAATGGTCTCAAATACAATCTCATCGATGTCGGTCAACTCTATGATGCTAAGTACATTGTGCAATTCAATGACAAACAAGGCACCATTTTCAATGCCAATAAAAAAGTTGTTTTGATAGCTCCTAGAAGAGATGATGTTTATGTCTTAGACATGTCAACACTCTCTCAAGATGGAACTTGTCTCTTTGCCAAAGCCACTGAAACTGTCAACTGGCTGTGGCACAAGAGACTCTCTCACTTAAATTTCAAAAATATCAACAACTTGGCAAAACAAAACAAGGTCCTTGGCTTACCATCACTGGTTTTTGCAAAAGATAAACCATGCTCAGCCTATGAAAAAGGCAAACACCAAAGAGCATCTTTCATAACAAAACAAAATTTCTCCATCAAAAGCTGCCTTCACCTCCTACACATGGATCTTTTTGGACCAGTAAGTCCTAGATCAATCCAGCATGAGAAGTATACACTTATCATTGTTGATGAATTCTCAAGATACACTTGGGTATACTTTCATTCCAAAAAGAGTCAGGCAACTGATACAATAATGTCATTCGTCAGAACATTGAAAACCGTAATGACATTACTATTAAATAAATCGAATCGATAATGGCACCGAGTTCGAAATGAAGAACTTGAGAATTTCGTGATGAAAAGGAATATCCCAAAACTTTTCATCTCCTTACACCCCTCGAACAAAATGGGGTAGCCGAAAGGAAAACATAACTCTCATTGAGGTCGCTAGAACTATGTTAAATGGCTCACCCTCTAAAAACATTTCTCGGATCAAGCGGTCAAAACAACTTGTTACACTCAAAACAGGTCAATCATTGTCAAAAGACATAACAAAACCCCATATGAGATATTCAAAGTAGACTTCTTGATATCAGCTACTTTCATGTGTTTGTGTGTCCTGTGTGTTGGGTTTTAGGTTCCTTGGATTTGATGAGACAAAATAAATACAAGAATGAAACATCAAGGGCTTAAAGAGAAAGAGAAGAAATCTACAAAAAGATGGAAGGACTTGCTTGCAAAAGAAGATTTATTATTTAGTCCTTCGTAGTATCTTGTAAACCCTAATCCTCTAGTATATAAAGAGGACATGGGGTGTAGGTTTGATATACAAGTCTTTCATAATGTAGATGTCTAGTAGAAGGTGTGTGTGTAACCTAGACGTGTTTCTATAAACGTCTAGGGTTAGTGTTTGTTTTGTTTACCCCTAAGATCTAAGGTGTCTTAGATCCCTGTTATAGTTTAGATAACACGTATTAATATATTGGGGGAGATGTTGAAAGAAACCTTGTGTCAATAATATATAATGTTCTTATTATTCCGCTGCGTTGCATATGTTATTGTCAAACCCTAAGGCTCAAAATGATCTCATGGAGTCTTAACAAACTCCACAATTGGTATCAGAGCTTGGGGAGCTCGTTACGTAGGGATTCGCAAGGTTTTATTGGTCGAAGAATGGCGAAAAGAAGAAAAACTACGAATCTGAAAATTCTCGTATTTTTCTCGATGATGCTTTAAAACGCGATAACTTTTTCGTTAACCGTTGGATCATAACGAAATTTTGGTGGACGTTTCTATATATTCATCTAACTTTTCACCGAAGGGATCGTCGATCTTAGCTCTCTATCAAAAGTTATTCAATGTCGAAGTTGGTGCGTAAACTAGTTTAATAATTCAATTTTTAGGTTTTCATGCATATTCAACTTCTTGAATTTGTGTTACTTGTTCTAATTCTTGATGGAGGTTGTTTATACATTGTGTGGTGTTTATGATTCATGATTAGAAGCAGCTTTCCTAGTGTTTTACTAAACCACTTCTAGTGTTTTCTCGAAACCACTTCTAGTGTTTTCTAGTGTTTTCTCGAAACCATCGATAGTGTTTTTACGAAACCACTTCTAGTATTTTCTCGAAACCACTCCTAGTGTTTTCTCGAAACCACCCTAGTGTTTTCTCGAAACCATCGCTAGTGTTATCTCAATTCCACCGGTGTTTCTTGCGTTATTTGTTTCTGCCGATGAGTTTTTGGAATTGAGGGAAGTTGTACATGTTTTTGGTAATCGATATTTTGGTGACACACACATGGGATTTTGGTTCGCATTTACAAGAAGATTGGTATTTGTTCTTAAAGGTTTTAACAAGCTCGTATTTGGTTTATTGGATTAGTTGATTACGAAGAAGGTTGATTATCACTAATTTGATGTTGTAGTTGAGTTTCATGTGTTTGTGTTCTTATCATATCTCAAAGTGGGTGTTACACTTTGTAGATAACTTGTTCGTGCTTAAAGGATGTTGACGAAGACTTGCAAAATCTAGTTTTCATAGGTCAAGGGGTGGATGGATGAAGACCTAGTTAACTATCACTTAAAGGAGTTACATTGTAGTGCTCAGTGTCTCATTGAAGATGAGGATTTTGTCAAGAGATTGCGGTCTACTTATATGGTGTTAGTATAAGTTTGGATCCACGTGGATAGTACAAGACATAAGACACAAGTTTGGGTTATTTTACTTCTTCATCAAGTTCGTTATACTTGGTTTTCTTCACAAGTGATCATTACAAGGAGCTTACAGATTTGAAGAATGCTTTTCATGCACCACTCAAGGGGAAGTTTCTAATGTTTACATTCTCTATTTGTTGATAACAAAAAGGGGAAGAGATATTGGAGTGCGATGGCATGGATTAAGGGGAAGACAAAGGAAGACAAGAATTTTTCATTCACGGAGATGTTTACATCTCAACTTCTGCTACTTCGTCTAGGGAAGTTCGTACACGACTTTGTTTGTTTTGGCATCATCAAATAGGGGAAGATTGTTGGGTTTTAGGTTCCTTGGATTTGATGAGACAAAATAAATACAAGAATGAAACATCAAGGGCTTAAAGAGAAAGAGAAGAAATCTACAAAAAGATGGAAGGACTTGCTTGCAAAAGAAGATTTATTATTTAGTCTTTCGTAGTATCTTGTAAACCCTAATCCTCTAGTATATAAAGAGGACATGGGGTGTAGGTTTGATATACAATTCTTTCATAATGTAGATGTCTAGTAGAAGGTGTGTGTGTAACCTAGACGTGTTTCTATAAACATCTAGGGTTAGTGTTTGTTTTGTTTACCCCTAAGATCTAAGGTGTCTTACATCCCTGTTATAGTTTAGATAACACGTATTAATATATTGGGGGAGATGTTGAAAGAAACCTTGTGTCAATAATATATAATGTTCTTATTATTCTGTTGCGTTGCATATGTTATTGCCAAACCCTAAGGCTCAAAACGATCTCATGGAGTCCTAACAAACTCCACACTGTGTTCATTCACAACCACAAGGATCACCTAGGAAAATTTGATGCAAAACCTGATGATGGATATTTCCTAGGTTACTCACTGATCTCAAAATCCTTCAGGGTGTTCAACACCAGAAGAGAACAAGTTGAGGAAACCTTTCATGTTACCTTTGATGAAAGTTCTGAAAGCATCAGATTCACCAATACCTCAATGGAGGAAATAGGAATTGATGATTCATCAAGATATCCTCCTGATGAATTCAACACTGAAATCAATTCCTCATATCAAGCTGATGCTGACATCTCATACTATGTCTTACCCCACAACCTTCCTCAACCCACTATCAGTGTATTAATTGATAATCAATCAGTCCCTACTGGGATAGGTAATACTAAACCAAATGTTCAGGAACTTGTGATTCAAGAACCCCAACCTGAACCAAGTATCTCTGCAGATGACCTCTCCTGCACCTGAACTCACTCCTGAGTTTCTAGTGACCTCCTCAAGCTCAGATCCTAGACGACAAAGTAAGTGGACAAAATCTCAGGATATTGAGCTTGTAAACATCATTGGTGAACCCACTGAAGGCATGCTCACTAGAAGCATGGCTGCTAATTTAACTGCAGCTTGACTAATGAATGTCTATATGCCGATTTTCTATCGAAATAGAACCCAAAAGTGTCACCGAGGCTCTAAAACATCCAAGTTAGGTTCGGGCTATGCAAGAAGAACTTCAACAGCTTGATAAAAACAAGGTCATGACCTTGATCAAATGTCCTCAGGATGTCATTATCATAGGGCTGAAGTGGGTTTTCAGGAACAAAACTGATGAAAACGGCACTGTCATTAAAAACAAAGCCAGACTTATAGCCAAAGGTTACAGTCAGCAAGAAGGCATCGACTATGATGACACATTTGCTCCTGTTGCAAGAATGGAAGCCATCAGGATCTTCCTTGCATATACGACCTACATGAACTTCAAAGTTTACCAAATGGATGTAAAAAGTGCATTCCGAAATGGTGAACTCAAGGAAGATGTGTATGTTCAGCAACCTCCTGGTTTTGAGAGTAGTGAATTCCCTAACTATGTTTGTAAGCTTGACAAAGCCCTTTATGGACTTAAACAAGCTCCCAGGGCATGGTACGAGACTCTCGCAGCCTTCCTGATTCAAAACAAGTTTGTCGTGGAAGATAGACAACACATTGTTTATCTACGAGACAAAGCAAGATGTGATCTTGGTCCAAGTATATGTTGATGACATCATCTTTGGCTCAACAAACTACACTCTTGCAAGCAGTTTAAAAAGCGATAACAAAGAAGTTTGAAATGAGCATGATGGGTGAACTCACATACTTCCTTGGACTAAAAATCATGTAAACCGATAAAGGAATCTCCATCACCAAGAGAAGTACACCGTAAATCTCTTGAAGAAATATGAGATATCCGATCGCGTGCTCGGTGAAGACACCAATGGTCCCTCCTAACAACCTTGGACCCGATCTCACCGAAAATCACCAATCAAACCCATTTCGAGGATTGTTGGCTCACCGATGTATCTAATCGCTTCTAGACCGTACATACAATTCTCATCTGTCTAATAGCAAGATATCGCCCAATCCCAAAGAATCCCATCTCACTGCAGCCAAAAGAATCCTCGATACCAAGGGGAACTCCAAGCCTTGGACTTTACTATCCAAAGTGCTCGTGGTTTGACCTCAAAGGGTATTCGACTGATTATGCTGGTCGCAACATGGATGTAAAAAGTACCTCGTGGTCCCGTCAATTTCTTGGAGGAAAACTAGTTTGTTGAGTGTTAAAAGCAACAATCGTTGGCTATGTCTTCACCGTCGAGTATGTGGTCACGCAGGTGTCAGGCTAATGTTTTATGGATGAAAAGTCAACTCATGACTATGACATCCATTACAAAATGGTACCCATCTTCTCGTGATAACACCAAAGTGCTATTGCAATCTCCAACAACCCCGTCCTTCACCAAAGAACCAAACACATTGATATCGATGTCATTTCATCGTGGACCACATAATGAAAGGAGACATAAAACTTCATTTCATCCCTACTAAATATCAACTAGCGATATCTTCACCAAACCCTTAGATGAACCTACCTTCAGAGACCGAAAGTGAATTGGGAATGCTAGACATTGAAAGTCGTGACACAAAACCAATCCCAATCTCGATAAGTTTTCTCAAGTGGTTCATCCTCCCCGAACAAAACCCCAAAAGCAACCTCTCATTGAATGAGTAAGACTCATTCAAGGACCCTGACTTTAGATATTGAGCATTGAATGAGTAACTAAATGCACCAAGTATTAGTTACTTAAATGTCCTAGGTTGGTAAACACACCAATTTAATAAAGGAATATTTGTCTCTTTATCTTACTGTGATCCAAGTCAATGGTCTCTCAATACTTACCTCATCACACTTGGCATTAAATGCCTCCTCTCACATAAAATATCTTGTTGATATTTTATTACTGCATAATGCACTTACACTGTACTCTGCAACTGTTCCTTGAAAACCGGGATTTTACTGCGGGTGGTGGAGTGGTGGCATTAAATGTGGAGATTCAAAACGTTTTCAAAAACTGACTTAACAAATCCCCATTTATGCATATTTTACCCCTCTCACCACTCTATAAATACCCCTATCAAAAACTAAAAACACACACAAAGATATTCTGCATCTAAACTCTGTCAAAATTACTTCTCAAAACAAGAAATCTTTGTGATTTTAATCCTCAAAACAGTTTTTCACTAAAATCTTCTCTGTAAACATTTACAAAAGGTTTTTCACTACAAACTTAAGAGATTCAAACTCTTTGATTGTTCTTGTCAAGATATTTTCTTCAAAACCCTAAAACGTTTTAATGGAAATGGCAAGAACATAATCTCTTCAGTTTGCACCACCGTGGGTAGGGGATCTTAGTAATGTTGAATTTAAAACAAACAACGTTATCAGATGATGACGAGACGAATGATGAAACCTATTCCATGGCTAAAGATTTGCCAAAAGCTCTTTCAATAGCCCTGGAAACAGCTATCTCCAATATGAAGCAGATATCCATCCCTACAAGGCCTGCAATGCTACCAAAGCCTCCTCCACAGGTTCTTGGGCTTCCATGTCCAAGAATGCAATCCAATTTTGACAACAAAAGGAAGAGGGCACCAAGAAACAAGCATGACTATGTGGGCAAAGGCAAGAAGCCAATGGAGTAGCTGAAGTTAGGTGTAGGATGTGCTAGGTTGCAGTCTTTTGTGTTTTGATGATAATAATAACATTCACTTTGGTTGTAATGAATCACGTTATATTAATGAAGTTTCTTTGTTTTCCATTTTCCATTGTAAGCATGTTACCACTGGTTGCAATATAGTTCCCACTGTAAAATAATTTATGCATAAACATCAGTGGACTACTAGATAGAATCTAAACAACCTCGAGCATCGATTCATCAAAGAGTAACCCTTCAATATAAACAAAGAATCCTTCAAATCTGCAACTCATAAACATAAACCAAACACTAGAATTACTGTTGACTTTTAGCAATGGTTAGTGTATATAAACGAATGAACATAGCAGTGGCTATACTCAATAAAGTCAACTTATAAACACTGATACACTTTCCAAGGCCACAGGACTCCAATTTACTTCTCAACCACTTACACCTTCCCCTCATTAACTTCTTGAATTTCAACTTAACATATATTTAACAAACCATTTAACACAAGTCACTCAAATCACATACTCCAAAAATTTCACTCTCAAAGATCATTTCTCCAACAACACCATGAGTCAATCTAGTCCAATCAATCTTTCTTCTAGCGCTCATCCGATAGTTCATGGGATGACTTTGTTTTGAAAACCCCGGAGAGTTGAAAAGAAGAGTATGAAAAGGTTGTATCCGGAAGAGAAAACATTCAATTGTTCTTTCAAATCCTTTTCCTGCTGGTCCTTCATCACTACAACCAGAGCCTCAGGATGCATTAATCAAGGAAGATATCTCAGAGATCAGCTCCTATGTTTCTCCATATGTAGATACAGATGATGAGACTTCTGGAAGAGTCCTGAGTGTTCCCCCTCTTGCAGCAATAGCTCCTCCTGAAGAGCTCCAACTATCACCTTTTCTACCATTGCAACCAGCTTCACTATCAGCCGGTCCTTCATCATCCTCACCACCTACTGGGATAGTGGTGATGGGATTAGCAAGCCCTAGAGTGTACGAGTGGATAAACATGTATGGGGCTCCTAAGGTGATGCCAAGCTGGGGCATACCTAAGAAGCCATAGATGGTAGATGATGGGTAGGTAGGGGTTGGGATAGAAAGCTTGTGTTTAGGGTAGGTTATTGGTAGTTGTTTTCAGTTGATGTAGTGATGCTTGTAATCTGTATTTCATGGATGTAATTGATGCACTTAGAGTGCAGTTTTTGTGAAATAATAATAATTATCCATGTTTTCCTTTATCTTTAGTGTTTCTGCATCACACATTTTGTTCCACTAACTTCATTATCAACACTGACATACTGTCCATTATAATGCTCAAAATCAGAAAGATAAGACTTGTTGCCAGTCATGTGCCTTGAACACCTACTATATGTATATCCTTGATATGATCTTTTTGTCCTTGGGTGTCCCTGCACATAAGAGTAAAGAGTTAGTTTCTTTTGGGGACCCAAGCCATGATTGACTTAGATCTGCCTCGTGTATCAATATAGTTAAATCTATCAAAGGTCATTGATACACCATTGGGATTGGTTGTAGAGGTATTTCCTTTAGGTTTCCATTCCCAACGTCTTGAGGCCTTCACAAAGATTGCCCATGTTTCCCTTTTCTTGTTCAAAACCCTTGCGCTTGTAACTTTTGAATGAGCAAAGGAACTACTGGTTTCTTTTAGGCAACCACCGTTGGTTATAATTAACCTTATTAGCTTGAAAGGTACCTTTCCTGTTTGTGCAGATTTTGCAAAAGTTGTTTTAAAGTTTGCACTTTTAACAGTGACTTAGGGTGAGCAAGTGTTATGCTTTTTGCGGTGGCAAACGTTTGAGGCCACTTCTAAGTTGAATCGCTCTTGGGACCATTTACAATGTGAATTAGGGTGTACATTATTTTGAAACCTTTTAGTCTCCACCCTTTTATTCCCATGGACTTCCTTCTCCCAACATGATAGTCACAATAAGCATGTAAATGATCAAAACTACCACGATATAGCATGCCTTATTGTACATTACAAAATCACTACCTATTTGTTGAGATTTAACATGATTCCAACTCCTCCGGTTACCCCTAGGAGTCAGAGGCTTGTTCCTATACATCTCAAAGATACCTTACAGCTTGATCTAGGTTTATAAACCTGGTTTCCTAGGTTCCTCTCAGTGTGAGATTAACAACTTTGGGATGAAGCCTCTACATTCTTTTTAACATTCTCATCAACAACATATGAGTCACTAGCACTCTCAAAACATCATTATCAAGCTTAATCTCTTCCTCACTTTTCACCACTGTGTCCTTTAAAGGACCATATTCTCTTTAAGATCCTTAAAATCTTCTAAGCCAAGATGAGCTAAGTCTACACCGAGGTGAATGCACACCCCTAAGTGGTGGAGGCACATGATTATAACCCATACCGCATTTAGCTTTATTATATATTTAAGCATTCCAAATTTTATCAATTGACTTAGACCGATGATAACATGTGTCTACTGATTAAATTGACATTTTCAATTTTCTTTTGAAGTTTTTCAAGCTCTTTTGGTATGCTTCATTCACGCAGTTGTATGTTCTAATTGCCTTCTAAGAAGAATCATATCTTCATTATATTTTGACTCATTTGCCCGATAGTGTCAGATTTGCTTTTCTATCATCGCCATAGCTCTTCTAAGATTAGACACGATAATTAGCAAAGATATAACTCTTGTCTTTCATTAGAATATAGATCATTAAGCCTTTCAATTTCTTTAGCGACCTACATGTTTTAGAACAACTATCAAAGTTTTGTACCTCGAGTCGAGAAAGCCATGAGAGCAAATTCAAGAGCAACAAGAGCAACATCAAGATGTTCTTCTTCTTGTTCATCGCCATGAAACTCCAATCATAGCTCACACCATCAATAGCCAACATTGCCTTTGGTTCTTCCCCGCTTGGCCCTTCTTTGCTTGTACCAAGTAGACCGTTGTCCTTGGTCTTTGGTCTTCTGATTCTCTAGCAAAATGTCCAAACTTGTGGCGCTTAAAGCACTCCACTTTCTTCTTATCAAAGCCTGCAGCTTTCATCACCATTGATGTGAATAGGCTTGCCGCCTTCTTGTAGAATTTCCTAGCCCTCATGCTAAGAAGAGCTATCGCCATTTAATATTCGCTTCCTCTAAGTCATCTTCATCAATTTGCTTTATGTCTTCATCGGTTAAAATGAGCCATCTACTTGTGTGGATATGAAAGCATAAAAGGTAGGATCTCCAATACTAGCAACCTTCTTCTTTGAACTCAGTGGTAACATTTACATTACCGGTGGAAACTTTAGAACCAAAGAATGGTAACTTCATCATCGTGTCATCTTCGTAATCATCACCGCCCACGAGGTTGACAACAATGCCAAGCTACTAGAGCTTGTGTCAAGTTTCCACGCTTTCTTCAACCTTTGCTCAATAAGTTTGAAGTTGTTGTAAAGGTCATTGAGCTTCATTGTTTCTATGCCCGATTTGTTTTCCCAGACAAGAACATTGGTTTGAAACTATGAAGGCAAACTTTAGGAACTTCAAATTGAGGTCTTCCTTTTCTACCTCAATACCAAGCACGATCGGTTGAGTAACAATCTTCAAGTTTGGTGAAGATACTATCAAGAGAGTCATTGCTCAAGCAGAAATTTTCATAGCTTTGCTTCAATAATGTCTTTGTGTCTTCTTTGTAGCATCATTACCACCAAACACCGACTAGATCTCTTCAAACAGCCTTTGCGGTTGTGTACTTGCTAAATGCAATGATCGATCTCTAGGAAGAGTCATCAAGAACAAACTTCTAGCTTTAAGATCATTCTTCTTGCAAGCCTTTTCAATACTAGATTCGTGCACATAAACTTTCACAACATCTCGTGTCACCAACCTTCACAAGATTAGTCACGTGTTTGAAAGAATCACCGCTTGAATGATCTCCATAGTGCATAGTCCCGAATGAGAAAGTATTGCTCTATCAAGATCCTCCACATCTCAAACTCATTAAGTTTGAGCTTAGGTAGCCTTGGTGTAGAAGCGTTGACCGGTTGTTTTCCATCTCCATTGAATTGAGTGAGTAGGTTAAGCTAATTCCTTGGATCTCGCTAAAATAAAATATCGTAACCTTCGCCTCGATACCACTTGATGGATCCGGACACACTTTGTGTCAATGATATTTTGTATGATATTATTAAGCACGCGGAATTTACTTAGTAATACTTAGAAGATGACTTATATGATGTATTGTATATAAACACAGATTAAACACAAAACTTAAGCTCCAATATTATTGATGAATAATACGAGTGATCTTAGATTATCACTAGGGTTACACCTTGAAGCCTTTGTGAGTAATACGTAGGTAAGTTAACAAGTACCTAAGACAATGACCTAGGACCTCCTTTTATACAACAAGGAGTCCTTTACAAGATAAGTATAAAGCTAACATAATAGAATATACACAAGATCTATTCTATACTTATCTAGACGCGTTTAACAAAACATAAAGTGATAGCAGTGGTAACAATGTACTGGCAGTGGGAATACATTTCCACTGCTAATGCTAATCCAAGCAGTGTAAACCACAACTATCCGTGGTAACGGATTATTCCCAACAAGTTCCAAATCTCACAGTATTGCCTTTTTGTCATCTGAAAAGAAGAGCAGTACTTCCACCAAAAGTACTGCTTCTCCTAGTCAAAGTACTGTTGCTCAAAGTAATGTTGCCTATTCTACCCCCACCTTTGCTCAGCAAGCCCCACCAACCATCCACTCAGATGAAGTTGTATGCTCTTTCTTTGCACAAAGAAGCTTCACATTTGTCACTTATGAAGAAGATCTCTCAGATTGACGACGATGATCTAGAAGAAATTGATATCGGTGGCAAGTTGCTATGATCACCGCAAGGATCAAGAAGTATATGAAGAAAACAGAAAAGCATTGACTTCAAACCAAAATAGGAATCACTTTTGACAAATCCAAAATTGAATGCTTCAATTGTCAAAAGACCGGACACTTTGCAAGGGAGTGCGGGTTTGCTAAGTATCAAGCAACAGATTACCGAGAAACCAAAGCTAGAGCTAAAGGAAATTCCTATTACGTAAACAAAAGCTTTGGTTGCTCAAGAGAGTTTATCAAAGGTTGACCGAGTGATGAGTTTGATGATGAACCAAGAACTCATCAGATGGTAGCTGTGGAGGAGTCAGTGAAAAAGTTTGATTGGAGCACAACCTTTGATGAGGAACCTAAACATGCTGCTTTGGAATCCAGATATGGTATAGGAAGCTTTGATTGGAGCATGGAGAGTGAAGATTATCCTATTCTACTTGCAATGGTGGCTACTTCACCAAGTTCACCCCCTATCTCTGAGGTATGTTCCAATTGTCATGACTTTTATCAAAAAGTTCTGAATAGTTATGTGATTGAAAGAGATAACTGTGTAAAGGCTAGGTCTGAGGTAGCTGGTTATCAAATAACCTTAGAGTCAATGGAAGCCAAAATCTTAACACATGAAAATAATGAAATGGCTTGGGCGTAAAAGTATGAACAAGGATTATCGCTAAAACTAAGTGAATGGAAATTAAATTGTAAGATTGCCAAATTGAAAACCGACTAAGGAGAGAGATGAATTGTTAGCAAAGTTTGATGCCCGGAAAGAATCAGTCTCACATGTTTCTTATGTTCAAAAAGCAGAAGAGCTACATTAGAATTGGCCTAGGTTTTGGTATGGACTTTAATAACATAGAAGAAAATCAACCTAGTGATAGGGATGACCTTGATTTTGAGGATATAACTACTAGTGATGAACTCATTAATTATGTAGATACATCTAGTAATGAGGAATCAGTTAGTGACACACCTCCTGAGTTTAAAGACAATGGTTATCATGCAGTCCCTCATCCCACTGGAATTCATCAACCCCCTAGACCTGATGTTTCTCGTTTTGGACTAGACAGTCTTGAGTTTAGGAAAAAGCTTATTGGTCAATCTAGGTCTGAAGCCCTAAAAGAAACTGTTGAAAACCCTAAGGATAATGTTGCAAAAAGCCAAGTAGTACCTTCAACTCAAAGTACTGCTACAGCAGTACCTTTAGGAAAATCTTTTCAAAACAGTACTGCTAAACCTAGAAGACAGGAAAGTTTTGGTCATACACATAGAAGAAGCAATTTTGGGAGTTTGGGTCAAAAACTATGTATTGTTTGTTACAGTCCTGATCACCTGATTAAGCACTGTGACTTTCACTTAGAGTACCTAAGTAAATTCCCAAAGAACAGAACAGCCAACCAAAAGCCTAGAGAAGATAAACCAGTCTGGAGTCATTCAAACAGGGTTAACCATAGAAACTTCTCACCAGACTACAGGCACCCTCACCAGAGAAGACCTTTTCCAAAACCAACAGTACCTTCAAACACTTTCCAAGGTATCATAAGCAAAATACAAGACATTCTCAAAGTATCGCTCGGCCATCAACCACCTCTTGGAATAGGAGCCCTAGGAGACCTAATTACTATCAATCTAGAAGTCGTTACAACCCGTAAGAGTAGCTAGATTAAGAGACTCTACACCAAAAGTTAAAACTAAATGGGTTAAGAAGGAAAGTATCGATATCGAACAAACAAAGACTTTTAACAAGTAATCGGTGAAACATATATTTTGATAAAGATGATTTTGTGGTAAAAGAAAAGGAGATTTTGTTGAAAAGAAAGTTTTCTTGAAAATTCACCACAAGTTTTAAAACAAAAGATAATGCTTGATTCTCTCTACAAGAATCATGAAGACTACATACTCAAAGAATTTGAGTATGTTATTCCACAAGGAACACAAGTCAAGAATGGATTGGGTTCCTAAAGACACTAACTTTTGTATCTTTATGCGTGGCAACCCAAAGGATGAGCTTAAAGATCATCTTATTGTAGATAGTGGTTGCTCCGAAGTATGACAGAGACAAGGAGATTCACGATTTTAGATCTATTTGTGGAGGAAGAGTTGCATTTGGGAATGATCCCAATGGAGGAAGAATAATCGAAAAGGAACCATCAAGATAGGGAGCATAGATTTTGAGAATGTTAGATATGTGAAGGAGCTCAAGTTCAACTTATTGTCGGTCTCTCAAATTTGTGATAAAAGCATCCTATGTTATTCATCGACACGAATGTCTCATCCTTTCCCCCGATTCACGCTTGTTGATGATAACTTGGTAGTTATTAGAGTACCAAGAACCAATGATGTGTATGGATCGGATATGAAGAGTCTTCACTCTTCTCGGGAGAGCTACATGTTTAGTGGTAAAAGCAACATCCAAGAAGCACATCAATGGCATAGAAGATTGGGCCATGTAAATTTCAAAAATATCAACAAACCGGTCAAAGGAAATTTAGTTAGAGGTTTACCTTCAAAGACTTACAAGAATGCTCACCCTGCTTGGCGTGCAAGAAGGGTAACAACATAAAGCTTCATGCAAGAAGCTTGAGGAAAGGATTATTAGAGAACCATTGGTCGTTACATATGGATTTATTTGGACTGTTGCAATTGCAAGCCTAAACAAGAAAAAGTACCGCTTGGTTGTGACAGATGATTGCGAGATTCATTGGGTATTTTTCTTGGGATTTAAAGATGATACTTTTGATGCTATTCAAACTCTTATAATAGCACTTGAAAACCAATTGAGACTCAAGGTTCGAGGTATTAGATGTGATAATGGGATGAATTCAAGAACAAGCTTATGGATGTGTTTTGTGCCAACAAAGGAATCAAGAGGAGTTCAAGATTGCAAGAACACCACAATGTAATGGTGTTGCAGAGAAAGAATAGGACTTTGATTGAAGCACCGAATGTTGGGAATTCTACTAAGTATGAATTATCTTGATGTTCTTCTTCAAGGATTCTGCTGAAGTGTATGGATTCTCTTGAAGACTTAATTACTGGGTTAGGAAACCGTGTAGATGGTTTCTGGGATATAGATATTCCGCGTATTCTATAGTTAGTTTGGATATGCATGAACTTTATTAGGAAGTTATATTGTATATCTTATTTAGTTTTATGTTTATACGTTTCTTGGGAAACGGGTTAGGGTTCCTTGTGTATAAAAGGAACACAATAGTATGAGTTATGTACGAGTTGAAAAACAAAGTTTTAGTATTATTAAAAGATCCATAGAGGATCAAAGTGTTCTTAGTTATTTGTGTTTGTTCTTGTGTTTAAATTCCGCTTGAATACAAGTTATAGAGACTGTCTAATAGTGTGTTTGTGATTACATAAGCATAACTATCGATCTACGAGTGCTTTAAAGATCTATCAAGGTCTTTGTTTCAACAAGTGGTATCAGAGCCTCGGGAGAGTCTCTACGATACTAAGAACAGTCTTTCCTTTACACCCATACAACCAAAACAATTCAACCTTCACCATGCCTGGATCTGATGATGGTATGGATGTCACCAACAACAATAACAACACCTCAATGCAACAACTCAGCCTCTCTAACAGCAATGCTAAGTTTCCTTACCTCAAGAAGGAGGAGTACGATTTGTGGTCAATGAAGATGCAGAACTGGATCTCCAACATTGATTGGAATCTCTGGGAAATTGTAAAGAAGGGGAACAGTTTAAAGAGGACTATCACAGATCCTGATGGTAATGTTACTATTGTTCCTCCCAAATCTGCTGAAGAGATACTGGCCGTTCAAAGAGAGCACAAAGTAAGAACTATTCTCCTTCAGGCTATTCCTGAAGATCACTTGGGTGATTTTCACTACATGCTGGATGCTAAGGATATATGGATGGCCATCAAGGCTAGGTTTGGTGGGAATGAGGAGTCCAGGAGAATGAGGAAGTCAATGTTGAAACAACAGTTTCAAGAATTCCAAATCTCTGAAGAAGAAGGAATCCACAAAGGTTATGACAGGTTTCATAAGATACTGAGTCAATTGAATCAGCTGAAGGCAAAGCCGATAATGATGATCGCAACTCAAAGTTCTTGAGATCCCTACCTTCATCTTGGTTGCGGTAAGCATTGCCCTCAAAGCTAAAGGTGGGTGGATATGCTCACTTTGATGAACTATACAATGACTTAAATCTCTTGAGCCCGATGTGAGAAGTCCTTTTCGTTCATCCACCCTAGTCATACAACTTTTGTTGGGGCCTCCTCAAATAGGATGACTTATGCTCCAAGTCCTGTTTCCTCAGCATCATCTTCCTACACTACTACTTCATCAAGTTCTCAACCTAAAACCAGTGGTGTTTTGGAAGATGTGATTCACTCTTTTGTTGTTGATTATGACACTCAGCAGCAACTAGCCTTTGAGGACTTTGAACAGGTGGATCCATTTGACATGGAGGAGATGAATTTGAAGTGGCAACTGGCTATGCTCTCAATGAACATCAAGAAGTTTGAGAGTAAGTCAGGGAGAAAGTTTGGCTTCCAAGGAAGAGATCCAACTAGGTTTAACAGAGGCAAGGTCAAATGCTTTACTTGTGGTCAGATGGGTCACTTCTCTAGAGAATGCAAGGACAGGAAGGTTGGTGATGAGGTGAGATATACTTCCTATCAGCAGATTCAGAAGGAAGCTGGAAATTCAAAGGCTGGAAACTCCTCAGCACTTGTCACTGTGGATGACCATGTCGACTGGAAGATGCATGAGCATGAGAATGATGATGGTCCTGGCTCGGAGAATATTGGATTGCTGGCTAGCTGTACTTCAGAGGATAGGCATGATCAAGTTGCCTTAATGGGCATCTCTCAGGTACATAACTGTGTTTTTGGTTGTAGTGAACGTTATAATGAACTTAAAGAAGCCTATGATGAATTGAAACCTAAATATAATGAATGTTATGTTGAAGTTGAGGCTTATAAACAGGCTTTAAAAACATTAGAAAGACAAAAGGTTTGGTTTCAAAAGAATCAATTGGCTTATGATGAGAAAATAAGGGTGTTACAAAGTGATTTAGATTGTGCTAAAATTGACTTAAAACGAACTGAGAAAGAAAAAGCTAAGGTAGTTTCTGAAAACCAAGTGCTAAAAGAGAAACTAGATGAGGAAGTAGCTAGACATAAACAATGGTTAATATCAGGTAACAATCTAGCTAGAGAGATCTATAGTAGTCAATCTGAGACCTCTGCAATAGGTTTAGGGTTTAAAAAGTATGTAGGATTAGAAGCTAGGAATGATGGGCGTAAAACTACACCAGCAGGTTTAGCTAATTATGTCAAAGAAGGTACATTACATGCTGTCTCTGGACCTATTAGAGGTGAACATATGCCCATTGACCTTTCCTCATCTGTTGACTTTGATGGATCACACCATCTTTATGGCAAAAGTCAAAAGACTTGCTGACCTCGATTCTTCATCTACCGACTTTGTCTCTTGTTGTGACAAAGACAAGTCCTCGACCAAGGGTCTACTTCTACTACCGTGTGATTCAAATGACAAGTTAGACCTTCCCAAGACCTTGCCCAAGCCTACACCCAAGACGCTTACAAGCCTTTTAAAGTTGTTCTTTGAGGAATCAACTTCCAAGCCGCTTTCTTCAAGACTTGTCTTTTAATTCTTTGAACAATAATGCTTTTAAGTTTGCTAAAACAATTACATTAATTCTTGTGGTTTGAATGCTTTTGCATGTAATAGAACATCTTTTCCTTTGAATAAATCTTCTAAGAAGAAGACATGTTTTGTTTGTGGAAGCAAATTTCATTTAATTAAGGATTGTAATTTTCATGAGCAAAGAATGGGTGCAGGTGCTGGTCAAAAGAACTCTAGACCAATGTGGACAAATATTAATGATATACCACCTTTTATTCCACAAGCAACTAATAAACCTTCTCCTTGGAGAAGATCTGTTGCTAGACCTTATGTGAAACCAACAAGTTCATATTTTCAAAAAGGTTATTGGCCTGGATGTGTTGACTCAATATATGATGGGATGGGAACTTGGGGTACTGCTGTGAAGCCCTCAAAGAGTTGTTCTAGGACTAGAAAGGGACCAAATTTTCAATGGAGGTCCAAGAACAATGGTGGATCTTTTGTTTCTACATGGCCTAAATCTTGTGATCCACATATGTGCTCAAGTCAGTAATGACTTGAGCCTCCATAGTGTACTTATATTTTGTATATTTTTGTTGTTGTTGTAGGATCATCCTCTTAAGCATAAGGACGTTGGCATTGTTGATAGTGGTTGTTCCAGAAGCATGTCTGGAAACAGAGAAATGATGCATAATTTCATACCCATTAAAGAAGGAGGCAATGTCACTTTTGGTGGAAGTGATGGTAGAATCACAGGGAAAGGAACCATCAAAACACCTCAACTGGATTTTGAGAATGTGTACTATGTTAAGGAACTGCAACACTTCAACTTGTTCTCAGTCTCACAAATTTGTGACACCAAGAACAAAGTATTCTTCTCTGAGGATGAATGTCTTGTGCTTTCTAAAGACTTCAAACTACCAGAAGATACAGCAATTCTATTGAGAGTTCCTAGAAACCACAATCTATACACATTCAACTTGAATGATGTTCAACCAGAAGGTGATCTAACTTGCTTGGTGGCTAAAGCATCACTGGATGAGTCTACAAAATGGCATAGAAGGATGGCTCATGTGAACTTCAAGACCATAAATAAGCTTTCTAAACTGGGTCTTGTTCAAGGACTTCCTTCCAAAGTTTTCACCAATGAACATAAGTGTGTTGCTCGCAACAAAGGAAAGCAACACAGAGCCTCATACAAAGCCATTATCGCTGTGAGCATTATTTCAAAGACCTCTTCGCTTCTCGATATGGATCTCTTTGGTCCAACCCAAGTCGGGAGTATTGATCATAAGTATTTACGTCGGTAATCACCGATGACTATAGCGATTTTGTTGGGTATTCTTTCGAGGACTAAAGATGAAACATCTCAAGTGTTGAAAGAGTTCATTACCCTTGTTGAAAACCAGTTGAACAAAAGGTTAAAGGAATTCGGTGTGATAATGGGACGAGTTCAAGAATGTTGTATTAATAGAACTCTATACGCCTAAAGGGATAAAAGGGACTATAGCACTCCAAGAACCCCACAACAAAATGGGGTAGCCGAAAGAAAGAATAGGACCTTAATAGAGGCAGCAAGATCAATGCTTGCGACTCTAAATTACCCACTATGTTCGGATCAAGCGGTTTGTACGGCTTGCTATGTACTCAACAGGTATCCATTACTAGACCTCATTTCAAGACACCTTATGAACTTCTCACTGGGAAAGTTCCCGCTATACATTACCTCAAACCGTTTGGATGTCAAGTGACCATTCTCAACACCAGTGATCCATTGGGGAAATTTGATGAGAAAGTCGATGAGGGTATATTGTGGGTTATTCACTCATAGTAAGGCTTATAGGGTATACAATTTATCTGCTAAGAAGATTGAGGAGACTCGAACCCGAGATTTCTAGAAGATAAGCCTAATGTTCAAGGACAAGGTCATGTTTGGTCTTTTGATCTTGATTACTTAACGATTACTTGGGTTATTCTAGACATGTGGCTAACCAAAATGCGGTACACAAGAGTCTCCCACTGACATTGCAGGTACCATGGATGCTGACTCTGATTGTGAGTTTGAGGATGATGAACATCCTATTATTGTACCTTCCTTCTCCCCTAACCATTTTGCAGGTGATACTCCTAAAGTTACATCTGATGAGAGTGAAGATGAGTCACACTATGCAGAGGACCTTGCTAGGCTTAAGAAACAAGAGTATGCAGCTAACCTTGAAGCTGAGAAGTTTGATGGGAAGGTTGCAAGAGAAGCAGTCAGTGGAAACTATGATTCTCCTGATGGTGATCCTGTTTCTCCTATCATCACCAAATCTGCTGATGGTCATGCTGTTTCTACTCCCATTTCTACTAAAGTGTCCATAGACTTTGGAGAACCTTATACACGATTTCCAAGTCCTTCGATCTTGGTAATCATCAACCCAAAGCTGGCATCTTCACCTCACCTTCCTATGACAGTGATTTTGAGCCAACTGTGACTAATCTTGATACATCTATTGAAGTCAACCCCATCGCTACAAAAAGGATCAACATTGCTCATCCTCAATCTAATGTAATTGGTGATCTTTTAGCACCGTTAGAACTAGAAGGGTGTGACAAGTTCTAAATATGGACAAGTTGCTTTTCTTTCCTAT
The DNA here is from genome assembly GCA_022545495.1 of Chrysanthemum lavandulifolium. NCBI lineage: Eukaryota > Viridiplantae > Streptophyta > Magnoliopsida > Asterales > Asteraceae > Chrysanthemum > Chrysanthemum lavandulifolium. The sequence goes on along the minus strand of JAHFWF010000045.1, from coordinate 275,011 downwards.
GTCTCAAACCAAAGAAAGGGACAATCATACGGACTTTAAGCATTGTCTGCTTGCTTGTTTTCTTTCTCAAGTGGAACCAACCAAAGGTTACTCAAGCTCTTGAAGATTCAAGTTGGCTTGAAGCAATGCAAGAAGAGATGCAACAATTCCAAAATCGGCAGTTTGGATCTTGGTACCACTACACGATGGTAAGTATGCAATTGGGACAAAATGGATTTTGAAGAATAAAAGAGATGCAAGGGGTTGTGATTAAAAACAAAGCAAGATTAGTGGCTCGGGGTTTCGAGAAAGAGGAAGGAATTGATTATGATGAAGTGTTTGCACTGTTGCTAGAGTTGAGGCCATTCGAATATTCTTGGCCTATGCATCCTACATGGGGTTTATGGTATATCGATGGATGTCAAAGGTGCTTTCCTGTATGGTGAAATAGAAGAGGAGGTTTATGTCACTCAACCCAAAGGATTTGAAGACCCAGATCATCCTAAACATGTTTACAAGGTTGTAAAAGCTCTCTATGGACTACATCAGGCACCAAGAGCATGGTATGCTAGGCTTTCAGCATTTCTGCTGAAGCATGGTTATAGAAGAGGTGCCATTGACAAAACACTTTTCCTAAAGAAGAATTCCACAGACATCATACTTGTGCAAGTTTATGTGGATGACATTATATTTGGCTCCACTAAAGAAGCTTGGTGCAGGGAGTTTGAGGAGCTTATGAAGGAGAGTTTCGGATGAGTGCTATGGGGAGCTTACTTTCTTTTGGGTCTCCAAGTTCGTGAAACCCGATGGTATTTTTATCACCGGGATAAATATGTGAGGACATTTTGAAGAAGTTTGGTATGGAAAATGTCGAATCGCCACTACACCTTATGAAGCTCCAAACCTAAGAACAACATTGAACCGATCCACCGTGAATGTTCACTTATACAGATCTATGATTGGTTCATTGATGTATTTAACGACTTCTAGGCCCGATATTACATTTGTTGTGAGTGTTTGTTCTAGACATCAAGTCACTCCACTTGTTTCCCATCCGAATGCGATCAAGAAGATCTTTAAGTACCTCAAAGGCCAACCACATTTAGGTCTTTGGTACCCAAAAGAGTCTCCTTTTAAGTTGGAAGCATATAGTGATAGTGATTATGCCGGTGCAAATCGGATAGGAGATCCACAACCGGAGGTTGCCAATTCCTTGAAAGAGATTGATTTCTTGGCAATGCAAGAAACAAACTATTGTGGCTACCTCAACCATCAAGCAGTATGTTGTCTTTGCCAATTGTTGTGGTCGGTACTATGGATACAAAATCAATTGTTGGATTATGGGTTTAACTTCATGAACACAACAATTTTTATTGATAATCAAAGTACCATATGCATTGTTAAAAATCCAGTTTTTCACAAGAGAACTAAGCATATTGAAATCGGGCACCACTTTATAAGAGATGCATATGAAAACATTTGATAAAAGTGGTTAAGATTCACACCGATGATAATGTGGCGATTTATTGACTAAGGCTTTTGATGGACCAAGGTTTCAACACCTAGTGGTCAATATTGGGATGCTTAACCCTTAACGCAAAGTTTAAGGGAGGCATAGGCCTCGGGGAGGCATATGCCTCGGGAGGATTCATGTTGTAAACTTTGTAAATTATAGTTTATATTTTAGTTTGCTAACACTAACCACTAATGTTCTTTTAGTTTTGTCTGCTTTGGTTTGGTTTGTGTGTTTCTCTGTCTATTTTTGCGTAATGCCTATATAAGTTGAAGTTCACCATGTTTAGTTAATTGGAAAATGGTCAAGTAAGCTTAAAGCTTGTTTCTCTTGAAGATAAGTATCAAGTGATCTTATTATTTCTCAAGAGAAAATCTTGAAGTTAAATTGTTCATTCATTCAAGAAACAGCTTTACATTTACATCTTACGACTTACAATCAACTTCAAATGAAAATACAAGACCATTTCTATACAAGATCTACTAAACCTATACTAGCTCCTATCATCTACTAGCTCATATCATCTATTCCAAACGCTGGATTTGCATGACCAGTACGACGAAGAAGCTGAAGACAAAAATGGGAAGGATGGATTGATGAAAACGAAGATGAAGCTGGTGGAAATGGTAGATGGATGTGTGATATGACAATCTTCGGTTGTTCCATCTACTCGTTCCACCATAAAGCAACCACTCCATCTTCCTTTTGCCCTTTCCCTTAAACGATATGAGATGAAGCACCAAAACATGGCGCAGGAAGAGCTAACACCACCTCTCTTCTGGCACGTGGCCTTGGTTGAGGTTGAGGTGTTGAAGGTTGGGGGTGTGATGTCCTCTTCTTGTTGAAGAGTGGCTCTAGACGATCTGAGTCATCAGAATCACCAGAAGACTCACTTGGATCCACTACACTATCATCTTCAAAAGAAGGGAGAAAGGGGGACTTCAAAGGTCGAGGTTCATTTTGATAAGAAGATCGCAAAATAGGCGAAAATCATCAACGGATGATGATGATGAAGATGATGATGATGGAGAGGAGGTTGGATCAATGACCTCGGTTTGGTAGACATGGTTTTGTTGATGATTGTGGTATTTTTGGAGAACTTAGGGTTTGTGAAGATAATTGGGGGTAAATGATTTGTGGTAAGTGTGCATTGGGACTATCTTATAGGCGGATTCAAGGCTTTATGATAATTAATGCGAGTTGGGTGTCACAGTAAAAAGATATTTACTGAAGAATACTTAGCCACTTGAGCCGTTTCTGCTGAGTGACCTTCTTCAGCAGTTTGACTTGTTTCTGCTGAAGTGTTAAGTTTGAAATTGGTTGAAGTTATTTTCCACGTAAGATATGGTCAACATGAGTTCCGATATATTTGACCATCAATTGGGTAACTTCCATTATTAACCAATTTGCATATCTTCGCTCAAAATATCTGATTCCCACCTCATTTGAATTAAAAACACTTCCAGTTGCGTGAATCATAACCTCTTATCACGATTTCTCACATGGCGCTTCACTTCAAGAAAGATCATAACAAAGTGGCTTTTCTGGGAACAACAAAGGGTCATGAATTATATGAACCAATGGTGGATTTCTTGAAGCGATCAAAGATTCATTATGCTTTAACGCATTCTCCAAGTGTGATATATGAATCACTGGTTACACAATTTTGGGCATCTGCTACAAAACGGAGTGATACTGAGATTGCTGCTACTATTGATGGAATAGAGTATGTTGTGACGGAGGAGTTGATTCGAAGAAAGCTTCGTTTGGATGATGTAGATGGGGTGTATCATTCTAATTATGTGGAGATACTTGTTGGGCTAAGAGCTTTTGGTTATCAAAGTACTAGAACAGATTTGTGGCAGAAAAACAAGCTTTGCCCCATGTGGAGGTTTTTGGTACATACTTTACTTCAATGTATTAGTAATAAGTCAGGGGGATGGGATCAATTTTCTACTCAATTGGGTTGTGGGATTGTATGTCTGTCACAGGGGTTAACTTATAATTTTTCTAAATATATTTTTGATAACATGGTTGAAAATGTTCAGAGGAAAAAGCATAAGTTTTTAATGTACCCTAGGTTTTTGCAAATGATTTTAGACATTACAACCCAAGTCCAAGCCTTTTGTCCCATAGGTGCTCTGAGTGCTAAACTATTTGCTTCAATGAAAACTCATTTTGAGGGGGAACATCATCCTTTGCTAGCAGCTATGTTGCCTCATGGCAATGAGGTTGCTGATGAGGGTAATGTTGTTGGTTCTTCACCCTCTACTACTATTGCTGCTGATGGTACTCCATCAGTTGCCATGGATGAGGGCCCTTCCAATACTGCTGAAGCAGCACATGTTACTCCTGACCAACCTCCACCTACACCTTTGCCTATACCTAGTCCTAGTCCACCACCTGCTCATGATAATCTTGATGAGTTTGGGCATGAGGTTAATAGACAGCCCACACCTAGTCCTATAAGAGAGCCATTTGTTGAAAGCTCTCCTATCATTGAGCATGTTATTATTTCTCCTGAGAGGTCCAATGATGCTCCCATTACCACTGAGCAATCTGCTGGTGGAGCTGAGGACCCTATTACTCTCACATCTATATATGTTTTGCTCAACAGGACTGTGAAAGAAGTTGCAGATCTCAAAAGGAGCTTGCTGAGACTAAATCTACACTTGGTGGTGAAATTGTGGAATTAAAGAGAAAGGTTAAGGATTTAGAGGACCAACTTGGGAAAAGTAGCAAAAGGAGGTTTCTGGATTCTTCTGATGAGGAGCAAGAGGATACTCAATTTGAGTCACTTGATATTTTGGCTGATGTGGCTCAGAAGACTCATGTTCCTTCACCAGTTGTTGCTGAATCTTCAAAGAACAAGGAACCTATTCTGTTTACTAGAAGAAGAAGAAGAAAGTATTTAAACAAGGATTCCACTGAAGCTTCAAAGGAACCAAGTGTTGAGAATGTTACAAATGCGAAAGATAATATTGATGATGCACAAATGGTGGATGTTGGTTCTGCACATGGTAAAGATACATCTGTACCAGAAACATCTTGTCCTATACCTTCAGCAGATGATCATGAAGTATTTTTTGCTGGAAGGAGTTTTAATCTGAATCCTAATGCTGATGTCTTTTCTACACCTGTTGAAGATTTATCTCAACATGTTTCTTCTGATGCTAACTTGGGTGTTTCTTCTGAAGTTCCTATTGTTGATACTTCTCATATTGATTCTACTAAGGAGTCTGATGACAAAGAGCAAGGTGTAATGATTGATGAAGAGCTTGGTTCAGATCTTGTGAGTGAACAGGAAAAGCAAGAACAAGCAAGATTGCTAGTTGAGTGTGCAAATATGAAGAAGAGTCATGCATTGGCTCAACAGCTTGAAGCTCAGTTTACTACTAATTTGCCTCCTGAGAGACAAAGAGAACTTGATGAACTAGCTCCTCAGATCACTGATAAGCAATGGGATGCTTATACTCATCAGGTTGCATCCAATCCTACTCTTGCACAAAGTATTTTGGGAGCAGACTTTGACAGTGAGAATTTTGCTGCTCAAATGATGGCTCTTGGACATCAAAGGAAGCAAGCTGCAGTTGCACAAAGAAAAGCTCTTGCTGCACAGAAAGCTAAAGCAAAAAGAGAAAGACCACCAACTGAAGCTCAAAAGAAATTTTACATGAGGACTGTAGTGTATAATCAAAGTACAACTCTTTATCAGTCTGGTTTGAAAAAGAAGCAAGTCTGGGCTTTATCTGATTCTGAGTTGAATAGCATGTATCATAGGATTATGAAGCAGAATACATCAATTTCTAACTCAAAGAGGGTTGCTGATAGTGCAGATGCTCCAAAGGCAAAGAGACCTAAGACAGTTGAGATTGTGGATTCTTTTGATGATATTGCACCAAAGATGATTTCTCCTGGTGTTACTTCAAAGCATCTCGAAGTTATTCATTCAAATTGAAAAGGTTCAATCTCGAACCTCGTGTTGTTTCTTCTAAGTGTTACCCAGTGTTGCACCTGTTGATAAAGTAGGAGAAAAGTTGGGTAAGGAAGTCGAAAAGCAATGCTAAAGCTAAGAGGGCGAGAGGTGCTTGAGAGAATGTATGAATTGCGTGGTGTTGCTTCACTTAAGTCTACTTCTACTTCTTCCATTCCTGCTAAAGATGTTCATGATAAGATATCATCTTCTGTCTCTATGGAGATGTATATACCTGGTAGGAGGAAGAAAAGAATGTCTAAAAGAAGACACATTACTCTAAGGAGATCTGTGAGATCAGATGGGACATACACTTCTAGGATTCATAAGTCTCTCAGAGGTAGTTCTTTGGATCTAAAAGCTGTTGATTCAACTTTCATTAAAGAAGGATCTGCTGATGTTTTTCTTGAAGGGTCTCATGATGTGTTGACTGCTTGGACTTTGACTGATGGACAACTTAACACCATTTTTAGGCTGGATAATTCTTCTATGCAGTTTAACTTCTTGAAGGAAATATTTCATATGGTGGATAGGCAAGATTTGAATACTCTGTATGGTCTTGTCACTAAGTATTATGCTAATCATTCACCACAGGGTTCTGGTTTATACTTGTTGGGTGATCTTCAAGTTCTGTTTGACTCTCAATCTCCAGATGGTAAAGGGTTTTCTGTTTGGAAGAATTCACATAAGTGGAAGGTTGAGACTTGGAGATTTTATCCTTTGCCCTGTGTGCATGTGGTGGAGACAAAGTGTGGGATGACTGTATGTATGTTTTCAGATAAGATTTATCCTTTGTCTGTGTCATTGATGGAAAGTATGCTTAGAAAGAAGTTGGAAGTTCCACCTGATCCAGTTGGGAATGATAAGTTGAATGCTGAACAATTGGTTGGATTGATTAAGAATCGCACGCAACATCAAGTGTCATCTTGATTATGGTATTTTGTATTATTTGTAATCTTTGTTTTATTTGATTCTTTGTTTCATTCTTAGTTAAAAAAAATAAAAAAAAAAAATAAAAAAAAAAAAAACTATGTATATTCTATGTTTGTCTAACTTTTCTTGCAGGTTTGTTGTACATTGTTGATGGTTATCGACTCACCAGTTGTGCCTTGTGTACATCAAAGAGTTGGCTAGTCCAAAGGGTACAGCTTTGGTAAAGACACATCAAATCTGTTGATAGCTGTAATGGTTTGCTCAAAATCATAGGGTTTGCAACCACCCATGCTTAATTGCTGAGGGTTGTATGGTCATCAATTCACCATGGTTTATTCCTTTTTGGAATCCAAGAATTGGCTAGCCCACAAGTATATGGCTTGTGGTAAAGGCAGTGGAATACCATATTTGGTAATCAATTCACCAAGGGGATTCTTTCTACCTAAGAATTGACTAGTCCCGAGCAAACGGCTACGGTAAAGACATTTCAAATCCGTTTATGGTTGCCGATTTGCTAATAAATCGATGGTTATCGATGTACCATAGTTTTCGAACTTAAACATATGGCTACTCCAAGAGTAATGGCTATTGGTAAAGAGACATCAAATCCATTATTTTCAATGATTCACCTCTCACGAGAGTTAACACACCGGATGTGATGAGAATAGTATGAAACTAATATGTTTTGATGTACATTATGTCATTTGTTGCCGCAAAGATCCGGTGTTTCAAAGTTTTATCATCATAGAGATGTACTTGTTTTGGTTCTTTGTTGATGATGTTCGACTACAATCCTCTTATGTTGTTGTGTTAAAGATATATCAAGAAACGGAACTTAACCTAGTCAAATTCCGGTTTAGGGAGGATTGTTGGGAATTCTACTAAGTATGAATTATCTTGATGTTATTCTTGAAGGATTCTGCTCAAGTGTATGGATTCTCTCAAGACTTAATTACTGCTGAAGTTAGGAAACCGTAGATGGTTTCTGCGGATATAGATATTCCGCGTATTCTATAGTTAGTTAGGATATGCATGAGCTTTATTAGGAAGTTATATTGTATATCTTATTTAGTTTTATGTTTATACGTTTCTTGGGAAACGGGTTAGGGTTCCTTGTGTATAAAAGGAACACAATAGTATGAGTTATGTACGAGTTGAAAAACAAAGTTTTAGTATTATTAAAAGATCCATAGAGGATCAAAGTGTTCTTAGTTATTTGTGTTTGTTCTTGTGTTTAAATTCCGCTTGAATACAAGTTATAGAGACTGTCTAATAGTGTGTTTGTGATTACATAAGCATAACTATCGATCTACGAGTGCTTTAAAGATCTATCAAGGTCTTTGTTTCAACACTCGACATACTTAAGAAATTCAATTTTGATGCTATGAAGCCGGTCCTACACCCATCAAATCTATCAACTCACCGGGAAAAGATGAAGATGGACAACTGTTGAAGTCAAGTTATCTGATCCATGATTGGTTGTCTTATGTATCTCACCGCATCTAGGCACGATATTATGTTTCTTTGTTTGTCTATGTGCAAGATATCAAGTCTCACCAAAGGTCTCTCATCCGAATGCGGTGAAGAGAATTTTCGATTATTTGAAACAACAACCTAAGTTAGGATTGTGGTATCTAAAGGATTCACCTTTTCACTTGGAAGCTCTTTCGAGATAGTGATTATGCAGTGACAATTATGACAAGATCAACCACCGGAGGATGCCAATATCTTGGAAGAAGATTAGTCTCATGGCAATGCAAGAACAGACTATTGCAAAGGCAAGATCCTCTCTCAAGCGTAATATGTGGTCACGCAAGTCTGTTGTGGACAAGTTTTGTGGATGCAGAATCAACTATTGGACTATGGGTTCAATTTCAAGAATACTCCTATCAATATTGATAATGAGAGTACCATTTGCATTGTGAAGAATCCAGTTTATCATTCCAAGACCAAGCATATTCAGATTAGGCATCACTTTATCATAGATTGTTATGAGCACAGGCTCATTAATGTTGTCAAGGTGCATACAGATGATAATGTAGCTGACTTACTCACCAAAGGCTTTGATGTTTCAAGATTCAATCACTTGGTGGTAAGCATTAGCATGATTAATTACTGAGCTACATTTGAGGGGAGGACTATTTTGTGTAAGTATAGTCCTATGGATTGTTTGAGGGGAGGATATTCATGTTTATCTGTTGTATTTGCTATTGAAAAGAGGAGAATAGGAAAGTACTACCTTTTGGTTTTATGAAAGTACTGCTTTTTGGAAGTACTGCACACGTGTCGTATCAAAGTACTCTACCAATGGTAATATTGAGGGGTAACTACTACTAACGGTAACTTTGTTATTAAGGGCTGTGATTTTTTAAATCTTACCTATAAATAACTACTCTCCGAATTTCCCTCTCATATTGATCACTTATAATCTTTTCCATATCTCTCTCTCTTTCACCCATATTATTCGCTATATGACTTTCTGTTAATACAGTTTCCAAACACAACATGGTGGCAAATTTAGAACAGACTGAAGCTAATGTTATCTTTCATGATATCATTGATTTTCTCACTGGGTCACCGATTAGTTATGCACTTTTAGTGGAACCGGATATCATTGAGCCATGGATTCAACAATTTTGGGCAACTGCTAGGGTTCATATGGAGAATGATGATTCGTATATTCAAGCAACAGTTGCAGGGAGAACTGTGAAAGTTACTGAAGCCTCTACTCGTGAAGACTTATTATTTGATGATGAAGAAGGGGTTGTTCGTTTTGATAAGCAACTGATTTGGGATACATTCAGCAATATTGGCTATGAAGGGTCCATAACTGAACAAACATTCAAGAAACCCTTATTTTGTCCTCAATGGAAGTATTTGGTTCATGTACTACTTCATTGTATTAGTGCTAAAAGTACATCATGGGAGCAATTTGGGTCTAACATAGCATCTGCTATAGTGGGATTAGCTACAGATCGAATTTTCAACTTTTCAAGGCTGATCCTAGATGGTATGCTCACACATCTCTCATGGTTCAAGATGGTTGATGTATCCAAGGTTTATTCAAGTGTTTCGAACAAACAACTTGCGATATACCTAAGCCTCTTGATCTACTACATTTGTGGTGCAACCACCAAGATCTTTACGTTTATGGCAACGAAGAGTGATTTATTCACTGGCAGGGACACTCCATTGACAACTTCAATGATGGAGATTGTTCAAGCTATTAGAGATGAGGCTGCAGCTAGTGATGAATGAGAAGGTACTACTTCTGAAGGTACTGCTTCTCAAAGTGTTGCATCTCAAGAAACTTCAAAACAAGGTACTGCTTCACAGGATACTGATGTTAATGAAGGTACTGAAGTTTCTCCCACCTCCTCCCACCATACTACTCCTCATAAGTCATCACCAGAACAAGATGTTCCTATATTCTCATCATCTTCTGGAGGAGATACTGTTCCTATACCACCTAAAAGATTAGTGTTAGATAATTATACTCGACAAGGGCAATGGTCGATTGCGTAAATCTTTTGATAAGCAGGCTACTCGACAAGTTGAAGCTTAAGTTTAGAAGATTAAAGAACTTTGTATGGCCATTGGTTACACATCACAGGTTATGGGTCAAGGCTGAAAAGAAGAAGCGAAGACATTTAAAGAAGACCACCAACAGCAAAAAGGTTCAAAAGCAATCTTCATTCCCATTGGGGAGGAAATTGGAATATAAGAATTTGAATGAAGATGTTCCATCATTTACTGAAGAAGAAGCTGAACCTCAAGGTACTAATGTTCAACCTCAAGGTAATGAAGAGCATGTTAATATTGAAAGTACTGAGGAAGAAAGGACTAAGGTTCAAAGTACTGATGATCAAGGTACTGCTGATCAAAGTACTATTTTTCATGGAACCTACAGGCAAGAATTGATTACTCCAAGGTTGTTAGATTTTTAGGAGGAAGCTGGTCCTTCAACTATTTTACATGAAGAAGAAGTTGGTCCTTCAACAGTTATACCAGAAAAGGAAGCTGATACACCCAAACCTATACATAGAGCAAGTGATGATGAAACTATTGCTGAAATTTTGCATGATTTATCAAAGCCAAGGGGTGTTAGCATTCCAAGAGTGCAAGAAGAGGAACAACTAAGAACTTCTCAACCTGCTATAGATCCAAAAGATAAAGGAAATGGTAAGATGATTGAAACAAAGAAAAAGAAGCTTACATTGGCAGATTTTAGAGCAATTGAAGTTGCTAGGAATGAGGAAGCAGCTAGAAAGGTACAAGCTGATCTGAATGCTGAATTTGCTAATGAAGAAGCTATGAATAAAGAAGAAGCTAGGAAATTACAAGAAGAATTGAATGCTGAAGCTGTTATACCATCACCTATTCCTATTTCTTCTCTACCAAGAAGACCAAATCTTGCTAAACAAAGGAATGCAATGATGGCCTATTTGAAAGGTCAAGGAATATTGGATTGAATAAGTTAAAGTATGTTGAGATGAAACAACTGTATGATGCTGTTAGAGAAGATTATTAGAAAAAGGTTGATAGTATCAAAGATTATAAAGAGGTTTTTGCTTAGAAAGAAGATAAAAAAAAAAGAAAGTTTAAAAAGAAAAAGATCAACTAAGGTTAAAGATATACAGCCATTAAAGAAAGTTGAGTTAAGGTCTGATACTGATGATGAACTGAAGAATTACTTAAGGATTGTAGAATTTGAGTATTCTAAAGATGATGATGAAATGAAGATGAACAAATCTCCAATAACCACTTTTGAAGTTGTAGAGTCAAAGGATGGAAGTTATCTGATGTTTCATAGAGAAGATGAAAGTTTCAGAACATTCAACATGTTATGGGATCTATTGCACATAATAGATAGGGTGGATTTATTTCATTTATATCATTTGGTGCGAGATTATTTTGAACATAATACATCAGAAGGAGTTGGTTTAGTCTTGCTTGGAGATCTTAAAACTGTTTGGGAAACTGAAGAACAAAGCACTGTTGAGATTTGGAAGAACCAAGAAGCTTGGGAGATTGTTAGTTGGAGATTCTTTGAAGAATCTAGAGTACATGTTTTAGAATTAGAAGATGGGACTATGATTCACATGCTAGCAGATAGAAGATATCCTCTTACAGCAGATCTTATGAGAAGAATGCTAGAGCATGGAATGGAAGTTGAAGAAGACAATGAAATTGCTCTTATGGTCATAAAATTGTTTATCAGATGGACTACTATGGCTGATGATGATGAATAACTGGTATGAATTTTAATTGAATAAATTTTTGATATATCAAGACTTAATTCAAAGTATCGCGATCAAACAATACTTTCATCAAAGTATCGCTTGACTTTAAACCGCTTAATGATTTTGAAAACTTTTGTTAAGTGACAAATATTTTGAAACAAAGGTTAAAAGAAATAAATGGTTTTTGAGATGGTAATATCAATAGGTTATCAATCCACCATGGTTACAAAAGGATTAGCTAATCCATGAGCAAACGGCTCTGGTAAAGATATCTCAAATCCGTTTTATAGTTGACAACTTGCTAATAAGTTGGATGGTAATCAACTCACCATATCAGTATATGTGAAGAGTTGACTAGCCCACAAGAAAATGGTTTGTGGTAAAGGCTATGGAAAAACCATTATTTGGTAATTAGTTCACCATAGATGAAAGAACTAACTAGTCCAAAAGGGTACAACTTTTGGTAAAGACAAATCAAATTTGTTGATAGATGATGATTTGCTAAAAATCGCATGGTTATCAGTGTACCATGATCTTACACATCAAAACATTTGGCTACTCCAGAGTTAATGGCTTTAGTAAAGAGACATCAAAACCATTAAATTTTCAATGATTCACCTCTCACAGGAGTTTACACACCTGGATGTGATAAGAATAGACAAACTTAAAACTAAATTAATGTACAAGCCGTCAGTATGTTCTTTGAAAAGATGGAGCATCTTTGAATGTTGTTGAAAAGAGATTCTTGATCAAGGATCTTGAAAAGAATAAATTCTAAAGAATACTTTGATAATGATGATATAAGCATAGAGTCTACAAAGATACAATCCAAAGACAAAGACACAATCTTTCCTTGAAGATGGAGCTGTTAAAGATATGTTTACAAAGGAACTTGAAGTCAAGCAAGTAGAATTCAAGTTAGGGAGGATTATTGGGATATGAAAGTGTTGAAGAATGTTAAAGCTTCAAGATTGACAAAGTCTTGGAAAAGTCAAAGTCTTGCTAAAGAAGAAGTCAAAGTCATCGAAGTCAAAGTCTTGCAAGGCTAAAAGAACTCTATATTCGTTTATGGAAAGCTTTGTTTATTCTAGAATATTCTTTGTTTATATTACTTGTCGTACAAGGATACAAATTGTAAACCCAGAAGTACGAGTTTTAGAGAAGAGTTTTAGTTTTTCAAAGTACGATTATTATTAGAGTTCTAGAGTTGTTAAAGAATATGCATATTAAAGCAGATTTAGAGTTATTAATAAAAGTTAAAGTTATATTCTTCTTAGATTTATTAAGTAAATTTCGTATACTTAATAAAGATTACTCAGTGTTTCATTGTTAATAACTTAGGATTTATCCGAGGTTATTAAATCTTAACAAGCTATTTAAGTTAGTTTGGTTATAGTACATCGATCCAACACCGAGTATTAATAATATTCTAGATCAGGTATCTCCTTCGCTATCATGGGCCGGATTTGAAGAGACGTTAGATCATATGGGCTTGGTTAATTTCTTAAATGGGTTGTTGGATCCATATGTTTTTTTAGGGTGAATCTCAAAGCATTGTGATGAGATAGATGTGTCAGTATCGGGTATTTTTTTAAATATAATTGGATATGTGAATTTTGATTAACCAAAAAAAAATTCTTACAATATTTTATATATTGGAAAATTGATTGGTATTTTGGCTACAAATTTCACGGGGGATATTGTCACGGCTTGAGTTATTAGTTGATCTTTAATGATGTTCGAGGTTCTAGTCCGACATTATTGATTTGGTATTGAAGTAACAGTTCAAACGGTTTTAAATTGGATGGACAATGGAATTAAATGAGATTTTATGTTGAGATTTGTTGTGTTATGTTGATTGGTACTTTGGTTTCTGCATCTTCATAAAGGATATTATGTTACGGCTTGAACTGAAAGTTGAACAATATTGACCACGGGATTGGTTGGACGATATTTCTAATTTGGGTTTGAAGTGAGGTTTTCCGGGCACGTTTACTTAAAACATCTTCTTTCTTTCTACCCTTCCGCGAAGATGACTTATTTGGGCGTTTATTGAGTGTGATAAAGATTTGGCTATTTAGTCACGGTTGTGATTCTCTCTCGCTTAACCCACAACATAGCTATCACTTAGGTGTCTCACGCAGTTGAGAATGTGTCAAGAGGTTTTGTACATTGGGTACACCGTTTCTTTTTCACAAGGATTAGTACAAGTGTAAGTAACAAATCTGGGGAATTCTTCATCATGATCAAATTTGGTATATCGGGTTTACTTCACCATGTAGTCACAGCAATAGTCGATAGAATATGCGGATGATGTGTTTACCAAAGAGTTTATTGGATGTGATGTGATCATCAATTCTCATGGAATACCCTTTGCTACAAAATGTCAATGATACTTCACAGTCTAAGCAAAATCTTTTGAGAATCTTCAATGTCACTCATGATTTTTCAAGATGTTTGCTTATGACAAGAACTTTTCGTGCAGATGGTCGTACACGTTAATGATGCTTCCAAAAGTTCGAAACCATCATGGGGGAGAAACGTGTACTTTGATGGTTTACGGTTAACCTCTAGGGAAAAGGAGTTTATACTACTTGACTTAGTATGGTTTGTGAATTTGTCTTCATATGAGTAAAGGATTGTTGATGATATTGTTGATGTTGGAGAAAGAAACGCTGCATGAACCGCTGTATGTTCCCCTAAAACAGATATTCACCGAAACCAAAGTTGTCATAACACATTCAAAGATACATTGTTTACGGTTTAGTCTTGATTTTGTAAAATCCCGCGAAAGAAACTATTTCTCGGTTTAAATAATAGATTTGTAAAATCCCGTGACAATGGAAATATCCTGGTAATTGTTAAGTGCATTTCCGGATCTATCTTACGGTTTATTCTTGGTTTTGTAAAATTCCGCGAAAGAAACTATTTCTCGATTTAAACCATAGAATTGTAAAATCCCGTGATGATGGAACCATCTGGAGAAAGGAAAGCGTATTTCAGGATCTTATCTGATGCTGGTGCCACGGTTTCTACTTCGAAGAAGGGATAAAAGGGTGTACTTCATGAATTGGGTGTTTGTTTGGATTGTCTTCATGGCAGTTTGGTTACTACATGGTTTTACGGGGATACGTGCTTTTAACCATGGTCATGATGAAAACCATTATCATAGTTCACTTAAAACGACAAAGGAGGCTAGATTTGACCTTTTAACCAGAAGATGTGACAACGGGGTTAATTCACTATTATTTATTTGAGGTTGAAGTGAAATATAACGGGCGAGTGTACTTAGTATCTGAAGGTATCGGGGATGGTTGGATGAAGATTCTTCAAGATCCTTGTTCGAGCTTATTACCAAAAACGAAGACTTGGAAATCTAGTTATTGTTGGGTGACTTTTTCCTTTTCTTTTACCACTTGGGGGAATTGTGCTCTTACCACCACAAAATAACTATCACTTTAAGGAGTTACGTTGTAGTGCTCAGTGTCACATTTAATTGTGGATTTTCAAGAGGTGATGTACGTCTTATACTTGATGGTTGGTTGGATGAAGAGTATAGAGTACTTAGAGATTCAATGGAGGATGAATTCTTGACACCGCTCTTTGTTACATATGTGCAAGTTTAAGTCACGAGTTCGGTTAGTTTACTTCAGGGTCAAATTCATCATATTGGGTTTTCTCCATCAGCTGTCACGACAAAGAGCCTACTGAATGATAATGGGTTTGATTATAAGTTTGCCAAGAGTAGATGAAAAGAGAGAGATTATGACGTTTGAACACAACAGTTCAAGCCTCGTACTCTAAAGAAAAGAAAAGTGTGCGTTTTAATTCGCTTTATCTTCAAAGAAGAGAAATCTTCTTATGACGTTTGAACACAACAGTTCAAGCCTCGTACTCTAAAGAAAAGAAAAGTGTACGTTTCAGTTCGCTTTATCTTCTGAAAAAGAGAAATCTTCTTATTTATGACCATTCTCGTCAACATGCTTCATGCCTTTTCCATGCGCTATCCGTCATCAAGTGAACCGAACTACTGTTGATTGTTTTCTTATTCCACTTGCTCAATTATAATGACGATGGCGACATCATATGCTACCTTTGAGGGGGAGAAGTGTGAATAGAATGCATTTGGATGATTTTCACTTATTAAATCAAGAATGGCAACTCCGTATGCAATTCTTGAGGGGGAGAAGAAGTGTGAATTTAATGCATGGTTGATTGATAATTGAGAATATATGGTCATACGGCTCCAAACTCATGTAAGAACCGAGCTTCTTCTTATCGGATCTATATAATGGATCTCTCATACCACCTACCGGGAGCTTGTTTGATGTTGGCTCGAGGCTTTCCATCTTCATTGTGAATATGTAAACATATCACTCGGATGTTACAGCAATACCACAAGGATAATCGTGGGACTCAAGATATAATCTCTCTTTCCACATTGTGTGACAGAGTCTTCATTGAAAGTGTCCTAATGAGATTTATTGATGATCTCGTGGCTCTAGACTCGATTTGTGCATATTTTGGATCTGTCTTGGGAGACTAGGGAGAGGTCTCCTTCTTCAATATCAACAATCTCTAAGAAAAGTCGATAGATAATGTCGGTTCCCCATGAGAATGAAACAAGTCCTTTTAAGAGGAACTTGGTGGTTTGGAAAGTTGAAGTGCGATCGTCGTTTGGGTCCATGACGTCTTGTCTTCAATACCGATGTTACCATCGGTAGCATATGAATTGAACCGGTTTACGCCCTACAGGTTGAATAAATGGAGGCTATTTGTTTTCACCCTTTTCTCACATTCTTGAACCCGCTTGATGCTTAGAGACTTCATAGCTAGAACCTTGTTGGGTTTATTCGATTACTAGTCACGAAGCCTTCCACCAACAAAACTTTCAAGGCTGCGGAAGATCCTTCGTGTCTTGAGTCTTCTTCGATTGCGACAATGAAATGTTCACATCTCTTTCGTCATCATCGGTCAAAAATAGTTTTAATCCAAGATTTCATATCAAGTTTGGCTTCTTTCACTCACGGTGTCAAGTTCTTCTTGACCAATTTGGCGTACCATCACTAAACTTGTAGAGTTCACATAGGCAGCATAAGCATCTGAGATCCATATCATCCGGTGAAGATAGCGGCTCTAGGGTGTCAAGGACTTTGTATTCTCGATGAAATTCATGCCTAGTTGCATTCCATTGAGGACTTGTAAGGTTGATCTGGTTTGGTAGCTTTCAATGCCAGTGAAAGTCCTCAACTCGTTTCGAATGACTAAGCCCACGATCCAAGGTGGCAATATGCAGAGAGGGCCTTTTCTCACAGACGGTAAATGCTCAAGGTGTCCTTGAAGATTTAAGAGATAGAGATCTTGAAATCATTTGGCGAAGATGTTTGAAGTCGTTCTCTTCAATAGTATACACTTTGAAGTCAACTCTTTTAAGGACAATCTTCTTCAAGTACTCATATCCATAGATAGGGAAGATCTCTACACTAACAACACTTAAGATTTGCGACTTTGATCGACATCATTGCGTCTTTTATCGACACCATGTCTTTCGATGTAGAACTTCTTCTTTTTGAACCACCGGTGAGAAATACCATAAGAAGCGGCAATATCATATTTTTGTTCTTGACGACCCAGAATTGATCGGGAACCATCTGTTCAAGCCCACGATCGAGTAGGTTCGACTTTCATCTTTGATATTGATAGGCGGGCCTTCTTCGATGGGCGAGCACACGATAGTCAAGTCGTGATTGAAGAAGAATTGGCTGAATGGTTATCGACCGGTTCACCACCAAGAGGATGAGATTTGTTGACATTAGGCGGTAGGTTTGCTCATGACTTGGTCATTCGACATCTTATGACATTCTTCCATCGATATTGAAGATGATTTGCATCGAATGGAAGACTTTGACAATTTAAATAAGCTTGTCCTTCTAGATCTCTTGGAGTTATGGATGAGATACTCTTCCTACAAAACCATCTAATAAAACTTCCATATCACGATGTAGTGCGGAAGAGTCTTGGTGGAACTTCATAATTATTGGTGATAGCGATGCCCAATTGTTGTCGGTATCATAGAGTCATACTACAGGATGGTCCATGGGTTACGGAAAGGAGGTCTATCTTCCATGTCTGACTTTGAATTGTGTCTCTTGAAGGTGCTACTACGGATGTGCTAGTGCGATTCCCGACCATGTAAGTATCAAACCAATCTTGATGGCTTAGGAATATGCTTAGTCGATGCATCATCTTCATACAGTTACGAGTCAGCCATGACTTGAGACTGTCATCTTCACATGAAGTTTTCTTCAAAGAGCCGTTGGTTGACATCTTCACACGGGCCGATATGATTAATGACAAAGTGCTTCCAGCTATGGGTCGATTTCCTTGATGAACATCTTTCATTCTTGTTTGATTGGGAGGATTTGATTTAAGGGATTTGCTATTTGTAAGTTAACGGAATGCATTTGGTGAGTTGAAGATGTTGACTTTCTATTCCCCAATTGGAAAATCTTGAAGAAGGTCGAGTCTACAGTCGGTTCTACATTCTCTGCTACATTTAGAAGACTAAAGACGAGTTGCATTTGATTATCTAAAGACTTCTTCTTAATCTGGGCAGTTATCAAATAGATTGTCGGTTTTGGGGAGAGCACTAATTGGGGGAGAGTGAAAAGTCATACTTAATCCCCAATTAGACTTGCTCACATTCTTTAGCAAGTTGATTCTCACAAAGATTAAAAGTGTTCTTCTCAAAAGATTTCAAATATATGGGCTTACAATGTGTTGTTGATTCTGATGTATCAAAACCAGCAAGGGTGAAGGAGACATGCATCTAAACGCGAGTAAACTTGATGAGCTTAATACTTCTAAGTGATTGAAGAAATCCCGGGAAGACATATGTCATTACCGCAGAGAAACTCAAGGTTTGACTCATGGCGTTTAGTGTTCTTATTCCAACTATGTGGGGGAAGAGATGGAAGAGTTAGTTTCTGAAGATAAAAGAGGTACACAAGTGTGTGATGATTTCGATGATATCACAATCATCGGGAGAGAGATTGTATACATTGGGGCGCCATTGTTTCACTTGAGTGCTTAATCGATGATTCGAGATATAATCACTTATTCCGGAGTTGACATCCGCAGAGATTGTCATCCGCAGAGATAATCGATGATTCGCCTACTTCTTCAATGTTATCTGTTATTCTCTCTTTGGGCATTCGGTACTGGTTCTTGAGCTTCATACACTATCATCGGGGAGATAAAAGTATACATCGGGGTTATTCTTTAGCTATCGGACTTAATATGCTACTGATGGTATAAGTTTCTCCGTCTTGGTGTATGTGTATTCGGGTTCGTGAGCTCTAGTCTAAGAGACCGATCGCATCAATTTATCTACCCGGGGAAGTGGTCTCTTGACAACTTTTAGTATGGATTGCTTCGACTTTGAAGGAAAAGGAATTTGAGAAGATTATTCAAGTGTGGATGATTATTTGTTGTTCTACTTGATGATATAACCCCGAACGGAGACTTACGATGATCATTCTTATATGTAGCAGCAAGATCAATGATATGGTGTGCTCCTTTGTGCATCTGGCTAAGGCAAGCTTGAAAGAAATCTTAGAATCCGCTCAATAAGAAGACTTACAGTTTGGTTGGAAGCTACCAAAGTCTCACATTCAAATGGCTCAATTTCTCTATTCGATTCAAGAGCCTTGGAAGCTTTGGTGGTGAATGTTTAAGAGATAATGACTTCTATCTTCTACAACGAGGCTGCTCGATATCCTTATCTCTGTACTCGTATCATCATCTTCTTAAACTATATCATTACTCTATCTTTGTAAATATTTATCAAAATCAAAATACAAAAATATAAAACCAACAAAAGGAAAATAGAAAATATAAAACCAACAAAATCCATAAAATTTGAAAATCGAAAATACCAAAATATTATTTTCTCAAGACATGTCTTCTCGGTATCGATAATATCTACGGTCTTAGAAATGTCATTCAATAATGGCACGTGACCATAGATGAAGTTCGAGCAGAGGTGTAAATATTCTTTTAAAACATGTCTAAAAATGGCTTGCGATTACTTCGATTGTGACCGCGCTTAAATAATGGTTTGCTATTATTTCGTGATAGCAACCGCTCAAGAAGAAAGGAAAGTGTTGCGCTAAACCATTTTTCAAAATTGCACTTATCCTAAAAACAAATTAAGGAAAGTATGTCAAGGATCATTGTTCCTACACAAATGTTTTTCCTTCTATAAATTCTTCGAAAAATATTTGTTGTTTTCAAAATGGTGGTAAATGAGTTGCTTGTAAATCAATCGATTCAAAATTTTCGTAAAATTTGAAAACTCAATCAATGACTTCAGCGCATTTTAAACTTTTCAGAAAATGAGTCATTGATTGAGGGGGAGAATGTTTTCAAATTTATATCATCTATCGGGCTTTTCCAATTATCCTCGTGCATAACTAAAAATGATATTTACCTATGTCGAAGGACTAGGAATTTAGGATATGAATGTTAGAATTAGATTACTATAGTTTGATAAACATATAATTCCCATGCCTTTGTATGATCTGATTGATATGTTGGATTGACTTTTACTAGTCGATTGTTGTTTGGGTGATGTCGACCACCATATATCTGTATGTGTGTTCACTAACGATGCGGTATATTGGTATATAAGAATGTTCCCATCCGGATCCCACAATTGAAGATGATTGGATGCCAAAAGGAAAGGGTAACTATATCTTGGGTCGACAAATGAAGAAACGAGCTTAATTTGACTTCTATGGAGAGTTGGCATGAAAAATGCAACGTAAGAGGTCTCACCGCATCGTGAGATGGTTTTCTTCATCATCAAATGAAGAAACGGAGCTTAATTGGACCTCTATGAAGAGTTGGCATGACAAATGCAATGTCAGAGGTCTCACTGCATCAGCAGACGGTTCTGAACCACCTAACGTATCTTTGTGCAGGATACCATTTTTAAACAATTTTGAAAACATTGTTTTGAAAATGGAAAAATATTGTTTTGAAAATAAATTGAACTAAATTTTGAAAATCACCGGACTTCTTTTTATGAAAACCCAAGTCACTCAATCAACGACTATGGTCATCGATTGAGGGGGAGAGTGAAATAAAATCTTTCAAATGATATTTCTTCATAAAAGTCCAGTTTGTACAATAATAAGTGGTGATCTAAAGATTTAATGTTATGTCATGGTATGATTTTCTTTAAAACTCAAAGATCTTTCAAAATGAAATTTTTTCTATTCTTGTTTGATTGTGAAATTATTTTATTTTACTTAAAGATCTCTTAAAACAATCATACCTGACACTAACAATCTTTAATGTCTTAAATTGGTCCTTATTTGTCATTTTTCAAAATTAAATCAAGCCACATCTTTCCCCAAACTTTTCTAAATGATTTAAATCAATTGGGATCCAAAATCTCAATTGATTTGAAATTTTTGATCGGGGGAGAGATCGTGATTTAAATCTCAAATCTGTTTTAGTCCTTAAAAGGCACTCCTGCCTCCATGTGCCAAACGCTTTCAATATATGATGCACATGATTGAGGAGGAGCATTTATCCAAAAATAAGATGAGTATTTTAAATCAGGCACATTTTCTCCCATGTTTTCTAAACCTTATTAAATCACTTGGGATCCAAAATCTCATAGGGTTTGATTTTTTTGATCGGGGGAGAATTTGTGATTTAATATGAAATTTGATAAAAGATGATCGTTTTGATTCAATGTGCAAGCTGCTCTCCCATATGTGCTAAACACTTTCGAATCTCGAAGAATATATTGAGGGGGAGCATTTCAAAAGAAAATAAACTTTCAAGGTACAAAGATTTCTATGTTTCAACATAAAGTACCTTGATTGATTTTCTAATAGTTTCTTATAGGTTTTTGTGATCGTGGAAGCTCTTCAAAAACCTCTTTCCTCTATGTGCAAAATGATTTTCAAATATCCAACGCACATTTTGTGGGGGAGAATTTACCAAGAAAATCAAATGGCTTTTTCCACGGAAATTGTGATCAAGAATATATTTCAAAGAACTCTTGCCTCCATGTGCTAAACAATTTCAAAATCATATGCACATGTTGAGGGGGAGCAATTGTAAATGATCAAAACAATTAAGGTACAAAATGCTTTGATTTTATATCACAAGTACCTTGATTGATTTTTCCAAATGATTTTTCAATTGGTTTCAAGGAAGAATGAACTGTACCAAAAGACCAACCATTTTACTTTATGCATGGAGTTATAAGGATGGTGAGGTTAGGTATTAGTTCCCACGATCCGCCAGAACCGGAGGGATCTACCCAGGGATAATCCACTAGATAGTGTAGAGTCCTTAGGTATGATGAAAAAAGGAGAAAAATGAGAAATGGGAAGAGTGCAGACTGAGATAGAACTAGAACTGGAAGAAACCCAACAAGGTTCTAGTAATGAAGTCTCGGTAAGCTTTGAAGGAGTTGAAGAATGAAAAAGAAATGAATGAGAAAAGGGTGAAAAGAAATAGCCCTCCAATAATTCAACCTTAGGGCAGAAACCGGGTTCAATACATATGCTACTAGTTGTTACTAAGGTAACACTGGTATTGAAGACAAGACGTCATGGACCCAATGACGCATTGCACCTAACTTTCCAAGCTACTCAAGTTCCTCTTAAAAGGACTTGTTTCATTCTCACGGGGAACCTACATAATCTATCGACTTTCTCTTAGAGATAGTTGATATTGAAGAAGGAGACCCTCTCCCTAGTCTCCGGCATAGGAACCAAATGTGCACTTTTGAGTCTAGAGCCACGAGATCATCAATAAATCTCATTAGGACACAAAATTAATGAAGACTTGTTGTTTCACACAATGTGGAAAGTAAGTATATATTGAGAGTCCTACGCATTATCCTTGTGGTATTGCCAGAACATCCGAGTGATATGTAAAATATTCACGATGAAGATGGAAATCCTTCAAGAGCCAACATCTAACAAGCTCTTGGTGGGTGACATGTGAGATCTATCCAATAGATCAAGCTTATGACAACTGGATAGAAACAATGGGACGATTCATTCTTGAATCAACCTTGGTCCAGAAAATGAATTGACGAATACCTTTGGAAAAACCGTTCGATGTGAAAATCTCTTCTTTCTCTAGCACATCGAATGTGTATTCATGTTTTCAAACACAAAAGTATCTCGATAGAAAAATACTTTTGGAAAACCGTTCGATGTGCAAATCTCTTCTTTCTCTAGCACATCGAATGTGTATTCTCTTTCAAATACAAAAGGTATTTTTGAGTGAAAATTGGTCTTTCTCATAAAACCTTCGTCGTATTGCAAAACTCTTTCTTCTAAGCAATATGCGATTATTTTCTAATCAATCAATGAATCTCAATTCACGGTTCACTCACTGTGTTGTCTTTTTGAGACGTTCGGTTTGAGAACAACTAGAACAAATTGCGAAACCCTTTCAAGGAGATTCTTGAATTATACCGATCACAGGGAAGTACTTGTAATGATCAACGGGAACCGTGGGTCGCAGACCTCAATTCAAAGAAAGTGATCAAAGACACTTTCGTATGTTTTATTGCTAATCGTTGTTTGCGGTACATTTGGATGGTTGCACCGATCGTAATTGAGAAGTCAATCCAAAGCCGCATGCTCACAAAGATCTACACTTAATTGAAGAAATCATGACTAGTGCATATCTACATAACTTGGCTCGATATTTTTATACTATGCTTCGCTGTTCGCCGAAATATCATGAACCAAGAAATCTTCCGCTACTCTGATGGAAAGATATCATGATCCTGAAAGTGTGAGCATGTCGGTCCAAAAGTCACAACATCACATGATGGCAACAGAATAAAGGGTGATCCAGAGATTTGTTGTGGCTGATGATCTCAAAGAAAGCTCAAAGATCATCAAAGATGTGGATCAGTTAAAAGCCTCCACTAAAAGTACAAAACTATGCGGACTTTGAAGAATCGCTACTAAAGTACAAAGATTGCGGAACTTGAAGAATTGAAGTCTACGAGCTCAGAACTAAAGACAATGATAGAATGCTAGGATGCAAAATGTATTTCATTGGGTGACCACCCTTAGGGGGAGATTGTTAGGAATTGGAAATTCCATGTGAAAGTGTCGGTCACCCCAATAATGGTCTAGCATATGTTATCTCGTAGACTTGTCATTTTTTACGTTATTTAGTAGTTAATTAGTTAGTCAAGAGCGTAGAATAGTTTAGAGTAACACCGTGGAGGAAGGACGGTCTTTACCCATCTGTACACCGATCCACGTGCCGTCAGAGGTCGCTTAGTTTGTAACTATAAATACCCTTCCCCAAGGGAAGGGTGGTGCTTTTCTCATAATCTAACCTTACATTTGTTTTGTTTATCTCTCTAGAAACACCCTCTCTACTCTCTTCATCTCTCTAACCATTGCTTACTTGTTTAATCATCTACCTAGACCACCCGAATCATCTAAACAACATAAAATACACGATCCTAGAAATATAATTAAGGAATCATAACTAGGCTAGCACCAAAGGTACTTAGCCGATCATATTAAAAGATACAATAAATTCAATATGTAACATAATGAAAGACATGAATTAAAGTAAAAGATAGAAATGATCGCTAAAGATTATCGATATGGTATGATTCCTCCCTTGGAGATGGCTCCGTATGCTCAGTGTGATCCGCCTTTGGAACCCTCTTCATGTTCTTTGCCTTTGAGTTGTGAGTGAATGATGTGAAATGCGATTTTAGGGCTTGTATTTATAGGTTCGATCACGATTACGGCGTAACTTAAGTTGCGAGTTACGTCAGAACTTAATTATCTTCAAATGTACATCGTTATAGGTGACTACGGCGTAACATATAGAATAGTTACGCTGTAGTTGAAGTTCTGTCGTAGCATTGATGAGAGTTACGTCGTAACTAGTACATCCTCTTAACAGAAGGTTGTTACATTGTGATGCTTGTAAGGATGTTACGGCGTAGTTGATGGAGGCGCGAAATACTTCATGACCTAGATGATTACGGCATAACCTTAGTTGAGAGTTACACCGTAACCGCAGTTGAGTTGGTCTTCTGTGACAAAATAATAGCTACGGTGTAATTGAGAACATGAGTTACGCCGTAGCTTCTTTATAAATAGCATACTAACATAAAACCGTTAGGAAAATCTTCAAATCCGCGTCTCTAAGCTCCAATGCCCATATTTTACCTGAAAGTGAAATATAAAGGAATACAAGCATAAATCCATATAAATGACATAAAATATGAGCATAATCGGGGGAAATTGACACTAAAAAGTTAGGACTATTTGATGTTATCATCTATGTTTGAATTTGTAGTTAATGTTCATAATCTTGGTTGTAATATGCGTAGGGTTTGCTAATGAATGGTAACTAAGAACTGATGTTATAGAGGTGGTGCTATGTGGTTGTGGCCACCACCACCTGTGGTCCACATAACACAGGGGTCGCCACCGCAGGATCCCCGATTTCTTCCTCTCTTTTAATGGTCTCAACCACCGAACGAATTGCACCCCATTTCACTAGAACGATCAAAAAGGGGGCCCCTAAAACGGTAAAAAACTATTTTTTTAATTAAATTTTATTATTTATTTACCTATTAATATCCTTATACCCCATCATTTTTATACAAAAATTCTCATTTTATCTTTATATTTACTCCCATTCTAATCTCTTTTATACAAAATGTTACAGAACACTCCAAAAAATAAAACCCAAAACAACATCGACAACCAAACGTCCAAACACCCAATTTAAATTTCCATATCGGTCACTCACCGCTAGTAAACTTCCGAGCACCATAATTTGTTTATGGAACACAAAACCCATAGTACCAAAACATACAATACCAAAACCCATCATTAATACCTCTACAAAAAAAATGTATCATAAATACGCCAACCGCAAATGTTTCACGATCTTACACCATCACAAACGTTTCGTGATTCTTTATCACCACTTACACCTATTTCTCCCATTCATCAATTCAATGTTGATGATTTGCTAATGTATGAACCTATACTTTCTCCGTCTATGTCTAACCCTGTTGATGGTGACTCTCCCGTCGAAGAAGTCCCAACCCCAAAGAAGAAGCTGTCAAAAAATGTCTTAAAATGATGTCGAGCATCGTAACATTCCATGGACCGTTGCAGAAGAAATTTCATTCTGCAAAGCTTGGGTTCGTACATCTAAAGATAGTCTTAAAGGTAATACGAAGAAAGTAAATAGGTTTTTAGTGGAGGTTTTAGGTTACCTTGAGATGGAGATGTCGTTAAACAAAAAATGGAAGGTTTTGCATCCTAAAGTGGCACAACTTTATGGAGTGTACGCTAATGTGTTCAAATTTCCCAGAGTGGATCCAATGACTAGGGTTACATCCAACATGCACTTGATGAATATCGTGTTCAATATGGAGTACTTGTTACACTTCTTCATGTGCGGAGAATTTTAAAAGTGTCTCAAACTAAAAGGATGTGAAAATTTCAAAATTTTAAAGAAAGCAAAACAACAAGATTTAAGAAATTTAAGTCATCGGGGTCTACCTCGTTCAACACATTGGAGTCAGTAGAGGGTAGCTATAATTTCAATCAAATGTTTGGAGACGAGGAGGAAGAGAAGGTGCAGGAAGTTTAACCAATGAGCAGAGACAAAGCGAAGAAGAAAGCGTTGGTATCATTTGTTTCGTCGGCGTTGTCACCAACGGGCAGTGATGAAGCGACTAGGTTGTTGGTCAACGAATTTACAAGTCAAATATCGTCATTTATGACAATGAAGAAAACAGACCGCGACACCTTTCTGGATATTAAGAGGCAGGAAATGAAAATGAAACAAAATAAGTTCGAACTACAACAACAAATGTTCAACTTTCAACAACAAAAACAGCGACAAGAAGACAAATTGTTCTATATGAGTTTTGTAGATCACTTGAATGGAACTCACCTCGAAAGGTGTTGCAGATGAAATAGATGATAAATGAGAAGTATAATATAAATTATTAGCTTATGTTTTTGATTTTGTAAGTTTATGTTTTTAATTATTCAATGTAATGTTTTTTAATTGTGAATAAAAAATTAATTTAGTTTTTAATAAAATCTGTTAAAAAAAGTGGGTTTGATTGACCATTACACTTGTTTGATAGTGGGTTTGGTGATGTGACGCTGATATAACGATGATAGATTTAATGTCCATAACACTTAGCCTAAAACATATGTTAATATCTATTCAATGAACTCGAATCCGCATGTTGTTGGCCTCCACCCCACTTCGTGCCATGCTACACCATCACCTATCTACGTGTTGTGTGTTTTTCATATGGTATTGTCAAGTTGATGACTACAAGAGAACAACCCAAGGGTTAAAATATGATCCTTTGGTGTGGTTTTTTGTTTAAAAGTTATTAAATAATTTATTTTAAATATTATATTTAACCATAAATATCCTAACTTAACATTTTCACTTACAGTTTCAAACCTCCATTTATTTTTATACTTTTCCCTTTGAAATTATCTAGAAACATTTCACAAACAAAACACCAAACCACGTCTCCAACAAAATGTTGAAACACCTAAATCAAATTTTAAATTCGGTCATTCAGCAACAATTAATTTTCAACCATTAACTCTTGTTTAAGGCATATAATCACAACTAAAATCACAGCCAAAACCACAACCACAATCATAATGCTAGATGTATCAAAACATCCGTACAAACCTCCCAACTCACAAATGTACCATCAACGCCATAAAGTCAAACTATTCTATACAACACCTCATGATCATTTAAGTGGCAAACATCTCGATAAGTATAACGAAGAAAAATTAAAGTATTGATAACATCAAATAATCCTCGATTTTTAAGTGTCAATTTTTCCCGATTATGCTCATATTTTATATTGTTTATATGGATATATGCTCTTATTTCTTTATATTTCGCCCAAGTTATATATGAGCATAGGAGTGAAGAGACGCGGTATTGGAGATGCACTTTAATGATTTATACCTTAGTATGTTAACATGGAAGAAGCTACGGCGTAACTCACACTCTCATTTATGTTGTAGCTATGAATTCAAATATGAAGACCAAGTCAACAATAGTTACACCGTAACTATCAACTCAAGTTACCCCGTAAACATCTAGGTCAAGATGAAGTTCGTGCCTCCAAGAGTTATGTCGTAACCCACAACACTAGTTACGGCGTAATCATATTTACGAATGCTCAGATAAGATCTAATTAGATTACGGCATAGCCACATTGAAGATTACGATTGAGCTGAAGAAGTTACGACATAACCATCTATGAGATTACGCCGTAACCACAACTACGAACATGGATCAAGGAGGATATATTAGTTACAGCGTAACCAATTCATAAGATTACACCGTAGCTAGATCAGGCCTATAAATACAAGACTAGTTTCTGCATTTTACATCATTCACGCAACACCAAAAGTCAAAGAACGTGAAGGGGTTCCACAAGGTCGATCTTACATAGCATACGGAGCCATTCTAAAGGAGAAGTCACAACATTTCATCGATAAGCTTTAGCATTTCTTATTTCATTTACATTTCGATTCATGTCTTCATTTACTATGTCAAACATCGAATTGAGTGTTCATTTGAATATGATCGGCTAAGCACCTTTGGTGCTAGCCTAGTTATGATTCCTTAATTTTTTTATTTATGTTTTCGCACTTCTATTATTACTTCTAGTGTATGCATGCATAGTTTGTTGGTAGCCACCCTTGCTTTGGTATTTTTTTAAGGCCGGTTGTACTTGCTTGTCTAGGAGATTGACCAAAGGACCCTAGGGAAGTAGGTTGGGAGGGTCGATAAGAATTGACCAAATGACTATCAATCCTTCTCGTGCGAATTGACCAAAGGATCACCTTCCGGAGGGAGGAACTTAAGAAGTTAGGGATGTGTGTCTAAGATCCTAGCGGCCGGGCACACATTATTACGAATCTTCCATGTAGGGCACTTAATGACTTAGCATAGATTACCAGAGACCTCGTCAATCCGAAGGGTAATACCTTTGATATCGGGTAAGGTTCTATGTGTAATAGGCCAGACGAATTGACCAAAGGATTCTGGCGAATTTAAACCCCACTTGAAGCGATAGGAAGTATTAATAAGAAAACATAGATATAACATGATAGGATGACTAATTAGGCTAGCACACTTTCTCCTTCATCACATACAACTTCATTTTATTTCCGCAATTTCATTTCTTGTTTATTAGTTTAATTAATCTTTCAAACTATTATTCTCTTTTAAAACCGTGACTCTAGACTTAAACATGATCCAAAACTATATAGCTCTTAGGAACGACCTCGGCTTTACCACATTCTTTACTACGCACGACCTGGTTCACTGCTCGTTAGTGCAATAGGTAGACCATAGGTAGACGAGACTTTATAAATTTAAATCCTGGTCAGAAATCCTGCATAAGAATTTTGGCGCCGTTGCCTTGGAGCTATATTAGGATTTTGTTTAGGTCTTTTATTTTTGTTTTATTGTCTTTTGTTTTTCTCACCATTTACTTTTAGTTTCAGATAAAATGGCAGTTGTGGATATCAACAACCTCACTCTGGAGGAATACTTGGCAATGACCAAAGATGAGCAAGGGTCTGGGCTTGTTAGGCCAGCTATTGGAGCGAATGTATAGTTCGAGATTAAGCCACAGTTCATGAGGGAGCTACAAGCAAATCCCTTTTCCGGATGCATGACCGATGATGCTTACGATCATGTGGAAAATGTGGAATATATTGTTAGCCTCTTTAACATTCTTGGAGTCTCGAATGATATTGTTATGCTTCAAGTATTTCCAAGGACACTCATTGGAGCCGCAAAAAGGTGGATCGATAGATTGCCCACCGGGGCAGTTGATACATGGGCCCTCCTCAAGAGACATTTCATTCAACGGTATTGCCCTTCTTCAAAGATGGCAAAACAAATCGAGGAGATCCATAACTTCAGACAAGATGGTGACGAGACGTTTTACCAAGCTTGGGAAAGGTACAACGATCTCTTTTATAAATGCCCTACTCATGACCTTAACAGCCAGTAAAAGGTCAATATTTTCTACAAAAGCATCAACATTGCAGCTAGGCAGATGCTCAACTCTCAATGGCTAATCCCTGGGATGAATCCTACTCAAGCCCTTGAGGCTATCTAAAATATGGCTGACCACTCTCAAAAGTGGTATGATAGAGGGAGTAGTAGAAGCATGGGTGGAAACATGGATGGCATTGTGGCTATCACTAATAAAATTGAAAACCTTGGCAGGGAAATGAAGAAACTTAAATAGAATGTGCATGCTATACAAGCAGGATGCGACACATGTAGAGGTGCTCACCTGTCCAAGGACTACCCTTTGAAAAATGATGATTGACAGGTCAAAGAGGTCATGTATGGGGATAGTAGACTTTTCCAAGGAAATAATAGTAGGGGTAGATATTGGAGAGATCTACCCTTGAGGAGTCAATCAGTAAATACTTGGAAGAATATGCCAAACGGCAGACCGATAAGGACAATTGGTTTAAAAGTTTTCAAGAAGGAACGAAGGCTAATCTCTTAGCCTATGACGAGACCTTGGAGAACCTTGAAGCAAAACTTTGGCTTTTAGCAAATGACATTCAGGAGAGTAATATGAGGTATGAGAACCTATGACGAGACCTTGGAGAACCTCTAATCACGAAAGACCTCAGACACACCTTTCGTGTATTCGAAGTTTAAAATTGCATCTTCTCCAACCAACAAAGCGGGAAGAAGAGGATGAAGAAGCTCGGGTAACTAAACACCACACCATGGATGTTAGATCTATCATGGAGAAACCTACCATTATGGGAGAAGAAATCGTCAACACCCGATGTTCGATCGTTGTCCTAAATCAAATTCCTCTCAAGGAGAAGGACCCAAGCAACTTTATTCTTTCTTGTTCTATTAACAATTTATATAATATTAATGCTTTGGCTTACCTAAGAGCTAGTATAAGTATCATGCCATTTTCTATATGCAAAAGACTCAATTTTGGAACTATAAAACCCCTTTGCATGACTATAGAAATAGCGGATAGAACGGTTAGCATACCTCGGGGGGTTGTGGAAAATGTTCTAATCAAGATTGATAAATTTATCCTTCCAGTTGATTTTGGCATACTAGACATGGAGGAAGACCTAGACATCTCGTTGATTTTAGGAAGACCACTTTTTGCAACGGCACGAGCTAAAATAGATGTATTTAAATAGGTCATAACTTTAAAAATCAATGATAGGAAAGTTATTCTCAATATAGATGAATTAGGAAAATGTCATCATATTGAAACGGTATGTGTAGTTAAGAAGAGTAAAGGTGAAACCCATCCTGACACTATAGCACACGAGCACTTTGTTACTAATGTTTCTTTTGTTTTTAGTGATAATTTATAGGATAATGAAGCTGAAACGTGCAACAGTAATGAGTTATGCCATAACTCTAGCATTGAGCTACGGCGTAACCATGGAACGGAAGAAGAGCCAAAGTCTGAGATTCCGGAAAACGGAACCAATGCTCCTAGTACAACTTTACATCAGCAAAGTTTGAAAGGCAACCAAGAAATGATTAAACCAAAGTACCATTGGTGCGAGCCTAATCTGGTCGACAACGATAAATGGTACGACTTATGGGCATATTGTGCCCAAATGTCAACCTTTGTGATGACGGGGGAAACGAAGATCGGTTGCGAGACAATAGGCATTTGTGGACTTCCACCAATGATAGTGAAAGAAAGAACCTTCAATGGAGTGGAACTTACCCATTCGACGAGTAGGTGCGAGTAGTTTATGGGAAGGATGATAGTGACACGAAGGAAAAAATTTGAGCTTAAGTTAACCGTGTTCCCGATGACTATGGGACACATGATGATGATGTGGTAGACTAAGAGGATGAAAAGGAACATTGGTGTGAGAGTTGAAATTGGGGATAAGACTTGGGCTTCTTGTGATCCGAACTATGATGAATGTGATGGGGGAAGTAGCAAATGGAGGATCGGGCACCAAGATCATTTTTGGATATCGACGAATGACAAGGAAAGAGGAGAATTTCCATGGGTTGAAAACCTTAGTTTTAACAATTGGATAAAGATATGGTATGGGAATATAGATGCATTAACTAAGGAGAAGATTTGGTAAGAGTGTATGAAAGAAGACCCTCCTGTAAAGGACCCCGACCAAATAAAGAATGCAATGAAGATAAAAGTGAGTATGCAACGAAGTAGGGAGAAGAGAAATATCGTTGCAAATTAGAGCATATCGAAGATAGATTGGATGATGATTGGTTCAAGGGGACGGAATCCGATGATGATGACTTAGAGGGAATTCAAGACTACCTTGATATAAAAGGGTATGATGGATTCACCGACATGGATGATGAAGCTTACGAACAAAGGAGATGCAAGCTCTTAGGCATACAATACAAAAGATCACCTCCTATTATCGCGGAAACATTTAAAATCGCTAGGTGTCATCTAGGACCCGATGAAAAGTTCTCTAAAGTCTAGAAGATTGAGAGGAAAGACTTCCCACGCACCTCATTGAATGTCGCATAGGTACGAGAGAATTTGATGAAGAAGATGGATGAGGCCGGGTAAGTCCGTCGACCTCCATGAAGCCCCGTGGCTTTGAGTCTAACTTAAAGACTCGTTAATAAACAAAAGTGCTCTTTAAGGAGATAACCCGAATTATCCATTTCCTTTCTGTTTTATTAGTATAGTTTTGTTTTGTGCATTTAACCTTTTTGCAGGAAATGGAAGAATGGCGTTTAGGCTCACATGGATTCCATTTCGTTAAGCCATTTACGGCGAAACTTATCTCATTGGTTACGCCGTAACCTTTCTTCCAGTGTCAGCATACTCCAGCTTTTAACCATTTATGGCATAACCTATCTCTATTGATACATCGTAACCTTTCTTTCATTTAGAAGGTTTCAGGTTCAAACCAATTACGGCGTAACTCATTTATTTGATTACATCGTAAGTTATCCTGCATCTTAAATTTTATTTTAAATATTTACATAATAATTTTGTATTAGTTCTAAATGAACTTTATGGGTGTGTTCATCTTTGAAGCCCTCACGAGACTTCACTCGTCCACTTGGGACACCAAGTGGTTAAAATGTTTGTTGCATACGCTAAATGAAACCGTGATTCCTACAAAAGTGATTTAGGTTTTATTTTCTTTTGTTTTTCCTTTTTGTTTTTAGAATTATGCTTGTTGGTAGTGTGTGATTTCAGGGATTGAAGTTTGCTCAAGGATATAAGACGAAGGCACGCTTCTTCAACGTGGGCCTTCTCTCATTTTAGGTGCAAATTTCAGGGAAGTTCTCACTCTAATTCTACTTTCACTTCACCTATATTTCATGTTTAGTACAAAAAAGACTTTGTACATTTCAAGTGAGGGGACGGGAGTAGAATTATTACTTGAACTTATTTGCCCTCGCTTTTATGGTTTATTTTAAAAAATTATGTCATTTTTATGTTTTTCTTAACCTAACTAGATTAGACCTTAGCCGAGCACACTTGATCCCTTGATTTCCATGGTGAGATTTAGCCTATCTGTTTCCACTTATTTAACCCAAATCCACCAAATTATGAGTGTGCCGGTAGTATGTAAATTTTAAAACTTGGCCTTTGCATCATTTCGAGACCATAAACGAGGTGTGTCGAGTTAGCTTGATACATATGAAATAATCAATTCGAGAAGGCAATATTTTAGGATTATCACCCAAATAGCCTATATGTGTGTGTTTATCGATTAGTCACCTCGACTATTCGACCCCCGTGTTAAACCCTTTTGTTGCACTCACCTTTAGTGCAAGATACGCCTAGATACACCCTTCCGAGCCATTATTTTCATTTCATACCCTTACCATGATTGTTTCGTTACACCTATTCGCCTTAGCCTACCGTGTAGTCTTAGTTTATGGTCGGAAAGTCACTGTTTGCCCAAGTTCGAGGTTTGAGTAGAGAGATTCAGAAATCATGCCTACGTTGAAGACATACATTTGAAGATCATTGAAGACCCCCATATTCTCCATATATGTTCATCTCAAGTGGGGGGGATGTTTTATCTTTTTATTGTAATAGTTATGATTCAAAAAATTATAAAAAAAAATAAAAAAATTGTTAGTTTATGTTATTAAAGTGCAATGTTATAAGCACTATGTTATGAGCTTATTAGATATTAGCATCGCGGAGGCCATCTTGGTCACATTTGAAGATTTTAGTTGGTGATGTGATTACACCAACACTTTGAAGAACATGTAATGTGCTCATCATGACATCCGCTAATGGCACATTTACTTGCTACATCATGATCGTGTTTCTTCGTATTGAAGCTTGAAATTTGGATGGACGGTGGGCGGTGACAACTTGGTTATAGGTTAAGACTATTTGTTTGTTATTTTTCATTTTACACAATTTATGTGCATCCCATGTCTTATCCTACCCATTAGTCGCGAATCATGCTTAGGTGAGGGATTCGAGCAGTCATTGGTGTCTTGGCCATGGATTTGGTCATGTATCGATGGTCTTTGTCGCCCTTTCTGTAGCATGTTAGTAGTGACACTACACCCTTAGCCTTATTATGTATTCACCCATATTGCCTTCGAGATTGTTTAGACCTTAACTCTAGTTGTGGAGATTTGTGTAACCGCCAAGCTTATGATAGAATACATGCTATGATCAGCATTGAATGATCACCCAAATTGACACTTAGATTAGAGAGAGTATGAGTGTTTGTTCTCATTTTGTGAGATGTTCGGGTTTGATTTATTCTAGCATAAGAAATTTTTAATCTCATATATTCCAGGTAACTTGGGGGATATCTTTTTAGAAATTATTCTAATAAGGTCTACTTGAGGGTAAGTAGAGTTCAAGTGGGGGGATATTTTATAACATCAAATAATCTTGATTTTTAAGTGTCAATTTCCCCCGATTATGCTCATATTTTATTTTGTTTATATGGATATATATGCTCTTATTTCTTTAAATTTCTCTTCCGGGTTATATATGAGCATAGGAGCTGAAGAGACGCGTTATACGAGATGCACTTTGATGATTCATACCTTAGAATGCTCACATGGAAGAAGCTACGGGCGTAACTCACATTCTCATTTACGATGTAGCTATGAATTCAAATATAAAGACCAAGTCAACACTAGTTACGGCGTAACTATCAACTCAAGTTACGGCGTAACTATCAACTCAAGTTACACCGTAACCATCTACGTCAAGATGAAGTTCGCGCCACCAAGAGTTACGTCATAACCCACAACTCTGGTTACGGCGTAATCATGTTTACGAATCTTCGGATAAGATCTAATTAGATTACGGCGTAGCCAAATTGAAGATCACGACCGAGCTGAAGAGGTTACGGCGTAACCATCTATGAGATTACGTCGTAACCACAACTACGAACATGGATCAAGGAGGATATATTAGTTACGGCGTAACCAATTCATAAGGTTGCGTCGTAGCTAGATCGGGCCTATAAATACAATCCCTAGTTTCTTCATTTTACATCATTCACACAACACCAAAACTCATAGAACGTGAAGGGGTTCCACAAGGCTGATCTTACACAGCATGCAGCGCCATTTCCAAGGGAGAAGTCACAACATTTTATTGATAAGCCTTAGCATTTCTTATTTCATTTACATTTCGATTCATGTCTTCATTTACAATGTCAAACATTGAATTGAGTGTTCATTTTAATATGATCGGCTAAGCACCTTTGGTGCTAGCCTAGTTATAATTCCTTAATTGTTTTGTTTATGTTTTCGCACTTCTATTATTGCTTTTAGTGTATGCATGCATAGTTCGTTGGTAGCCACCCTTGCTTTGGTAGTTTTAAGCTGCTTGTACTTGCTTGTCTAGGAGAATTGACCAAAGGACCCTAGGGAAGTAGGTTGGGAGGGTTGATAAGAATTGACCAAAGGACTATCAATCCCTCTCGTGTGAATTGACCAAAGGATCACCTTCCGGAGGGAGGAACTTAAGAAGTTAGGGATGTGTGTCTAAGATCCAAGCGACCGGGCACACATTGTTACGAATCTTGCATGTAGGGCACTTAATGGCTTAGCATAGATTACCGGGGACCTCGTCAATCCGAAGAGTAATACCTTTGATATCGTGAAGGATTTATGTGTAATAGGCCGACGAAATCGACCAAAGGAGTCTCAAGCAATTTAAACCCCGCAATAAGAAGTATTAATTAGAAAACATATACATAACATGATAGGATGAATAATTAGGCTAACACACTTTCTCCCTACTGTTTACAACTTCATTTCATTTCTTGTTTATTGGTTTAATTAATCTTTCAAACTATTATCCTCTTTTAAAACTGTGACTCTAGACTTAAATAGGATCCAAAACTACATAGCTCTTGGGAACGACCTCGGATTTACCACATTCTATACTATGCATGACCGGGTTCACTGCTCGTTAGTGCAATAGTAGACCATAAGTAGACGAGACTTTATAAATTTAAATCTGCCGTAAATCATGCATCGGTACAAACTAATTTAGATTATTAGTTCATTTTCAAATTAATTTCTTATGTTTATGTCTTTAACATTTTAATGTAATATATTTTTGTTATTTTGTTAAAAAAGATTGAATTTGCTGGGATATTTGTGTCATTACTCTGGTTTTTTTTATGAAAGTGAATTAATTTGATAAAAAAAACTAAATGTTGATGTGAAACTGAAGACTAAGGTGACGATCGCTAATGAATATGGCCCCACTATAGCGGCCTTGGTCATTAAACTTTACACGATAAAAATGGATGTTAAAGAGGGTAGCAATGATTTGATATGATAGCTTAAAAAGAAAGTTTAAGGTATTAAGTCAAAATGATGATATGGTGGTTATTAAAAATGTTGTTTGGAAAGCCAAAACGACACTTTACCCTAAACAAGTTGTTAATCTTTCCTATTTCTCTCAACTTACTGAAAACGAAGTTAACAAATGTTTTAATGGCCACAATTCACGTAATGTAACCATTCATTGTCAATGTCAATTGGTTATTAAAAGTTTGTTTAATTTATCTGATTATTATACTTAAAGAATGTACGAAGGAACATAGAGTATCATTTTTCATTATTGGTGCTTAGAAAACTTGCAATATGGACATGAATAGTGGATTTGATAAGAGACCTAGAATTCTACAAAGGTTATTTTGGCGTCTATATAGATCAAAATTTTCGAATGGGCTTGTTTAATATGATTCTTAAAGCTATGTACAGGAGAGTACGCCATGAATAGATATTTTGTACATAATCATAACAACCTCTAGTTAGTTGATGAGATAATCACGTCGAAGTGGTTTGTACTTTAGAGTGTGTTTGACGAATTTAGTGGTAAAAGAAGGGCAAATGTTTTAAAATGTATCATATTTGTCACTAATTATTTTTAGGGGTAGTGAACAAGTTTTTTTTTTTTTTCTTTTCTTTCAAATTCATAATTTTGTGATATTATGTGACTTTTTCTTTTCGGAAAAAAAAATTACATTATTAAGAGAGAAAAAAATATCTAAAAATTTCAAAATACCCAAACAATGATGAATTTGAAGAGAAATACTCACAAAAGGAAATAATTTTGTTCGCTACTTACAAAAATAAATGATGATGAATATGATACATTTTAAAAATATTTTCTTTCAAAAAAAGAAAAAGCAGCAACAAGAATGAAACAGAAGCATAAAGCAATAGCATTCAAATTTCAATGCTTTTATCAGTAGCATTTGTACAAATTAGGGCAAAAATGCATATATATCCCTCCCAAAGTGAATAATTGCATATATATCCTTTGTACAAGTTTTTTATGCACATTTTACAATGGTTTTTATGCATGCTTTGGATATATATGCAATTTTGCATTTTCGGGAGGATATATATGCAAAAGCCCCTAAAATTAGTGTTTAAACATAATTTGAAGCGCAAACGCTACTTATGAAATAAGTTTTATATTTTAAACAATTATCTTAGTTGTTAGTTACTCCAAAAGACTTTAAAATGAGGGACGAGATCTTCTCAAGTTATTTGACTCAAGTTGGGGCAATATGAGCCATTGGATTTGATCGAATGGCTCAAATCAAAATAACTTCTTTTGATTTGAGCCATTAAATTTGATATTGCCTCAACTTGAGTCAAGTTGTGTCTGTTTGAGAGGATCCTCGTCTTAAAATGATGTGCGCTTAGCAACCTTGAAATTCACTTTTAAACTTTCTTATGCATCCTCTAATAAAGCGAACTGAAAGACGTTGTTGTATAAATTCGATTATCTTTCAGCTGTTTTTTTAGACAATGGACCTATATAAGCTATCTTCTTGTTGATTACAGATCAATAAGACATGTGAATTGGTCAATATATTTTGTTCAGTCTTATCGATCTGTAATTCGCATATGTATTTTGTTCGTTACAGATCGATCTGTAATTCAACCCGCAACTCTTGTTTAAGGCACATTATATGTTTAGTCATATATATTTTGTTCGTTACAGATCGATAAGACAATGTGAATTGGTCAATTTTTGCATAAATAAATGGGAAAATTGTCGAAAAAAAGTCATTCAACTTGCCACTTTTTTCTTTTGTAGGCATTCAACTTTTTTTTCTCTAAAATAGTCAAATACTTTCTTAATATTCCTATTGTAGCTATAAATCTGACGTGGCATAATCTAATCAAAAGTTAATTACATAAATTTACATAAATCGTCCCTGTGGCTCTAAACAATTACATCATTCATCCTGGAGAAATTTAACACCATTCCTTTAAATTTCTGGACCAAAGGGTTGAATCAATAACATAAACAATTACATCATTAACAATTACATTCAGCCTGAGAAATTTATATTCATCCTTGAAAAATTCAACCCATCTTGTGGCAAACTTCTGTTATTGATTCAACCCTTTAAATTGTTTATGTAATCGTCCATGTGGCAAACATCATTCATCCTTGAGAAATTTATATCATTCCTGTAAACTTCTGTTATTGTGGCAAACTTCCTTATATCATTCCTTTAAAGACAGAAGTTTGGAACTGGACCAAAGGGTGTCAATAATTACATCATTCATCCTTGCCACGCCACCATCATCAAAAAGATGAAAGGTAGATCAAAGTCAAGGGATCGAATCAGGTTTAGATAGTGGATTAGGGTTTCACTT
Source organism: Chrysanthemum lavandulifolium (assembly GCA_022545495.1). Lineage (NCBI taxonomy): Eukaryota > Viridiplantae > Streptophyta > Magnoliopsida > Asterales > Asteraceae > Chrysanthemum > Chrysanthemum lavandulifolium. The sequence goes on along the minus strand of JAHFWF010000045.1, from coordinate 236,106 downwards.
TGGTTCGACACCACCACCACGCCACCATCATCCACCATCATCTCTCTCTCTCTCTCTCTCTCTCTCTCTCTCTCTCTCTCTCTCTCTCTCTCGTTTGTTTTATGGTATGTCAAACCATTAAGCCCTCGTTTGTATATTTTCTTTTCGTTCTAAATCGATTGTAAAACTTTTGATAATGATTTCGTGGATTAAATAATGGATTAAAAACATTTTGTTAATAATTCGTGTGGTAAACAAAGATTAAAGAGGTGTTTGTTTCAGTTTTGTTCACGGGTCGGGTATTGAACCCGTTTGAGTTTTGAGTCAGTCGACCCGTCTGGGTCTTGGATTGTCAAGAAACCGCAATAAGGTATGTTTGGTTGTTGTCCTGGTACACCAAACAACAACCCAAGAGTAGAGATGAGTGAGGTGTTTGAAGGATACGAGCGGCAGTATTGCGAGCTGTCGACCAATTTGTCGAGGAAATGTGGTGCTGCTGCTTCAGTTATTGATGGAGGTATGACATAATATTGAAACGCAACTTTACTGTCTTACATTCTCACTATGATTTCTTTCGGTTGTGATTGTGTTTAATTATGAATATATGATAATCAGCAGGCTATCATTTGTTTGTTTCAGCTGATGTCCGTAATATGTTACGCATGTATAACAACGTTAAAAGATGTGTAGCAAGTTTGAGTTTGCACTTGATCGTAATTAAGATAGAATGTGTGGGGCTCAAGTTATATGTCTTACTCAGGGGATATAAAAGTTGATTGTAGAAACATCCTTAAGAGTTCATTTTCTCAAAACCGTAATCCTAGTGTGCAATGTAGCTATGGATACAAGCGTAATTGAATTCTAGTCTATATCCGTTGAGTGACATTTGTCGCGGTTCAATCTGTGAGAACTGGGAATCACTTAATAGTTGCAAACGGATTTTAAAAACTTTGTACATGTAGTTAATTGGTTATTGTAAATTTGTCAAGTCTCAACACTTGACGAGTACTTGTCATTGACAGTGTTCCACAAGATGTATCTCAATCTGCAAATAAAGCATTAAGTTGACACCCTTTGGTCCAGCTCCACCTAGTGGTCCTGCTGCAGAACCTGTTTTAGCTTCTTAGTCTACTTAACGGTTGTTCAGCTTTCAGCTATGTTAAGCAAAATTTGAATAGGGAGATCTAGAGCTAATTTTTCCTTCATATTTGTGTATGCTAATTATGTTTCTCGGTTGTATCCATAGATGTTCATTACTATAAGGATCCATTACACTATATCAAATAATCAACATCATGTTAGTATATCAACATAGTCGCACATAAGATAAAAATAACAACACGGATATTGAAAGCTCCACTTAACATCTAATTAGAATATGTAATCACAAGAAGGTCCTAAGGCCACATTAGTGTTTCCTAAAAACTCGTCTTAAAGCTACATTTGACTAATGATTAAGCTCTTCCATAAATACGCATGTTTGGTTTTGTGGTTGCAGTTAGTTTATACTCACTTTTTTTTTCTAGTTAGCCTCCTTTGTGAAGTCCTATGTGTAAAAAATGGACTGGTGTAATCTATGTTATACAGCCTATATGGAAAATGATATTTTATTGCACTAACATGGTATGCAGATAAAAAACACAAAGAGGTCTTAGAATTACAATCTGGATTAGACGAGGTCGATGTTACGTAATGAATATACCTTTATATTTGTTTTCATGCAACTTCGTTGTTCCGGTATATAATATACATAAGAAAATATGTTTCAGATAACAAAAATGGATCTTGAGGCAAGAAGTTTGCAGCCAAGTGTGAAGGCAATGCTGCTTGCCAAGCTTCGAGAATACAAATCTGATTTGACTAAATTGAAAAGGGAAGTTAAAAAACTTGCTTCAGCTCATAAGGTGGTTGACGATATTTGCAACTTTTAGTTCATTGATGCTATCTTCAACTTTCAGCTCATAAGGTGGTTGGGTGGTGTGATAGTGGTTGTGGTGGTGGTTTTGTGGTGATGTCGTGTGGGAGGGGGTGTTTGTTAGTTGATGGTGATTATTTGAATATTTACCACACCGGAACTCACCACAAAAAGACCCACGATAAATAGGGAGTACACAAGTTTTGGATGGTGGTGGCGGCGGATGGTGGCGGCAGGCGGTGGATGGTGGCTGCCTGGATTAGATTAAGTTTATAGCTACAAGGACGAAATGTGTAAATTATTAGTGCCACAGGGACCTTTTATGTAATTGACTCAGGGATAAATGGTGTAATTGTTTAGAGCAACATGGACGATTTATGTAAATTTATGTAATTAACTTTTGATTAGATTATGTCACGTCAGATTTATGGCTACAATAGAAAGATTAAGAAAGTATTTGACTACTTTAAGAAAAAAAAAAGTTTAACGCCTATAAAAAAAAATTGACAGGTTCGATGACTTTTTAAACCATTTTCTCTAAATAAATTGATGCATGCAACCTTTTGTTTTGTGCAAGCAACTCGACACATGTGTGTGATAATTATTTGGTTCTTATTTAATAATTTATGTAGAAGTAACACTTTCCTTTTAACAAATCTTTTTGTATTAACTCTACTTAGTTACGATCACTCTAATAAAAATAACATTGAAACTTTATTTCAGATTTCCAGAAACATGAACTTTCTTCCATTGGATTGAGTTTGCTTTGTCAACTTTGATCTTGACATGAACTTTCACTTGTTAGGTTCCCATATTCATAACACAAGCATCAATAGAAGAAATAGAGAAGAAGAGATCGGATGAACAAACACACACACACACGTATGATAATATATGAAGAGTTATGCGTAGAGTGAATGAGTGAATTGAACAACCAACCCTCAAGTGAGGGTTTACAAGGATTATTTATAGGAAGGAACTAGGGCAACATGCAAGTTCCCTTCCTTTCCTTTATGGGCTTGGGCCAAGGCTCATGGGCTTTCTACATAAGCCTTGGCATGATTACTAACATAAAAGCCATATTAAGCTAACTATTACATATTAATTACTAACACTTGAAATCTAGTTTAGGAGTGATTCCAACAATCTCCCCTAAGTGTTAGTGATTGATGATATAAACGTTGTAGGTGCCGATGTAATAGTAGCTTTGACGCCTTCCGACATTCTTCTTTCTTGTGAGAAGAAGTGCCTTGATTCGAACAATCTCCCAAGTGTAGAGAAATTGTTTCTTTGAAAAGTTCTCGCTTTGACGCCATCATTTTCTTTGTTCTTAAGATCTTTGTTCTTTGTGATGGTAGTGATAGTATGTTGTTGTTATCCGATCGTGTCCGCTTCGTTGCTCCAAAGTTCCACGCCTTTCTCCAACATGCTCACACGCTCTTTAACGTTGGATTTCAATTTGATGTAGTTCTTTTAGTCTTTAAACTTTGTAGATTCTTTGACTTGATGAAGAATCATTATGACTTTGTGTTGCCTTTGAATATGAGAGAACTTCAATTAGTGATGTTGTTGGTATGAGCATGTGGAGAATCAGACGATCTCTTTCGCCCGAGCTTCCATAAGAAGAAAACATAAGAATGGTTAGTGATAAGCGGATTCCAAGACTTACAAGTTTGAACTTCGAGAGTGTTAACAACATAGTGTGAAAACACAACTCTAATTCTCACAAAGGTCGTTCTCGAACCGAGTCCCACAAGTGAGATAACGCGATGTACCAAGTACACCTACAGCTCGGATGAGTCGTCGAGGTACACCAAGCATCACCCCACGATCAGACCGCTTGAGACACACTAAGCGTAATCCACGGGAGTTACCGGTGACCGCCGCCGTGGTCGTTGATGTTGACCCGGCAGAGTTTCCATTCAATCACCGAGGATCACAATGTGAACCTCTCATAAATGTTCTCGATGATTGCTAAGATCCGTGAAGGACACGATAATATATCACTTGTGTTCTTATTGTTGAACGACAAGTGATGAATTGTCAAGTGTACCTAAGAGATCTTTTGATGAATCTCGTGGCTCTAGACTCAATAGTGCACTTTGGTTTTCCCGAGCGGAGACTAGGAGAGGGTCTCCTTCTTCAATACCAAAGAATCTCTAAGAGAAAGCCGATAGTTTACGTAGGGTTCCTCGTGAGAATGAAACAAGCTTCGCTGAGAGAAACTTGAGTGGCTAAGAAGGTTTAGTGCATGCGCCATCGGGTCCATGACGACTTTGATCTTCAATACCGGTGTCATCAAGTGACAACCAAGAGTATATGAATTGAACCCGTGTCCGCCTCTAAGTTGAATAACTGAGGGCTATTTCTTTTCACCCTTTCTTTACTTTTCTTTTAATTCTTCAACTCCTTCTTTCTCCGATTCTCATTTTCTCCTTTTATAATCATACCTAAGGACTTCTAATTCTAACTATTGGTGGTGTCCTTGGGTAGATCCCTCCGCTCAAGCGGATCATAGGACGGTTATTCCTAACCTTAGTCACCTTATAACTCCATTGCCATAAAACCATTTTCTTGAAAATCTCTCAAAGTGTTTATGAATAAGAAACATTTTGAAACACTTCGAGAGTTTTATTTTTTAAAAATACTCCCCTCCACACATGCTTAAGTGTTTTGATGTAAATTTGCATGGTGAGAGAGAGCGCACTTTTTTGAATTGATCAACTCAAGATAGACAATCCTCATGAGACACGGTTACGTTGCATAGTTAAAGAGTTACATTGTCGCCTTTTAGGTGACAACTAGCTCTAATAACTACCTTGAAGGTGTGGACAAACCTCGAAAGGTTGTCAAACCCACAAAGTTCATGTCTATCAAGAGTTTCTCGAATAGGTACAATCTACTTGGATAAGTCTTGGAAGACAAATCTTTTCAATGTATGACTCTCTCGAGTTATCCCGTCAATTCATGGGTTGAAGTCTTTTCACACGAAGATTCAATAGCAATTCACAACATATTTCTTATCACATAATTTTTCTCCCTCAAAATGGCATATAAATGTTATTTTTGACGAAATTTTGATATCGAATATGTCCATTTCGAGTTTTGTGGGAAGATTATCACGAAGAACAATTTTGTGAACAAAGTTTTTAAGCAAATACTCCCCTCAACAAGTGATATTAACTTTTGAGGTTTTGAAAATCATAAGGGAAGTACTTGTTCTTTTGAGCAAAACCTTTGAAAATGAAAGGTTTGATAAGTTTTACTCAAAAGTAAGAAGCTTTCGCTCCTTTTATAAGGATTGTGGCAATCAAGCGCACCACGTGGTCCTTTCATTACAAGAACGGGTTGTACATCGTTATGTGTGCACAAGCCATTGTCATTAAAATAATCACACATCCAAATCAATATTGAAAATGAAATAGCTCAAGGGTACCAGAGATTCGTGTAGTCCAAAGAATAACTCCAGAATGCGAACCGGGCGTTGATAGCCTGTGAGAGAAATCTCGACCACCACCTACGAAGCTCTCCAAAGTTCGAATCGTCCCTTCAGACAACCTTTCATCGATGCGAGTGATGATCCTTCTTCACATCCCGCTTCTCCTCGAATTCCATCGCTTTGGTGACCCAATGCCTTCATGTATCTCCTTTAACCTATAAGCTAACCCATCCCCGACTTTCTTCAAGTGTGATCTCCAAACTTATGAAGATCTTTACACGCCATCAAGCGCTTGCGGTGTAGTTCACTACGGTAGACTACTCCAAACGGTTTGTCGATGAGAGTGTATTGAGGAAGATGATTGATGTCGGGAGGTCGAGCCGAGGTTTGGTGAGGTTGACACGTGTCCGATACGATTCAACGGCAAGTTGCAAGTCTTCTACACGCCTCGGATCACTATGCTTCGATGAAGATGAGCAAGGACTTGATGTATTCACGTTGGATTTCACGAGAATTGTCTCATTCTTCCCCGTACTTTGGCAAGATATGATCTTCAATGTCATTGAGAGACAAATTCGAAAGTCCGCTTCACGTAAAGCATAGTCCTCTTCGCCTTGTCTTTTGACCACGATTTTCTTGAGGAAAGTGTAGTCCCATTTAGACGAGAGAGCTACATGCTTAACAAAGAACGATCCCTTTATCACCGAACACTTCATGTGTAGACTTTTGAACCCGGCAGCTTTTGTAGTAGATTCTTCGCGCTCGTGCCAATGGTGAATCCCATACATTGCATCAATGTCATACTTCTCCACACCGTTGGCAAACATGTGAGTAGCCTTTTCCTCGATGGCTATGCGCTTGGAGTATATGGTCACGGAACGGAAGTGTAAGTGATGTAGCGATTTCTTTGACACATCGCTACCATGTAGAAGAAATTCCAAGTCTTTGTTGAAGAAGTAGCGAAATGGAATCTTTGGTTGATCCGTTGGCCAATCGTTGGTAGAGGTCCGGTCCAATCGGTGTAGTATGGAGCCTTGTCTTTTCGTGAAGTCAATGTTCGCTTGTGGTTGAGCCAATCGATGTTGTTAGACATGGCTCGTGCTATGTTTTCAAGATGATATTCAACTTCAATAGCACTTTCCGAAATGTCTTTTGAGCAGTTGAAAAGCTTCATTCTTGATGCTTTTAACTCGACTTGGTCATCTTCTTCACCCAAACTTTTCTTGAAGTAATTTAGCATGCTCCAATGTTCGACCTTCTACCATATCTTGACCTTCGTGTAGGAGGAGTAGCATCAACAAGTGTAGAAAACCATTCATATTCGTGTCATCTTCGCTCTAGCCATGAGACGACATCACCTTAGTCGCCTTCTTCTTCTTCTTGGCCTAGATGAGGATGCCGGTTTCTTTGTTGTGTCGGGAGAGGTGGGTTGTTGTTGGGGCTCGTGACTTCCTCATCGTCACCACCAGTGTATTCAAATGATCACCGGTTTTCTCCGTCTGGGTGGTAACTCGAGTCCCGAGGTTTGTCGCCAGAAGAGCGTGGAGGAGATCGTCTTTGTGTTGGTGTCCTTTGGGGTGGTGGTGGCATGGAGGAGGGTTCTCCGCACTTCTTTGGACGCTTAGGCTCCTTATCCTTATCCTTATCCTTATCATCATCGCTCTTGGACGCTTAGGCCTTTCACTTTCTTCTCGCATGTCGATTTGAGTTGGTATTCCAAAGAATGCGTCAAACAATTTACCTTCGTAAGAAGTAAATGTTGCGATCGCTTAGACATTTGTAGTTACCACCGAAACCAATTCAAAGATCGGAGAACACTATAGGATCGCTTGGGTTGATTGTTATGGTCATAGGTGTTGATCTTATAGTTTGCTTGGCCAAATGCATCGATTCGGATAGAGTTGTCTGTTGAACATCTCTTTTGTCACGCCAGAACAATGTCGAGAAGGAACTTGTGAGTATATCCCTTAATCATCTCGCTCATTTCCCTTGAAGATCACGATGCATGAACTTCGGACATACTCCTTTCACTTGACATCTTGTCTATCTCGTCATGTAGAAGATTGATGTTGTCACTAGTTGATTCAACTTTTGTTGGTCACGCCTTTCTTCCCGACCGCTTGATGCTTTTGACAATCTTGGTTTTAGCCCGGATATCCAAGAGTCGCTTGGTTTCTTCACGATTTAGATGTGGATCCGGTTGTGCCTTTGGATGGTGGAGGTGAAGAGTGAGAAGACGAGTCCGATGATGAGGAGACGTGAGGTGGCTCGGGGTCCTTAGGTGGCTCAAGTTTCCTCCTTGAGCGCAGGGACTGCTCTGAAGAAAATTATCATAATCAAGATCTTCATCATTTCCGACTTAGCCGCTTCATCACCTTTAGTATCTTCACCAGAGTTTTCTCGCCTTTTCCATGTCCGGTTCCTCAAATTCATAGTTGATGGAATCCTCTATCGCTTTTGTTGTTGTTCGTGGGTGGTGGTACCGCCCCTTATCGGGTTGATTAACCGCATCGAAACCGGTGTGGCTTGAGTTCCACCACTGACCCTCCGGGCCACGAGTTTGATCCAAGACGAATTCATCGGCAAGATGTTTGAGTCTCGAGGTTCTTCAACTTCTTTTGATAGTCTTTTCTTCATCAAATGGTTCTTCTTCGAGCTTTCCTTATCATGCTCAAGCACGTGAGTTTTCCTTTACCTTTATCGCCTTTTGACCGGGAGGTTTTGCTACTGCTTGAGTGTCATCGATTGCGTTTCGAGAGTAGGTGACCTCTTCGTCTCGATTCAAGATCCTCGAGCTTTCATCCATTAGCTTTTGTTGCGGTTCGTGCTTGGGAATAGGAATGGCTTCCTTAGAGGGAATTTTCCTTTGAGAGTATGTGACCTCTTAGGAAACTTTCTCGACTCTCGCTTGTAACACTTCCTCGCACCGCCTCTCCGGTTTTCCTAGTAGGTGTACCGAGGATTTTTCATCAAGGAAACCTACTTTGCCTTCATCAACTCGCTACCGATATCTTTTGTACGAATACAATTGTTTGATGTCTTCGTAAAGAAGATGATCCGCAACACCGCACCTTGTTTCTTTGTTGTCGAGTCCTTAAATCGACGGTGAGTGTGGGCTCATACAACGCGGAGTGTTGATTTGGGTCATTAAGTCTCGCGGAATATCGTGATTATACCCTAGAGCTCTTTGGATCAACAGCTTTGGTGTATCCGATATACGGGATTTTGGTGCCAAGCTTTTTAAGGTAAGTCATCATGTCGTCCCATATCGTAGCTTCAACTTCAATGTGTTTCATGTTGACCAAAGCCCAAAATATCTCGTAGTTCCATGAGCTTGGGATGCTCATGACCACTATCACGCCCGTAAACGGATTTTGCAATCATGATGTAGAGGTTCTCCATGGTCGGGTATGTTCTTTAGATCAACAGATGAGTGCTTTGTGATAACCCCGGTAGCTTCATCATAGCCGATGTCGACCATGAACTTGAGAACGACATCTTCGCTGGAGTGGCATTGTATTCAGAGGTTCGATGACGGAACAAGAAGAATAGCCCTCAAATCACGGTGTGATGGTGACTTGTTTGTGGTCGAGCCACCGCCACAAAGATTTTGACCTTTGATCTTTCGCATTGTATGCCGAAATTGGTGAATGTAGATCTCCCAACCGTAGAGCGTAGTTGGTGAGCATGTTCGATAGGGGTGAGTCTTCGAATATCCACCGCTATTTGACACGAAGATTCAGAACAATAGAAGCTATCAAAATCAACTTTGAGGTTATTCTTTCCGATCTTCATTGGATAACCATGAGGGAAGATATCTTCAATAGTGAGAACGTTTGGTGCTTCCACATTATGCATTTGAGCGTCCATGTCGTGATCTGAAAGATATTTAGCCAAAAGAACCAACATATCGAAAGACATTACGTTAGTCAATAGTTGATTTTATTGTCTATTTATTGAATGTGATATGTCGATGATTGTTACGAGTCCAATGTCACTTGTTAGTCCAATAGTCCAAAGACGTCGTGATAAGTTTCGTGAGTTGATTAACTTTAAGTTTTAAAGTCTATGTTTTCACTTATTTTTCACAACTTATTAAACATTCAAGCTTATTAGTGACATTTTGGTTTCGTGGCGTTATGATTTATTTATTTACAAGTTTGCACGCTTAACAATTCATAATTTTGGTTAAAACTAGGCTTAGGCGTAGATTTTGCAAGCTTATGCGTAAACAGGAGTGGTATACGCGTAAACGTAAGCTTATGCGTAGGTTCTTGACTTACGCGTAAGAAATATTACGCGTAGGAAAAGAGGGCCTTATGCGTAAAGCTTACGCGTAAGCGTATATGGAACCTTACGCGTAAGGCTTACTCGTAAGAGTGAACCTTATGCGAGAGGTTATCACACGCATATCCTTCACAGTGATACGCCGTAGTCCCCATTGTAGAACCTTACGCGTAAGGTTACGCGAAGATTTCTCTTACGCATAACATTCTACGCGTAAGGTGATCCTTATGCGTAGATGTTCAAGTAACCTTGATTCTCAATTATTCACGCGAGAAACCCCGAAATAAATTCATCATAACACCAATATTAACACATACATTCAATCCTTATCGCTTTAAACATGAATACACTTTCAAGCGCTTATGCGTAGAATCGGGTTACGCGTAGACTTAAACCCTAATGTTCAATTTCTACGTAAGAGTTTTAGCCATAGGAATTACACCAAACTTTTTCTCGATGTCTAAGAAGGCTAGTGAGTTGTTTTATGCAAGTTTTAACATCAAAACCTAAGTGGATCAAAAATACCCAAATTCTATGAACATAAACCCTAATATTCAATTTTAACGAATTAGTGTTTCGGGTAAGTTCTAAGCCTAGATTTGGTTAATTCAACATGTAAACAACATCAAACAACTATCTTTTAACCGTAAACATTCACATTTGAAAACACCCAAAATTACGCATAAACCCTAATATTCAAAATCAATCAATTCGTGTTTCGGGTGGGTGAGTATTAATGATAAAATGGTATCATTGAGATTATACAAACGCTTTGACACTACCATTTTAACCACAAACACTCAAACTTGATTAGGTGTTCATACGCTTATGCGTAGAACACAAAATCATCCCTAGGTTAAAATCTAACCGTTGGTTTTCAAAACGATTCAAAACCCATGTTTAGATGATTACAAAGAACGTAAAACCACTTACAAATTGATGATCAAGAACACGGATTTGAAGATTGATTTTAGGCGAGGATTTGGTAGTTGTGAAATAAATGTGATGAGTTAATGAGTTTAGGTGGAGTGTTTTGTTAAAAATACTTTGAGCTTTTGACACTTTTAGTCCCTCCACCTTAACCATTTACATCCAACGCCCATAACTTCCATTTTGGTTACCAAACGAATGATATTTGAAAGAAACATGACGACACCCCCTCGACTTAAGAAATAATGAAATTTTAAAAATTTTAGTCCGAGGAGTGTCAGTAAACCAGAAATGTGACCACCATTATTAAAGAAACAGCCGGGATGAGGTAACATGCAAGTACGAGGTTTTATGAAACCAAAAAATATTTGCTTTCTCCCCCTCAACACTTGATCGAGAAAATACTGAATTTTGAAAGAGTAGAGTGTTGACGGAAGATTTGTACTTGCCATGTTAAAAGAAATATAGATAGAAGAATATTTTTGTTGTTTTATCGATTTTATATTTTTGTATTTTGTTTTGAAAAATATTTACAAAAGAGGTTTTGGTGTTTGATCGGTTTTAAGAATGTTTTAAAAGTTCATCCAGCCTCCGAGTCAAACACCGCATACCAATCCGTGGACCAACTCATTAAACCTAGCAGAGCTAAGGCTTTGGTGAGAAGATCCGCCATTGGTATTCAAGACCACAAAGTATAATTCAACAAGACTTTTCCACGTGCTCCTTGATGAAATGATATCAAGATCGATGTGCTTTGATTTCAATGTTGAATGAGTTGCACGAGATCGCAATAGCACTCGATTGTCGCAAAGACATCGATTCTCATCAAACACGTAACCATAGTCTTTGAGTTGTGTTCTCATCCAAATGACTTGAGCACAACACCGACATGGCTACATATTCTCGCTTCGGTTGAGGACAACATGTACAATCCTCGCTTCTTCGATTGCCATGACACCGCTTATCACCAAGAAATTGTAATGCTCCCGAAGTACTTTTCCGTGAATCTAAGCATCCCGCGTGATCGCCCTCAAAAGCTATTAGTTCAAAACCGTAATCCTTCTGATACCGGATCCCCAAGTTAATGGTTCCCTTGATGTATCGGAGGATTCTTTTAGCCTCGAGAGAGGTGGGTTTCAGCTTGGTCTCGATCGATAACGGAGCAAAGATATACTGGCAAAACAATATCAGCCCGCTAGTCGTTAGATACATGAGAGACCCAATGATACTACGGTATTTGGTAGGGTCCACCAATTTCCCATGTAAATCAAAGATCTAGTTTCTTGGTATGAGCCATTGGTGTGGCATAGGTGTCACAGCTTTGCATTCCAAATTTGTTTAAAAGTTCAAGGGCATATTTGGACCGACTTAAGAAAATACCACGGGTGATTGATGAACTTGCATTCCAAGAAAGAATGTAAGTTCACCCATCATGGACATTTCAAAATGTTTTGTCATTAGTTTTGCAAAAGCGTTTGAGTATTTTAAATGTGTTGACCCAAAATGATGTCATCCACATAAATTTGAACGATTAAGATGTGTTCCCCGTGATATTGTATGAAAAGTGTAGGATCGACCGAACCTTTGGTGAAATTATTGGCAATGAGGAAGGATGATAACTTATCGCACCACGCCCGAGGAGCTTGTTTGAGTCCGTAGAGCTTTGTTCGCTTTGTAAACATGGTTCGGGAACTCGATCAACGAATCCTTCCGGTTGGTCGACATAGACCGCTTTTCGCCACCATTCGTAAAAGCGCTTTGACGTCCATCCGAAAGACCGTGATGTTCATGTGTGCCGCGAACGCTAGAAATATCCGAACAACCTCAAGACGAGCAACCGGAGCGAATGATTCTTCAAAGTCAATACCCTCTTCCCGTTTATAACCCTTAGCCACCGACGTGACTTGTTTCGATTACGCCCTTCAAAGATCCAATTTGTTTTTCCAAATCCATTTGAGACCAATGACGAAGACCCTCGTTGGTCTTTCAACCAATTCCCATACTTCAAGACGCTTAAACCGATTGAGTTCTTCTTGCATGGATTCAATCCATTGTCTTTGGTCATTGCGCCTTTAATGTTTTTAGGTTCGATTGGCGATAAAGAGTGCATAAATGCAATGTTCACCATCTGTGTGAAGACGTTGTCTTGTTACGACCGGTTGATTCGGGTTACCAATAATATTCTCAAGAGGATGGTCTTTTGTCCAACGATGTGTCGAGGGTTGATGTTGGTATACATTGTGCGATTTTGAGGATTCAAATGGCTTGTAGATGATTCCGCAACATCGTGCAGCAGTTCATTAGCAAACGGGTTAAAGAACGATTTGGATCAAAATCGCAGTGGGGTACTTCATTGTTTAGAACATCATCAATCGGTTCTCGTCGTTGATGCGCTTTGTTCAACTGTTGTTGTAGAGTCAATCGGTGGTGCTTCTTCAACAAGAGTTGTTGTAGCAGTGTATCGTATTGGAATATGATCAGTTGAGCAATGAAACATTGGATACACCGAGCACGCTCATCAATATCATCACTAAACAGAGGAGCAAATAGCTTTTCCATTTGTTGACGAGTAAGTCGGGGCTTGGTTCACCGATGATGGGGTTTGAGGAAGTTTAAACGGTTGTGACCGGGTTCCAAGTCATTATGCTCGTAAGCCATTTCAGAAGCTCATCGAAATTTGCATGAATCGCTTCCATAACCTCGCTTTGTACGACGATTCCGCATCCGAAACCCTTAGAATTTTCACAATATCCTATAAAGACTCCAATGTCGCTTTGGCTTTGAGCTTACCAAAGTCATCACGATCATTATTCGGATAACAAAGGGATCCAAATACATGAAAGTGTTTGAGGTTCGGTTTATGGTTGTGGATAAGCTCATAAGGTGTTTTGTTGTGGCGCTTGGTAATCATTGAGCGATTCTGAGTGTAGCATGCAGCTGACACGGCTTCACCATAAGTAATCCGAAGTTTAGCATTAATTAACATCGTTCTTGCAGCTTCCACTAACGCACGGTTTCGCTCTTTCAACAACTCCGCTTTGTTCGTGTACGTGCAATAGATGTTTGATGCTCAATTCCCACTTTCTCATAAAATGCACGAAGAGTTTGATTCACAAATTCAGCCTTTGTCTGCTCGATTTGTCCGACCGTGTTCGAGTCGAACTTGAATTTTCGTGAGAAAGGTGATGATCATCTCGTGGAGCTTGATCTTTACTTCAAGAAAGTAGACCCAAGTCCATCTTGAGTAGTCATCGACAATTACCAAGATGTAGCGTTTGCCATTAATCGCTTGCACGCGATCGGGCCACACAAATCCATGTGAAGAAGATGAAGCACATGTCGAGAGTCGTGTTCCATCTTTGAAGGAAAGTGAGCACGAGTGCTTTTCCCTTGTTCACACGCTGAGCATAGGTGATCTTTAGAATATCGGAATCTCGGGAGACCTTCAACAAGTTTGTATCGAGCAAGGTTGGTTATGGTTTGAAAGTTTAAATGTGAGAGACGACGGTGCCATAGCCAAGATTTTGTTGATGTTGCCTTTGAAAGTAGACAGATGGGAGATGAAGCAATCATGTCTTGCATGGAGATAGTGTAGAGACTTGAATTGCGAGTGCCAGACATAAGATCGTTTCCTTGTAGATCACGAATGAAACAAGTTTTCTCCCGAAAAGCAACTTCCAAATCTCCATCACGTAATTGACCCATCGAGAAGAGATTGTGACCGAGGCCTTCCACATAATAAACCCCGCTAATTTCGATGTTTCCATTGATGTAATCTCCGTAGCCCATGATAGTCGCAAAGTGATCATTCCCGAATCGACAAAGCCAATGAACTTTGCAATAAAGTTTGATAACAGCTTGAGATTGCTCGTCATGTGTCGGGAACATCCGCTATCAACAATCCAAAGGATGATCTCAGATCACCGCATTACACATGCATTTGACACGTATGGAATAGAAGTAGATGTGGAACCCAAGAGTTAGAGGGTTCAAGCGCTTATAGTCGAAATACACACATCAATGATTTTAGGCATCCATTTAAATCCTAGTGTATTATGTATCCATTTCGCCATCTCCAACTAGTCTTTGCTTTAGTCTTAGTGAATGCACTAGGTGGTACTACATTCCTTGGAGGTGATAATGGAGCTACAGGACATCAATGCGCTTCTTAGAATCTAAAGAGGGTGGTTTACCAAGCACGCACTTAGAAGCATTAGTGGGCCTAGAGGTATTCCGCTTTAGATTCCGTAAACGAGACAAGATAGCTTTAGCAACACATTTATCATGACAATCAGAAAGCATACTTTTACGACATATAACACAAGAAGCTTCAGACTGAATATCAAAAGTACTTAAAGGTTCATCATTCGTTACAACACTTTTTCCATTACATTTGTCAGACGCAATATCTAAAGTGGGTGCAACTTGGGTCTTATTCAAAGTCCTAGGGTGTTCTTCTACTTCAGCATTCTTTATTGTTCTTTTCTTAGGTCGCAACTTCCTATTCTTCCTTGTATTGCTCCTAGGTCGTGAAGTGCGGACGCTGGGAAAAGAGGCAACTATTCTGCTTCAAGAGAGGAAGCACATTAGTATCTTGTGATTTGTCAAGAGGCATTCTAGTGTCACTTTTTCTAAGTGTTACAGTGCAAGTTTCTTAATGTTGCTAATCTGAACTTGTTCATACTTTCCTAACTTCTCTTTTAACTCAATGATAGTGTGCAACAAATCTTGATTTTCGTAACTAAGATTTCCAAAAATTCGTGACTTCTTTAGTGTGTGCAAGATAATGATCAAGTTCGTTTGATGCTTCATCACGAGTCTGTTTGAGTAAATCAAATATGACACCATATTCCTTTTAACTTTTGCAAGTTCTTGTTCATATTTTGAGATTTGACATTTCAAAGACACGTTTTGATCATCCAGTTGCTCAATTTTAGGATCAAAAGATTTTGAATGCAACTGGTGATTTTGTTTTGCAGCAAGTTCACGATTTTGACAATCTTTTGACACCATTGAAGACGACGTTTTGCATTTGAAAGTTCGCTTAACAATCGCTCATTTTCAACTTTTAAAGACTCGATCCGAAGCACATTATCGAGATTCTCAACAATTTCAACAGTAATCAACAATCATCAGAGATATAATCAAATGCATATGACAAAGAATGCAATAACACAACATTATGGATATCAAGACATATAACATCTTCCAAGAGTCGATCAACATCTTTTCGTAACATTTTCTTTTTACGCTTTGTATTTGAAATTGATGTTTCGCTTTCTCAAAACTCTTTTCATAAATCCAAGTTCCTTATGAAATTCCCTTCCCAATATATAGCACAATTTTTCAAATTTTTAACATGAGGTAAAATTCTTTTCTCAAAATATCTCTTTGTTCTCGCTAAGAGGCGATTGAAAATGTTCAATTTTTATTTCGTAATGAAATTCAATTTCACGCTCTAAAAGTTTGATGTCCGAAATGAATGTGTCAAAATATTTTAGAATTTGACATTGTTCGGTTTTGAATTTACTTCACTAAGTGAAGGTAAAGGACCATAAATTTGTACATTATTGGAAAGGGAGCAACATTAGAAGACTCGCACGTATTTGTGATAATCCTAGGTGTGTTAGAAAAATCCTTTTGTGCAACGAAAGTGACGGCTTTTGAATAGTTAAATGGTTTGTTATAAACAACATTTTCTAATTTTGATCGACTCGCCTTCTCGCATCTAATTCCTCTTGACGATGATATTCAACAACACTCATAATTGAATCATCAACTTTATATTCTGTGACCGAAACTTCGTGATTTGGTTTGAATGCTTTGTTTGAAAGCTTAGGTTTGTAATCGCAAGATTCGGTCCATATCCATTTGGATTTGGTTTGAAAGTAAACTTTTGAATCGTTGTGATTGACTCACCATGTTTATAAACAACATTTCAAACTCTTTGAGTTTGTTTTGTAAGTCGACAATTTCTTCAAGATAGTCATCTATTCGCTTCGTGGAATGCTTTTTGTACTCAGAGAACTGTTTTTGACAAGTTAACAACTCGACCTTGGCTTTTGAGTTTCCAAAGTAAGAGCGTTAAGTTGTTTTTTATGTTCATGTTTCGCTTGTTCTATTTGAGACAACAAAGCATTCTTCGATGCGGCTAGATCACGAATCTGTCGCTCTAAAGATTTTTCGCTTTGGTGTGATTTAGCAAAAGCGACTTCAAAACCTTTTTCACGCTTTTTCTTGAGTTTTGAAAAATTGAGTTGCCGCTTTAAGCATTCAATATCCCCGTTAATAAAGCATTTTTACCGTAATTGCCGATTTAATGCACAACATTCTTCCATTCGGGATTGTTGGTCTTTAAGTAAGAGATCAACATCCGGATTAGGCAAAGGTTCAACGTGTTCAACGCGAGTCACAACATGATCACTATTCGATCCTCAAGTATAACCACGAGTCAATTTGAGTATCAAAGGTAACCATAAGGTCATCTTGATCATCAAATGTAACTACGGGTCTAGTTGAGAATCGCCGAATGAGATGTGGACGGCTCATGTTGAACATTCCGAGCCTCGCCGGATTCGGATGTTGGTCGAGATATAAGATCGATGATGAATATGGTTTGTTCGGCACCGAGACAAGCCATCGTCATCATACACTGGGCCTGTGTCACTCATGTGGAGAGCTTGCATTTGTGCCATCAACATCATCGCCGCATTAGCCTGCAAGTCCTCCATATCATCATCCGAGTCTCGATCCGCCATAAAGCTCGTTTTTGGTTGTGAGGGTTCCACCACTTCATCCTTAAGAGCCAAAAGTAAAGCCTCCTTGTGATAAGCACCGCCTAGTCCTCGGCTTTGGGCATGCATTAGCCAGTGACCCTTCTCATTACAGCTTGTAGCAACGAAGACCATTCATCCCATTCTCGAGCATTCCCTGCTCAACCACTTGAGCTCTCTTTGTTGTGGAGCACCCATGTTATTCCTTCCCATAGCATTAAACCCTTGACCACCTCCCATCCGACGACCATAACCACGATTCTCGAACTTCAACACGTCCATTGTTCACAACAACCGATTCCTTGTGTTTGATGAGGAGCGAATGCGATTGTTGGATTTGTTTGTATACCGCCAAGGCTTTAGCAATCATAACAAATCCTTGTTGCAATGCATCGAAAGCATCGAGTCCTCATTAGCTTCACCGTAGTGCTTGATCATTGTTGTTGTTGTATGGAACCAATTGAGTTTGTTGAGATTGTTGCCGTGACGGATCATATGGTGTAATTGTTGCGCTTGGTTGAGGAGCGGTGAGGAGGATAACTAGTTTGAGCCCACAAAGCAAGTTGTTGATTGTCCGGAAGTGACGGTGGGGCCGGGAGTCCACGGATAGTCCTTTCTTTGTCAACTTCTTTTTGGTGGGGCTTCAAATAGTCGTACAACAATCCGTAAGTAGCATGATGAAGATTCTTCGCTTGACGGATGAAAATGACATATTTTTCCCACTCATGACCAAGACTACTTAGGAACTTAGTGTTAACAACAATTCTTGGCATGATGATGTTGTGTTTGTCCAAGTCATTGATGATGTCTGAGAATCGATGATGATATGACTCTAATGTCTCTCCGGT
Organism: Chrysanthemum lavandulifolium; assembly: GCA_022545495.1. Classification (NCBI taxonomy): domain Eukaryota; kingdom Viridiplantae; phylum Streptophyta; class Magnoliopsida; order Asterales; family Asteraceae; genus Chrysanthemum; species Chrysanthemum lavandulifolium. Next base: position 217,935 of record JAHFWF010000045.1, on the reverse strand, counting down.
TCAATCATGAAGTGTTCATAAGCCAAGTAAATTTTGGATTCCATGTCTTCTTGATTAAGTTCGCCTTCCATAAGAAGATGAATATGTTCCCACATTTTCTTAGCGCCTTTTGAGCATCAACACTTCAAGGATTGGATTGGGTAATCCTAAAAGGATATATTGCATTGCTAGCTCATCGCCTTCAAATGTAAAAGTTCATCACCGTAAAGGTCACGACAGCTTGCAATGTTTGTGAGATCATCTCTTGTGGAATAGCATTTGGATCTCCGGTGTAACGACAATAGGCATCCGAAATGGACCTTCCAAGATGACCTTCTTTAAGAACTTTCCATGTGGCTTCTTTAGATCACAAAACCTAAAGAACCTAATCACCCATTGATCATAGTTTCCGGAGTGAGCATTGGAGGTCTATCAAGTGATCCCGCCTCATGAATGGATTGTTGGCTACTTAAAGCTTCACACATCTTTGCAAACCAAGACGGTTCCTTCATAGTATTCCTGGATGGATGTTGATTGTAAAAGTTTGTGTAAGGTTGTACTTGAAGACTAGGTGGTGGTTGAACCATTTAAGGTGGAATTGCTCCTTGTTGTGGATAATGTTGTTGGTTAAATTGTTGTTGATAAATTTGTTGTTGTTGATTGAATTGTTGATGTTGTGGACTTAGTTGTTGTTGTTGTTGTTGATTATACGTGTAAGGAACGTAGTTAGAGTATGGTGGTTGAGACATGTTGAAAACTTGTGTTATAAAATGGATCTTTGTAGTCGAATGAAACGTTGTTGATGAAGTAATCTTAGGCGTAGAAACCAAGTTTAGGCAAAGTAATGCTTAGACGTAAAAACACCAAACTTACGCGTAAAAGCAATATTTACGCGTAGGATTAGCTTACGCGTAAGAATTGAGAAACACTAAGATTAGGCGAAACCGAAAGTTAGGCGAGAAAACTTATGCGTAGGATTAGCTTATGCGTAAGACAAGGCTTAGGCGTAAGAAAATCTTAGGCGTAAAGAGTTCTACGCATAAGTTTGAGCTTATGCGTAAAATTAGGTTTTGCCTAAAAATCTTTTACACTATCACAAAGGTAAATGATATCCAAAGTCGAAGTGTTTTCGTGCTTATCCAAGCAAGAAAACACCGAGTAAACCACTAAAATCAAGATCAAACCACGGATGACTTACGCGTAAGATTAGGGTTTTCTTACGCGAAAATTAACCAAAACCGATTTACGCCCAAAGATGTTTCTAAACCGATTTTTGTGATGAAACAACTTCAATATCACCAAAATAACACAAAAGTGTGAAACTTGATGATCCAAAACTTGTAGACACGTTACGCGTAAGAATGAACACGCGATAAAATCAAGCTTAAAATCAATGAAATACACGTAAAGTTCAAACTTTTGCCAAAAATGATATTTTAACACCTAAAAACTTTGAAAGTACAAGAATCTTGGATTGAAAAGTGTAAAAATGAGTTTTAAGCGTGACAAAGTTTGTGAACCGAGAGTTACGCGAAGACCAAAAATAACTTCAAAACAAAACCTTTTCACCCAACTATTTGGCGAATGATACCACTGTTAGGTTCCCATATTCATAACACAAGCATCAATAGAAGAAATAGAGAAGAAGAGATCGGATGAACAAACACACACACACACACGTATGATAATATATGAAGAGTTATGCGTAGAGTGAATGAGTGAATTGAACAACCAACCCTCAAGTGAGGGTTTACAAGCATTATTTATAGGAAGGAACTAGGCAACATGCAAGTTCTAGCTTCCTTTCCTTTATGGGCTTGGGCCAAGGCTCATGGGCTTTCTACATAAGCCTTGGCATGATTACTAACATAAAAGCCATATTAAGCTAACTATTACATATTAATTACTAACACTTGAAATCTAGTTTAGAGTGATTCCAACAGATTAATATATCATACAAGCACACTACGAAGTTCGGAATGGAGTGAAAGTTCGAAATGGAGATACAATTTTTGTTGCTAGATTGACATCATACAAGCACACTAAAGATAGATTAACATACTTTATAAAATAAGATAAGCTTTTAATGTTCGTTGTTACCAAACCAATTCCATAGATGTTCAAAGTGCATTACGAAGTTCGCAGTTATAGTTTTCATTTGTTTTAGTCCACAAAAAAGTTTTGCAAGTTCTTGTACTAATTTTAGCTCATGTTCTTGTTGGGCTGTTCTTGGGTCTATTCATGTATGAACTCCTTTTATTGTTGAGTTTGTTCATGTTTAGCTATGTGACGAATCTCAAGAAGTTAAACTACTATATGAACTGCTTATTTTATTATTGAATACATAAATGGTTGAATAAATTATATTTTAAAGCTAAAAGTACATTTAGTGCAATGAATAGTAGAACACTATATTTGGTGCAATTTGAGCTTTACTATTCATTGCACTAAGATAGTGTGCATGTTTAGTGCTAACATTGGAGAAGATTTGTAATATTTTTTGCACTATCTTAATGTAAAAAGTACAATTAATACAAACATTGGAGATGCATTTAGCATTGAAGAAAGCCCACTAACACTGTTACAAATAGTCCTATTGTATTGGGTCAATAGTGGAGATGGTTGTAACTTGTAAGGGGTTGTAACCTTTTAATAATAGTATAATACACGAGCTGTCTTCTTATTTTTTATTTTATTTTTATTTTTTTTGAAAATATTTAAAGAAAAGATGATGTTAGATACATAGTTAACTTTGCATTTAGTCGATGTCAAGATAAGTACTATGTTTTTTATAACGCTTTATATTTTTATACATTATAAGCAACTATCCGAATGAAATGAGTTGCGTATTGTTTGAATCTATAGGTAACTTATATACTGTGCCTTGAGAAATGAAGACTCAAAAAGGGAAACATATATAATTCATGCATGCAAGAAACAATACAAGTAACTTTTCGTGAATTACATGATGAAATTAAACTACAAAAGAGCATGGTTCTTAAAGTAATTCATGCACAAAGAAACAATGTAGGCAACTTCTCAATAATCACATTATCAAAATTCAAAATCACTCATTCACTCTTGTTATTCAATTGATAGATTACGAGTTCTTTATTTATTAATCACATCTTTAGGGAACTTCTCACTCACTTGTTATTTCAAAATTATTTCACCTGGCTTCCCTAATATGATGATATCGTTTAACATGCCATTGCTATGTTTCAAAAGTCCTAAAGATGCAGTCAATCTTCTTTTAAACCATACTTATTACAATCATCGTCTATTCAACTGAATATGTTAACCATCACTACAATCATCATTTAATGGTATATCAAAATCTGGCTATCATGAACCCGTTGTCACCTAAGTTTGCATTAAAACCCTCCAATAGGAAAAAAAATTTATTGTTGCATTGCTTTACCAATATCAAGAAGAAAAGTATAACTTGATTGAATGTTGGGAACGAAAACGACAATTTATTTTTAAGTGAGTAAAGTGCTTCTAATGTTATGTTGGCAGCATTAAATAAGTTGGGTTGGTTGTTAGAGGTGGCAAAATGAGCGGTTGAGCAACACATTAAAACGGGATTTAAAATGGCTACATTCTTAGTACAAGTAGGAACGGGATGAGTCAATAAGACAAAAATGGCTAAATTTTGGGTGGTGGTGGTGGTGGTGAGTGGCGATGGTGGGCTGGGTGATGGGTGGCGGTGTGGTGGGTGGCAGTGGTAGGTGGTGGTAGTGATGGTAGTGGGTGGTGGGGTGGGGTGTGGTGGGTGGATGGTGGTGGTGAGTGGCGTTGGTGGTGTTGGGTGGGTGGGTGGTGGTGGTTGTGGTGGTGAGCTGCGGTGGTGAGCGGTGCCGATGGTAGGTGGTGGGTGGTGGTGGTGAGCGGAGGTGGTGGCGATGGTAGATGGTGGGTGGTGGTGGTGGTAATGGGTGATAGGTGGTGGTTGTGATGAGTGGTGGTATGTAAGTTAAAAAAAAGTTAGTTACATAAATCGTCCCTGTGGGTAAATTAAAAAAAAATATTCAGTTACATAAGTTTTTGTTAAAATGACAAAAAGGTCCTAACGTGAGAGGCACGTGTTGGCATTTAACGGGCAAAAATAACGAGCGTTAGCCATAATGGCCGATTTGTAACAAAAGTCCATTTTAAGAACATTTGTTGGAAAAAAAAACTTGTCGGGAGTGACCAGCATGCAAAAATGATACTTTAAGAACGAAATTGGTAATTTCCTTTATATTTTTATTCAAAAACATGTGTCACACAAGAAGATTAAGGATAGCTAAAGTTTATACCTTAAAAGTCTTTCTATTTGTATGTATAAGAATTTAGACTCAAGACTAAGAAAATGAACCCGTTTTTTATCTTGTGAATTCAGGATATTTAACATGTTAAAAGATTTGTAAAAATAAGTTTATGAGAATATAAAACTACTGTTAACATGTAAAAATATAGAAAGAATATACCAGTACACCACACATTTCTACGGTCCGTTGAATAATTTCCATCGTATAACACGTCATTCTAATAAGAAAATCGTATCAACTAGACTAATTAAAACCGACAGCACCATTTAAGTTAGTGGTGCACAAAAGCGGTTAACCGGTTCGGTTTGATAACCGGTCAAAGTTGGACCGGTTCGAGTCAACGCCAAAAACCGAATTGGCCGGTTAACCAGTTCGATTACAAACCGGTCCGGGAGGAAAAAACCAAACCGGTTTGGGTCCGGTTAGTGACCAGTTTTGATCGTAGTTTTGATCGTTTAACCATTTTTTTTGTATTTTTTTATTATTATTTTTTTCGTTTTTTGTCGTTTATACAAAGTAAACTGAATAAACTTCAACTTTTATTTAATACAACCAAAATACAACTGAAAGGAAATACATCAAACATAATACATAAACTTAAAACATAATACATAAATATAAAACATCGAAAAGCTAATCAACGTAGTGCCGAGCAATACTTCACGTTGAAATGAGCCCTCGACGTCGAGTTAGAACCGACATTCATTATACGTAAGCAATGCTTACATTGAGCCATTTTCTTGTCATCCGACATTAGGACATAGTTGAAGTTAGCCCAAGGATCTGGTGCACGGTTGCATGGTAAAATATTAACAATCGTCGGTGCACTTGTTGAACCAGCCTCGGTGCCACCGGTGGTGTTTGAACTTGCCATTAGTGAAATACTTCCGGTTTTTATTTTTTAGAGTGTATTTTGCTTGTATAAAAGTTGTAAATAAATAAAAACACAACCCCTCTATTTATACTAAACATACAATAGCAAAATGATAAATTTGAAACCCAAAAATTGAAATTTCAAACCCCCAACGTTTTTACCCGCCTTCCTGCTCAAGATTTGAATTCAAAACTTGAAAATTCAAAAAACCCAACCGGTTTGGGACTGGTTGTTAACCGGTTAAATGGTATTGACCGGTTTGTTTTTTTCCCCGCCAAGTAAAAATTTTTAATTTCAAAAAACACCCAACCGGTTAACCAGTTTTGACCTTAACTTTTTTTTTTTTTTGTCGTTTATACAAAGTAAACTGAATAAACTTCAACTTTTATTTAATACATCGAAACACAACTGAAAGGAAATACATCGTGAAAGGATATACATAAAAAATAATACATAAACTTAAAACATAATACATAAACATGAAACATCGAAAAGCTACTCATAAATGTCTTCATCGGATCCGTGGACCTAGCTTCGTTAGCAATTTCATCTTGTCTTATTTCTTGATCGGAAAGTAATTCAATTTCACCTTCTTGCACCTCTTCTGTGGAAAACTAGAAGGGGGTTGAATTGTTTTACCAATTAAAACTTTGTTTTAAAATATTTAGATCGACTTATGTCAATCATTTAGATGTGTATGTTGGACATTGATAGATAGATATGTAAATATGTAATGGAAAGGTAAAGAGTAAGAAACACAAAACCACGACATGAGTGTTTATAGTGGTTCGGCTACAAGGACACCTTCCTTGCCCTACTCCACTCCCCGAGTCACCTACTCTAGAGTTCGTAAACACTACACGACACCAACTCCTTATGGCGGAGAAGACTTCACAACGTTGCCTACTCTTTTTCCGGTACTAGGCTAACCATCGGGTTCTTCCACAAGGAACCACACCTATCACAACGTCGCCTACCCTTTATCCGGTAATAGGCTAGATACCGATTTCCATTACAATGGAGGAACTACTACCCAACACTACACAACACTTATCCCAAAGGAGACCCACTCCTTATTACAACATCACCAAGGATATCAATATCCTTGAATACAACCTATCTCTATATGTATATCGATGCACCTCATCGATTATACTCCCTTGGCATCTTTCACTAATGTCACTTGACTTGACTTCTAGGCACTCTTCACTAATGCCCTTGACGCGGACGATTGGCACCTTTCACTAATGCCTTCGTCTTGAATCCTTTAGCATTCTTTACTAATGCCTTTGACACGGACGTTAAGCACCTTTCACTAATGCTTTCGTCTTGACTCTTTCGGCATCCTTCACTAATGCCTTTGACACAACACTTCTATGGAGAAAGAAAGAAGTATCAACAAGAGAACCTCAGTAGTCTTGATGATGATGAAGCATGGCAACTCATGGACTTGAGCTTGCTCGACTTCAAGAGGTGGTGATATCGCCTTTAAGAGGAACTTAGAGAATCACACAAAAACAAAACAAAAACTACATAGAGAGATCCTTAGGATCTGAGGTTAGAAGGTTACAATACTTGGAGAAAGTATGTGTGGGAGTGGAAACCCAAATTGAAGAAATGGCTCACTATTTATAGAAGAAATTTAGCTACTGTTCCACGGATCCCTCACTTGAGGGATCCGTCCAGTGTAATCCTGGGGATCCGTGGGAAGCTCCTCTTTGCCCATGGGTTTTGGGTCATGGGTTATGGGTCATGGGTCCTAAACTTTGGACCATGGGTATCCAAGTAGATACAATGTATCTACAAGATGCAATGCATCTAGTCCATGGGTCATGGGTTAAAACCATGGGTCATGGATAATATCCATATATGACTTATGCATGATGTCATGCAATGGGTTATGGGTTATGCTCCATGGGTATGGGTCGTGGACTTTGGGTTTTACCCAACAACACTTGGTCAATGGGTCAAATACTTAAACTTCTACCCATTATATTACCCATTATGATACATACTAGTTATGTATATATTTGCCCAATATGTAAACACTAGTTGTTGTACATATGTATTACTAAGTAATAAAACCACTTTCGCTTGTTTAGTGTTTTATGTGAAGACGTATGTGTGTTAGAAAACTATTGGCTCAAACCATTTACGTATTTTCTTTGTTTCATTAAAATGATTTTACGTTTGTTATCGACAAAACATTAGAATATCGTAAAATATAAATAAACGTTTTTACGGCTTATTTGTATTAACAATCTCCCCCTTTTTGTTGATGACAAAACATAAAATTATTCTAAGGAAAAACTAAAATTTTAAAAGTTTGAATTGGAGTTTTTACTCTCTTCTCCCCCTTTTTGTCGAAACAAAAAAAGCGTCGAAAAGAAACTAACACGTTGTTTTAAGAAAAACGTGTAAATAGAAAAAGAAAATATAGAGAGCAAGTGACGGGAAGAGTTCTCGTCTTAACTCCCCCTTGACAAGTCCATCCCTTTGTGAGGGCGTCAAGTAAGAAAAACTACTAAGCTAATGCATTGCAACTATGTTTGCAAATAGTTTCGTCTTTGTAACGATAATGCTCCCCTTGATGATTGCAACTTTGCAAAGGGACGTCATGAAATTTAATCCAAATGATGATTATATTACAAATGGTTTTGCAATGTATTGTTTGACACAAAGCTCCCCCTAGCTTAGGGTGTCAAAGTCTTCATGTGTATATTTGAAAATCTACAAAACAAGGGTTAGAAAACAAGTATATAATGCATAATTTCCTGCAAATAAGACTCAAGTTAGTAGAAAACATGTCTTTTGTTGCACGGATCCCACGGTTCCCTCCTTGGAGGGATCCGTCTAAGCATAATGGAGGGATCCAGTCTGAAAACAGAATCCAGCAATGGTGATGTAAACAATGGTGTTAACATCAAAGTGAGATATGTATTCAATCAACAAACATATACTCAAAGAAATATGGCATATAAAATTCATTCAATAAAACATGAGAGATGATCTACAAATCTCTAAAACTAAGAGAATGATTTAGCCATGTAATATATTTTATACTAATTCTGATAAGTTACCAAAAGCTTAAAAAGCATCAATGTGCTTGAGTCTAAGGATGGGTAGACTTGTTGATTTGGTCCAATATTTCAAGGAGATGATTAAACATGAAATGCAACTCATTTCGTACTTCTTGAACAAGTCCTTGGGTGGTTATACAATTAGAGCAATTATTGTCTTGAATAGGCGGAGGAGATTGGATGTTTTAAGGAGGCTCTACAAATGATGGTGGAGGTACATTGAGCAATGTAGGATGAGGTTCTACTAAGAATGAAGGTGGTGGTAATGGAAATTCCTCTATATGATCAAGTCCTTGGTGGTTTCTTGTCTCTAACGGTGGACTAATTGGTGATGTAGGTGGTTCCCTATTTAACGAGAAGGTAGGTGAGTGGTAAGTTCTCGGTGGTGAGTGCTCTAATGAATAGAGATTTGGGTGAGAAAGAGGTTCGGTGAAGGAATGTAGTCTATGCTCTAGGAATGAAGGCTTGGGCGTTTTACTAGAACTAGGTACGTTTGGTTTAGAGCTTGATGAACCCTTTTCTAACCCAAGAGGTCTAATACTAATTCTTGCGGTTCTCTTAGCAATTGTTGATTGGGATTGTTGAGGTGGGATTCCAACATTATGACCTCTTACGGGTGATGATTCGGTGGATGATATCTCATGGATCATATGACCATTCCTTTTGGATGAACCTTTGGTTGAAGAGTTGTTGCTAGATGCTTTAGTCATAGTGATGGTGAGGATGCAATAGAAGTTTCTAACTACTGAGTTTTTGGAATGTGGTAAGAGTGATGACTTAACCTCTCAAGAGTGTTTGGTTTATAAAGGGTGAATTTGAATTAAGGAATTAAATTCATGACCACTAAGGGAATTAGGCATGCACCAAGGTCAACTATGATGTTGTTCAGCTCAAGGGAATCATTAAATGGTAACTAAAAGTGTTTAGTTTACCAAAGATGGTTTAAATTTGAAAGAAAAGCTTATTAGAAGCTTTCTGTAGACACGGATCCCACGGATCCCTCTCACTAGGGATCCGTCTGGTTATAAACCAGGGATCCATCTGTCAGACAGAAATGTGGTGAAATGATTATGCTTGTTGTAAGGTCTAGTACCTATGAATCTTGAGGGTTTGACTTTCCTTAGATGTCTTAAGTGATGGATGTCTTCAATACTCAACCATAAGAAGTGAGGATACTTAATGATGGTTTTGGGTAAGGAAGTGGACTTTTGAGAATGTAACTAAGTGTTTGAGGAAGATACCATTTTATTTGAGAATGACAAATGATGGCAATTAATCCTAGAGATCAGATGATGACTCAAGAGAAATTTGAAAAATTCCTAAAAAGTAAAGAAAAATGAAAAACTAATTTTAAGCCTATTTTAAGTTAAGAATGACTAAAATCAATTTGCTAGAATTGATAGAAATATCAAGCTAAGTGTTTTGAGATGTGAGGAACAATGTGTGAGCATTTGGAGCGGAAATATGGTGAGTTTTGATGAGTTGATAAATCAAAAACACTTAGAATTTGATCTTAAGTTAGCTATGGGTGAATGTGAGACCTACTGATCTTAAGGATGAATTAAGTAGTCTTAAAGAGTCATGTTTAGCTAGAGTGATGTGATCAAGAGGACAGGTTTGATGAAACATGATCAGTATCAGGTATCTGTTTGCCCGGATCCCACGGTTCCCTCATTGGAGGGATCCGGCTAGTTATAGCTCTGGGATCCGGCTACTGCAGACCAGAAGCCTCTCAGCATTTGTGCAATATTTGCACTCTTATAAAATGCTTATCCTAGTCATTTCTACAATGATTAAATGCAAGCACACAACAAGTATTACGCATAGCAAGTGTGGGGAACTAAAAGGTAATTAAAGATGAGTGACGACGACTACTTGAGTGAAATCAAGATGTCGTAAAATCTCATCTTACTCGTTCCTAAGTTAAGGTTTTCAATGCCAAATCATGGCAATTCCTACATACTGCACCCTACTCTACATAAGTATTGTTAAGATGTTACAAACCATTGTTTTAGAAATTGTTCTCACAAATTAAGGTCCTATGACCATACCTTCCATCTAAACCTCCTTCCATTTCACTCCCATCTTCATCCTCATCTTCATCCCCTTCACTATTCATCCCACTATATCTACTTCTTTTTTTTCAAGAAGTTAGTGAAGCACTTGAAGATCCCTTTAGTTTTGTGGAAAACTAGAAGGGGGGGTTGAATAGTTTTACCAATTTAAAACTTCCTTTTAAATATTTAGATCGACTTATGTCAATCTATTTGGTTGTTTATGTTGGACGTTGATAGATAGATATATAAACGTGTAATGAAAGATAAAGAGTAAGAAGCACATCACCACGACACAAGTATTTATAGTGGTTCGGCACAAGGACACCTTCCTTGCCCTACTCCACTCCCGAGTCACATACTCGAGAGTTCGTAAACACTACACCAACTCCTTATGGCGGAGAAGCCTTCACAACGTCGCTTAACCTTTTTCCGATACAAAGCTAAATACCGAGTTCTTTCACACCAAGGCGAACCACACCTAACACAACGTCGCCTACACTTTATACGGTGCTAGGCTAACCACCGAGTTCTTTCACACCTTAGGAGAACTAATCCTATCACAACGTCGCCTACCCTTTATTAGGTGCTAGGCTAAGCACCTAGTTCCATTACTATGGAGGAACTACTACCCTTCACGACACAACACCTAATCTCAAGGAGATCTACTCCTTGTCACAACACCATCAAGGATATCACCATCCTTGTAAATAAACAAATACTTATATGTATAACGATGCACCTCATCGATTATACGACCTAGGCATTTCTTCACAAATGCTACTTGATTTGATTCTTTGGCATCCTTCACTAATGCCTTCGACACAACGCTTGGCACCCTTCACTAATGCCTTCGCCTTGACACCTATAGCATTCTTCACTAATGCTCTTGACACGAACGATAAGCACCTTTCACTAATGCTTGCCTTGACACTTCGGCATCCTTCACTAATGCCTTTAACCCAACATCTATGGAGAAAGGTAGATCTATCAACAAGAGAACCTTCGTTGTCTTGATGATGACGAAGCATGGCAACTCATGGACTTGAGCTTGCACGCCTTCAAGAAGTGGTGATCTTTCCTTTAGAAGAACCTAGAAGATCACACAAAACAAAAGACAAAACTACATAGATCACTTGGATCTAAGGTTAGAGGTTAGAATACTGAGGGAAGTATGTGTGAAGTGATGAGTAGAAAGGAAGAAATGGCTCTCATTTATAGAGAAAATTCTCACTGCTTCCCAGGATCCCACGGATCCTTCCACTGGGATCCGGCTAGCACAAAGCCGTGGATCCGTGGAATGCTCCTCTTTGCCCATGGGTATTTTTGGTTATGGGTCATGGGTTATGGGTTGATCCATGGTTTTCTTTCTAGATACAATGTATCTTGAGGATACAATGAACTTGGTCAAGTGGTATATATAAAACCATGGGTTATGGGTCAATACCATTTGCTAGTATACAATGTATCTTAAGGGTACAATGAACTTGGTCAAGTGGTATATAAAAACCATGGGTTATGGGTAAATACCATTTGCTAGTTTTACCCATTTAGTATATACTTGTTTTTACCCAACTATATTCAATGTATTTGGTCAATGGGTCAAATACTTAAGTTTCTACCCATTTATATTACCCAATATACTACATACTAGTTATGTGTATATTTTTCCAAATATGTAAACACTAGTTGTTGTACATATGTAATACTAAATCATAAAATCACTTATACTTGTTTTAGTGTTTTATGTGAAATGTGAATATGTTAGAAACTATTAGTTCAAACCATTTACGTATTTTATTTTTTCGTTAATATGATTTTACGCTTGTTATCGACAAAACATTAGAAGATCGTGAAATATAGATAAACGCTTTTACTGCTTATTTGTATTAACAATCTCCCTTTTGTTGATGACAAAACATAAAATTATTTTAAGGAAAAGCTAAAATTGTAAAAGTCGAAACAAAAAGAACTTCGAAGGAAACTAACACATTGTTTTTAGGAAAACATGTGAAAGAAAGAAAAATATAGAGCAAGTAACGGAACGGATCTCGTCTTTACTCCCCTCGACGAGTCCATCCCTATGTAAGGCGCCAAGAAAGTAATACTAAGCTAGTTTGTTTGCAACTAAGTTTGAAAATATTTCGCCTAAGTGACGAGTGTGCTCCCCTTGATGATTGCAATTTGCAAGGATGTTGATGAGTGTGTAAATACTCATCATTTTTGGTTAAATCGAATCGCAAAACGCTTAAAAATGCTCGAATGCATCAACATATCGAAAATATCTCAAAATTGCATTTTATATGTTTCGATGCAAAATGTTTAAAATCGATGAAAATGAGCTAAGTTTGCATAATTGGCGCTTCAGCCCCCAAGTTTCAAAAGTTGTCGAAATAGTCCCGAGCACTTATTTCAAAGGAAAGTCACCAAAGGTCCTTTTAAAATCATAAGTTGTCAAAATTAGTCCTTTGGTGAAAAATATCAAAAGTTTTGAGAAATTACAAGTTTGGTCCTCCAAGTTTAAAATTGGCAAAATGGTCCTTGAAATTTGAAAATGTCAAGTTTGGTCCTTGTATTATTGAAACTTGTCACTTTTAGTCCCTTGGAGCAACTTTGCAGATTTGGCGCTTTTGGTCCCTTGAATTTCGTAAATTACACAAATAGTCCTTGATTGTTAAACCTTTACAAGCCTTGGACCTTGTCAAAACCCAAATGACCCCCGCTTTTACCCTTGTGACCCCTCACAATTACATTTTGGACCCTTCCTTTTAAAATACCAACAAACCCTTTGACTCTCCTTTTCCTCCAAGTCACGAGATACCATCTTCATCATCACACCACCTGCAATACTCAACCCACTGTCCACCATCATCTCCCTACCCCTACCCTCTACCTCACACCAAGCCAAGAAGCATTAAAAGCTCCTTCTACCTAACACTCAACCTCTCCAGCTGTTAAATACAATTTTGGCACCAAAATGCATCAAACGGCCAAGATTACTTCCGGACATCCAATGGTCAAGCTTAAAGCTGGGAAATGCTCAGAGTAGTGAGAGAAGTAGTTTTGGGTATAAAAAGAAGAAGAAGAAAGAGAGAAAGGGTAGCACTTAGTTTTAATTTTCAAATGTATTTCGTTTTTAAAATTCTTAAGTCTTAAATGAATTCTTAGTTGTATTTTCAAGTTTCATTGTATCAAGCTAACTTGTTTCAGTGTATTACAACTCTATTTAAGTATCAATCCAAGTTTGTGTTCATTTTTCATATTTTATGTCAACTGTTGCAAATTTGAGTCTCAAATTTTATGTTCAAATCTCTAGCGACTTATTTATAAGCTCAAATAAGCTTATATAAGCTTCTCATAGCTTTTGTAGCTTGTATTCAAGTTTTAAGCTACTTTGGATTTTGGTCAACATAAGTCAAACCAAGCAAAATGGAAATGGAAATGGAAAATGGTGTTGCAAAGGTTTGAAATTGGGTTGGTTCGAGCTATTGGGTTGATTTTTATAGGATAGAGGTTCATTGTGTTCGATTTCAAGCCATAGTGGCCGGACCTTTGTGCTTAATTTCAAGGTTTCATTGCATAATCTTTATTTGAAGTTATAACTAGTTCAAACCTGCTTATTAAGTGGTATTTAAGTTAGCTAAACTCGCTTAATCCATAGCATTAGCTAGTTAAGTAGTAAGCTCTTTTAAATTGCATATCACCATGAAAGTTGTGTTTGGATTAGTGCATAAACTGTGCTAGAGGCTTGTTCATTGGTTAGGACCGTTGGTTTATGCTTGTGTAGCTCATTTGAACTCAAATCTCTTTAATATTGCACTTGCAGACCTCAAAAGTCAAAATCACATAAATCTGTCATAACTAGCTTATCTCGTTGAGATTTTGTAAAACCAAAGTCTTGTTTTGTGTTTGGAATTCATAGACATTGCTTGCATTAAGTTTGTTTTATCATATAACATCAATCTAAGTCCTTAAATTCAGTTTCAAAGTTCAAATAAGTCAATTTCTTCATAATCATTAAAAAGTCAAAAGTGTAAAACCTGCTTTCACCCAATCTAGAAAGATTTATCATGGATTCATTTCGAACAAATCAAGTGAAACTTGGGATTTTAAAAAGTTCAGCTGATCTCATTTCTTATTACCATTTTTGTGGATTTTTGTAATTTTTTTTATAAGCTCAAAAAGGCTTGTGAATATGGGCTTATATGCCCTGTGCACCCAAGAACTGAACTGCACAGGTTTTGTACAGTTCTTGCAGTCCTTGCACAAAGCTCATCAGAGCTCACCTTGGTCTCATCTTTGGTTCATAAGTAGTTAACCAGGTCTTGTCTAGGTTCCAACTGTTGGTTCTCAGTCTCAGCTTATTAGGTAGCTTATTCCTTGGCTCAAACTTAGTACCTCAAAACCGTTTCTGCACATTAAGCTCTTATTATCAAATCTGTTCAAACAGCACAATAGAGGTTAAGAGCAGTTGATACTTGTTGCATTTTGGTACTTTTAGCATTTTACAACTTCTGTAATCAGTTGGTAGCTTATTGTGGTCTGTGGCTTATTTGAGGTGCTTATTCTATAAGCACTTGCTTTGCAGTTCCTTATTCTTGCACACAAGCCTCTGTTTTTATATTTTTCCTAGATTCACAATATTATTTTAGACTTATCTTGGATTTTTCAGATTTTTCTAGGTCAGTTTGGTATTTTTCTTGATTTAAATCAGTTTTTAAGTTTTTTTTAATTAGCTTTTAATACAATTAATTAAGAAAAGTTTCAAAAAAATAATTTTTCATTTTTCTTAGGTTAAGATAAATATAAAAAGTCAAAAAAATATTTTTTTCAGATTTTTCTTAGTTAAATTTGTATTTTTAAGCAATTTAAGTAGTTTTAAATAGTTTTAATTTATAAAAATACAAAATATTCGAAAAATACAAAAATAGTTTTGAAAATTCTCTTTGTTATTTTAGATTTTTCCAAGTCATAATTTCATTTTTTTAGCTTTATTTCATATTTTCTTGTATTTTAGGTTATTATTAAATAGTTAAAAATAGTTTTTAATTAATAATAATTAGATAAATAGTTGTAAAAATAATTTTCTTTTTCTAAAAATTTTCTTTTATCATTAGGTTTGTAAAAATATCATTTTAATATTTTTAGGATTAATATTGTTTCGATTTACATTTTCAGACGTCGCGTAGTTTTTAATTTAAGTTTTATAAAAACATAAAATCAAAAACATCATTTTGCAAATAGTGATAGCGTTTATTTAATATTTTTATCTTTTAATTTTCTTTAATTTGCATTTAAGCCCACAGTAATTTGTTTGCTTTTTCTTTAGTTATAATTGTTCAATCAAACTCTTTTCCGCTCAAATCTCTCGATCACTATACGTTTGGTGATTCTTCGCATAGCTCACCGGGACATAACGACCGGGAAACACTATACTCTCCAGATCTTCATTGCATTCTCGTATCCGAACTGCTTTAAGTTTCTTACGGTTGGCCATTCACAAGTGGCGGCTTGTGTGAGAAAACTTGACGGTTTGCACGAATCAAATTTTTAGGCCACGGGGAGTCAGTGCTAATTATCTTCCGCTTAGCGATTAGTGATTTGAATATTCACTCCTTGTTCATACCATCCATCTATATATGTTTATATTTTCTTATAAAAATCCAAAAATACAAAACATCTTAAATCAAAAACCCAAAAGATTTTCTTTCCTATTTTTACAACATGTTTTTCAAAAATACCAAAAATATTCCTCTTTACCCTCTTACCCTTTTGATTCTTTATCCCTTTACCCTCTATCCATTTGATTCTAACCTCTTCTCATGGAATCTCTCGACTACGATTTAATTCGGGACGGTTGAAAACTTCGACTTTCTCACAAATGTCAAGAATTCGTGTTGTTCGTGATGATCCATTAATTTCGCATAGGAAATGGAACGAGAAACCGGGTGACAAAGGACCGGTACTTCCTCTCGATAATGGAGGTGCTAATACGTCCAACCTACGGTTATCCAAAAATCTAAACCCTCAATTGCTCCTAAGCCGCCTAAAATTGATCTTAAACTTTCACGATTTACGGTTAAAAGCAAACATGCATAATTTAGACCGGTGACTAGCAAGAATGACTTGCCTAAACTTCACGCTTCTCAAGAACCGTAACCGAGACCATAACGGAAGTGGTGGAAATTGCTAGCTCGTGAGCACACCACTTGTCCCACCTCCGGATTTTTCAAAATGTTCTTCGAGACTTAATAGTCATTCGGATCACCATGTTGGTTTTGTTGATTCTTTGAATGAACCGATTCCTTCTCATAACTATCAAATGAAATCGCTTATTCCTTGTGTCGGTTGTGGTGAGCCTCTTTTTGGTTCACCCCGTCGTTGGTGTACGTGTGTACAATGTGGTAATGATATTCATAACGGAGTTGTTTGTTTTGTGGTTCGAGGAATCCATTTGATTATGATCCTAGTCCAAACTCATTTAACGACCCTCAAACTTTTCCAATTACCCACCACACCGACTTATCTTCATATAATCAACATAACCGCTATGAATTTTGTGGAGGTCCTCACCAAGGATTTGAGTGTCAATCCGAAAACACGCTTGTCTATTAACAAGCCCCTGATGCTCGAACTTTGGTTATGACCAATATCCATATAATACACCATCCTGCACTCAACAGCTTCTTGTTGTGAGAACTGTGGAGGTTCCCATTTCACTCGATTGTCAAATAGGAATCCGCTTCCTTGTAACAATCATGACTCTTACTGTGTTTGACAATTTCCAACCTCCACAAAGACCATACGGTTCAAACTCCACCGAGCCGTTGTCTCAAGAAATCTCCCAAAATTTTGAAACCGCAATGAAAACACTTGATGATATGATTAGTAACTTTAAGAATCAAGTGAGTGGTGAAAAGACCATGGGAGAATTGCTAGTCAAGAACGAGAGGCCCGTAAATCTAGGGAAGAATTATTAGTCCTAGAGCATGCAACTCTAAGGCTCTCTCAATTTCTTAAGGCAACTCATATGATGATGACGAGGAGAGTTTTATCCTTTTAAAGATAATATTTCTCAACTCCTCGGTCGGTTGATATCCCAGCCAGTTGAGATTCCATCTCAAACAACTGCTATCACACCCAAAGCTCCCACTCACTCTCTCGAACATGGGGACGAGCATCTTGACACTGTTCACGAAAAGGAATCGGACGAATTCATAAATTCTAGTGTTGAGAACCTTGTCCCAATCCCGAGAGAGTCACAGGAACTTCGATCATATGTGTGATTCTCTTTCCCTCTTGAGTGTTCGAAGATCATTTTGAAACTTTCTCCAATTGTAGCGAAGATTGTGCATCATATGGAGACATCGAGTATGTTGAGGCATCACTTCCACAACTGATGTCGATCATCTTCGAGGAGTTCACCGATGAACTCACTCACATCAATCCACTTTCATCGTAAGTAACGATGTTCTCTTTGATTTCGAGCGATCCGGGAGAGCCGAAAGTCTCCTTATAATGATCGCTCACTCACTTCTTATCCCAACAAATTCAATAGAGAATATTGATCACTTTGCATTCAAAACAACCTTCACTAATCCTCTATTTGAATTCGACTCTGAATTCACTTTAATTTCTGAGAATCCACTCTTTGATACTCAGATTGAGGATAGTGATGAGTCTACAATGGAACAAGAGTTCACAATTTCACTTCATGTGAATGATTCTTTTCATGAAGAGTTCTCCGGTGAACTCTCTCATGGCATATCTCCTCCGGAACATGATCATTTCTATTTTGATCTTGAGGATGATATTGGCTCGGAGGAAGGTGTACTCTATCATACGAGTTTGCTTATTGATGATACTACCCTCACCCTTCCTCCTGATATGTCTACATTTGAGGATGAAGAATGGATCTTGATTGTTATAAAAATCTTTCTTCCTTTCCTCAAATATCTTGTGATTCTCTTCATCTTCACTCCTTCGGAATGAAGACACTATCTTGACCCCGCATTTTCATTTATCATTTTGAGCGGTTCTCTATATCTCATCGGTGTGGAACTTTCACGTGCTTCAAATGTTTGTCCAAACATCTTGAATGAAAGTCCCATGGAGATTGTTTCTTCCACTTTGCTTCCCATGAACCAATGAATTGGGTCGAGTCAAGCTAGCGACTCGGCAATCAAAAACAAGAGCTAAACATGGGTTTTCACCCATGTGTTCCACCTAGTGTGGGGAGTTGCCTCATTGTTGTATATAAGTTTTCAAAAAAAAAAAAAAAAAAAAACTTTCAAAATAATGGCCGTAGTATTTCCTTTTACGTTCTCGCCGGCATAACCGCGGTACTTTGAATATTGAGGGCAATATTCATTTCTAAGTGTGGGGAATTCTCACGAATTTTATCATATAATTATACCGCCCAATTCCCGTTTTTGGCCAAAATTTTTTTTTGAGTAAGTGTTTTAAACTTACTCACTATTGGTTATCATCCGCCATGTCTAATAAACAAAAGGATTGGCTAATCCAGAGCAAACGGCTCTTGGTAAAGATATCTCAAATCCGTTGACGGCTTGCAATTTGCCCAAATTGTATGGTATTCACCACCATATCTTTAATTAGTGAAGAGTTGGCTAGCCCGCAAGTTTATGGCTTGTGGTAAAGGCGATGGAAAACCATAATTGGTAATCACCCACCAAAGATAATATTGATAATTTATCTAAGAGTTGGCTAGTCCGTATAAACGGCTTCGGTAAAGACAAATCAAACCGTTGGAAGTCGGTGGTTTGCTCAAAATCACATGGTTATCGGTGTACCATAGTTCTTGCTTGAACTCAAACATTTGGCTACTCCGAAGTAATGGCTTTTGGTAAAGAGATTCAAATCCATTAAGTTTTTTCAAAAGATTGCTAGGGACTAGCAATAGTTTAGTGGGGGATTGATGAGTGTGTAAATACTCATCATTTTGGTTAAATCTGAATCGCAAAACGTTTAAAATGCTCGAATGCATCAAAATATCGAAAATATCTCAAAATTGCATTTTATATGTTTCGGATGCAAAATGTTTAAAATCGATGAAAAATGAGCTAAGTTTGCATAATTGGCGCTTTTAGGTCCCCAGTTTCAAAAGTTGTCGAAATAGTCCCCGAGCACTTATTTCAAAAGGAAAGTCACCAAAGGTCCTTTTAAAATCATAAGTTGTCAAAATTAGTCCTTTGGTGAAAAATATCAAAAGTTTTGAGAAATTACAAGTTTGGTCCTCAAGTTTAAAATTGGCAAAATGGTCCTTGGAAATTTGAAAATGTCAAGTTTGGTCCTTGTATTATTGAAACTTGTCACTTTTAGTCCCTTGGAGCAACTTTGCAGATTGGCGCTTTGGTCCTTGAATTTCGAAATTACACAAATAGTCCTTGATTGTTAAACCTTTACAAGCCTTGGACCCTTGTCAAAACCCAAATGACCCCCGGCCTTTTACCCTTGTGACCCCCTGTCAATTACATTTTGGACCCTTCCCTTTTAAAATACCAGTCAAACCCTTTTGACTCTCCTTTTCCCTCCAAGTCACGAGATACCATCTTCATCATCACACCACCGCAATACTCAACCCACCGCCCACCATCATCTCCCTACCCCTACCTCTACCTCACACCAAGCCAAGAAGCATTAAAAGCTCCTTCTACCTAACACTCAACCTCTCCAATTTAAAATACAATTTTGGCGCCAAAATGCATCAAACGGCCAAGATTACTTAGGACATCCAATGGTCAAGCTTAAAGTCGAAATGCTCGGAGTAGTGAGAGAAGCGGTTTGGGTATAAAAGAAGAAGAAGAAGAGAGAAAGGGTAGCACTTAGTTTTAATTTTCAAATGTATTTCGCTTTTAAAATTCTTAAGTCTTAAATGAATTCTTAGTTGTATTTTCAAGTTTCATTGTATCAAGCTAACTTGTTTCAGTGTATTACAACTCTATTTAAGTATCAATCCAAGTTTGTGTTCATTTTTCATATTTTATGTCAACTGTTGCAAATTTGAGTCTCAAATTCTTATGTTCAAATCTCTAGCAGCTTATTTATAAGCTCAAATAAGCTTATATAAGCTTCTCATAGCTTTTTGTAAGCTTGTATTCAAGTTTTAAGCTACTTTGGATTTTGGTCAACATAAGTCAAACTGAAGCAAAAATGGAAATGGAAATGGAAAATGGTGTTGCAGTGCTGAAATTGGGTTGGTTCAGAGCTATTGGGTTGATTTTTATAGGATAGAGGTTCATTGTGTTATGATTTCAAGCCATAGTGGCTGGGACCTTTTGTAAGTGAATTTCAAGGTTTCATTGCATAATCTTTATTTGAAGTTATAACTAGTTCAAACCTGTTTATTAAGTGGTATTTAAGTTAGCTAAACTCAGTTTAATCCATAGCATTAGCTAGTTAAGTAGTAAGCTCTTTTAAATTGCATATCAGTCATGAAAGTTGTGTTTGGATTAATGCATAAACCGTGCTAGAGGCTTGTTCATTGGTTAGGACCCTGTTGGTTTATGCTTGTGTAGCTCATTTGAACTCAAATCTGTCTTAATATTGCACTTGCAGACCTCAAAAGTCAAAATCACATAAATCTGTCATAACTAGCTTATCTGTTGAGATTTTGTAAAACCAAAGTCTTGTTTTGTGTTTGGAATTCATAGACATTGCTTGCATTAAGTTTGTTTTATCATATAACATCAATCTAAGTCCTTAAATTCAGTTTCAAAGTTCAAATAAGTCAATTTCTTCATAACTGTTAAAAAGTCAAAAGTGTAAAACCTGTTTTCACCCAATCTAGAAAGATTTATCATGGATTCATTTCTGGAACAAATCAAGTGAAACTTGGGATTTTAAAAAGTTCAGCTGATCTCATTTCTTATTACCATTTTTGTGGATTTTTGTAAATTTTTTTATAAGCTCAAAAAGGCTTGTGAATATGGGCTTATATGCCCTGTGCACCCAAGAACCGAATCAAGATGTGTTTTGTGCAGATTCTTGCGCCCTGCACAAAGCTCATCGAGCTCACCTTGGTCTCATCTTTGGTTCATAAGTAGTTAACCAGGTCTTGTCTAGGTTCCAACTGTTGGTTCTCAGTCTCAGCTTATTAGGTAGCTTATTCCTTGGCTCAAACTTAGTACCTCAAAACCGTTTCTCCACATTAAGCTCTTATTATCAAATATGTTCAAACAGCACAATAGAGGTTAAGAGCAGTTGATACTTGTTGCATTTTGGTACTTTTAGCATTTTACAACTTCTGTAATCAGTTGGTAGCTTATTGTGGTCTGTGGCTTATTTGAAGTGCTTATTCTATAAGCACTTGCTTTGCAGTTCCTTATTCTTGCACACAAGCCTCTGTTTTTATATTTTTCCTAGATTTACAATATTATTTTAGACTTATCTTGAATTTTTCAGATTTTTCTAGGTCAGTTTGGTATTTTTCTTGATTTAAATCAGTTTTTAAGTTTTTTTTTAATTAGCTTTTAATACAATTAATTAAGAAAAGTTTCAAAAAATAATTTTTCATTTTTCTTAGGTTAAGATAAATATAAAAGTCAAAAAATATTTTTCAGATTTTTCTTAGTTAAATTTGTATTTTTAAGCAATTTAAGTAGTTTTAAATAGTTTTAATTTATAAAAAATACAAAAATATTCATAAAAATACAAAAATAGTTTTGAAAATTCTCTTTTGTTATTTTAGATTTTTCCAAGTCATAATTTCATTTTTTTAGCTTTATTTCATATTTTCTTGTATTTTAGGTTATTATTAAATAGTTAAAAATAGTTTTTAATTAATAATAATTAGATAAATAGTTGTAAAAATAATTTTCTTTTTCTAAAAATTTTCTTTTATCATTAGGTTTGTAAAAATATCATTTTCATATTTTTAGGATTAATATTGTTTCAGATTTACATTTTCTTTTGTACGTCGCGTAGTTTTTAATTTAAGTTTTATAAAAACATAAAATCAAAAACATCATTTTGCAAATAGTGATAGCGTTTATTTAATATTTTTTATCTTTTTAATTCTCTTTAATTTGCATTTAAGCCCCTGTAATTTGTTTGCTTTTTCTTTAGTTATAATTGTTCAATCAAACTCTTTTCCGTTCAAATCTCTCGATCACTATACGTTTGGTGATTCTTCGCATAGCTCGCTGGGACATAACGACCCGGGGAAACACTATACTCTCCAGATCTTCATTGCATTCTCGTATGCGAACTGCTTTAAGTTTCTTACGGTCGGCCATTCATGTGGCCGGCCATGTGAGAAAACTTGACGGTTTGGCACGAATCGATGTCGAGAAATGTAATCCTAATATTGCAAGTAATTTGTAATGTATTGTTTTGACACAAAGCTCCCCTAGCTTTAGGGTGTCAAAAGGCTTCAAGTGTAGATTGAATAACTACAAAACAAAGGTTAGAAAACAAGTATAATGCACAATTTCCTGCATATGTGATCCAAGTTAGTAGAAAATAGTTTTCGTCTCACGGATCCCACTTTCCCTCCTAGTAGGGATCCATCTAGGCAATTTTGAGGGATCCAGTATAGGCGATGATTAAATTGAAATGGTGATGTAACAAGTAATGTTAACATCAAAATGAGATATGTATTCAACCAACAAACATATACTCAATGCAAAATGGCAAGTAAACTATAAAACATAAGAGATGATCAACAAATCTCTAAAAACTAAGAGAATGATTTAGCCATATTCTACTAATACTAATAAGTGACCAAAGCTTAAGAAGCAACAATGTGCTTGAGTCTAGGGATGAGTAGACTTGTTGATTTGGTCCAATCTTTCAAGAAGATAATTAAACATGAAATGCAACTCATTTCGTACTTCTTGAACAAGTCCTTGGGTGATTAGACAATTAGAGCAATTATTGTCTTGATTAGGAACATGATGTTTTGAGGAGGTTCTACAAATGATGGTGGAGGTACATTGAGTAATTTAGGATGAGTTTCTACTAGGAATGAGAGTGGTGGTAATGGAAATTCCTTGTTTCCAACGATGGACTAGTTGGTGATGTAGGTGGTTCCTATTTTAACGAGAAGGTTGGTGAATGGGAAGTTCTCGGTGGTGAATGCTCTAATGAATAAAGAGAGGCTCGGTGAAGGACTCTAGTCCATGCTCTAGGAATGAAGGTTTAGACGTTTTGCTAGAACTAGGTATGTTTGGTTTAGAGCTCGATGATCCCTTTTCTAACCTAAGAGGTTTAATGCTAATTATTGCGGTTCTCTTGGCAATTGTTGATTGGGTTTGTTGAGGTGAGATTCTAGCACTATTATCTCTTATGGATGATGATTCGGTGGATGGGAAATCCTACCATTTGTGGGTTTAACCGAAGATGATTCGGTTGAGGAAATTTCGTGTACAACACGAGCAAGTTTCTTGGGTGGTTCTTGGTTGGGTTGACTAAGGAAAAGGTTTCTAAATGCTGAGAATTATGTTGTGTTTGATGACTAAGGGATTCTAGCAAGATGACTTATAAAAGGGAAGGATTTAGCAAGTGCATTCAAGACTTAAGTCTCTAATATCCTATGGAATGTGATGATTAGCATGCACAAGAGTCAACTTTAGAGATTTAATTAGGATGAGGTGGAGTGTTCAAGTTAGCAAGATGAGCTTGAAATGATTGTTCGAGCAAGAGTTGACATAAATCTGTCATCCGGATCCTACGGTTCCCACCAATGGGGGATCCGTCTAGGCTAATCCTAGGGATCCGGCTCTCAGCAGCTAGGAAAGGATAGTAGTGATGTTTTGAAAGGTCTAAAGCCTATACCTTTTTGAGTGTTTCAGTTCTCCTAAGTGTCTTTAAATGGAAGGGTACTTATATGTTCAAGGGCAATGAGTGATGTAGCTAATGATTGCCTTATATGGAAGAAATTGGAACTTTCGTGAGTACCAATGAATGAACAAAGATGACACTAAAATCTTGAGAGTGTCAAATGGAGCTAAATGATCCTAGTGATCAGATAGTGACTTAGGATAATGTCTAGGAGAAAATCCTAAAGGTTTTAAGGTGAACTAGAATTTGATCCATTTCACCAATTTTGAGGTAAGGATGATTATGATCAATTTTGCCATAATCGAAAGATTTCTAAGTCTAGATGTGAGGGATCATGTGAGAAATAATGAGTGATCTAGAGGCGGAAGAGTAATGAGTTTAGGTGAAACGATAGATCGAAAAGCACTTTGAGTGTGATCCTATGAGTGAGTGTGAAGCTTACTAAGCTTGAGTAGGACTTAAGAGATCCTAAGGTATTAAGTTCACTAGTGTGAAGTAGTCTAGGAACATGGTTTGAGGTGTAAAGGATTGAAACTCTACTTATTTGCCGGATCCCGTGATCCTTCACTTGAGGATCCGCTAGTTATAAACTAGGGATCCGCATCCGGGACGCTTTTACTTAACAATGAGCATTTGTTCTAAGTATCGAAATTAGAAACTAATGATTTCTACAGTAAGCATACATGTATACAAGTAAAACATACTGAGTATCATGTAGAAATAGCACATAAGCAATTAAATGAGATCTAGCTCACAAGTAACACAGAGGTTTATCAAATTTAACAAGCGCTATTTAAGAAGCTCAAAATAGATTTACGATCTAGATTAGTAAATCGTTTGTATTAACAATGGCGTGCAGATTAGATGATGGTGTTCAAGACGATAGGGTTGTTTTGGCCAACGGAAGCAATGAACTATGTATAGTCATTATGGATGGTGATTAGCATACAATGAACTTCGTCCATGAAGTCATGTAGCTCTTCTCGATCAAAGCAAGATAATCGCTTGATGAGGCAAGTGGTTGTGATTAATTAAAAGAAAATCAATTTTACAACTTGGTTGATTAGTAATCCTAAGACAACGCAGTATTTCCATTGTAAACTTACTTTGGGAAACATGGGAGTATAGATTTCCCAAGTGAGAGAATGAATATGAGACTATTACTAGTGGTGCTCAATTACGGCTAAACACGACCATTTTACGGTGATTCCACATACCCAACTTCTATCAAGGAAGCAATTCAACCGTTAGGTCAAATTGAGTTTCTAGTGCCATAAGTTCTCCAGTATTCATTCTCAAGTTAGGAAACTTTATATTCCTACAATGGCCTATCGAAGAGTAACAATGATGATACTTTGATTTGTTTAATATTATACTAGAGACAACTAAGGTGACAAAGGCGTCATGTTAAAAATAAGTTTAAAAGTTGTCCATATGGTAAACAACAAAAAATGGTGGGAAGAGCTAGTTCAACATATGTTGTTGGAAAGCTTTGAGTTTGGAATTTCGGATATGAACAATTATATTTGCGTTGCAAAATAATTTACTTGAGTATATCGGATGAAATAATCAAGTTGTCAATCCTACTTTGAGGCTTGGAGAGCAATCATGAAAAGGAAAACGGGAGAGTACATCATCAACACAAGTGTAGGTTATGATCCGATGTACATTCTTGTTGTTTTTAGAAAACGATACAAGAAAATATGAAATCAAGAAATCATATAAGCATATAAAACATTTATGTTGCACACATGACAAACTCAATCAAAAATGCCATTTAGTGTGTTATATGTTTTAAACATTTTTTAACTTATAAAACTAACATTTTCGACACAACAAGATCTTATCCCAAAACACTCCTTCAAGTAGCACATTGATTAGTAGAAAGTTACTAAATTGACAAGCAAGATAATGAATAGCAAGGTAAGAAAACCACATATGTTATTCAATCAAACAAGTACAAAAGCTATTTGAGATAAGCAAATAATCAAGTAATGCAAAGAAGACAATTTATTATTTAGCATAGCATACGAAAGTTCTTTTCATCACTTTGTGTTAAATATAAACATGTATACCAAGCTTGATTAGTTTCTTTTATATTTATAAATATGATAAAAACCTTAATTTCAATAGAGGACACATTGTTTATTCAAAAGCGAAAACATCCGTCTCCAATTAAATCAAAAGTTTGTGCAAAAGTTATGACCGAAAAATGAATTTCTATTATAAATCAATAATTCTGTAAATTATTGTTTTGAATCAGTTAATGAAATCATTTTTAAATGAAAGTAGACTCAAATACCTTTAAAACGATAGGTGGCACGACTTCTAACGACTTACGGTTAAAAGTTATGAATTTTGAAATTGAGACAAAACGTCTTTCTGTACCTACGGATCCCACGGATCCCTTGCTTGAGGATCCGTCCGAGTTGTAACTGAGGGATCCGCGGATCGACTGTAATTACAAAATGTATGTTTTGACCCGACGAAAGGTTTAGTCTTTGTAGACTTTTAGTGAAGTTATATTAGCCATTTTACCTTTATTCAAGCTTGATTAACAAGATATCTAACAACAAAACTTCAAAGAAAAAAATCACTAAAACACTTTTCAGATTATGCTTATTATAAGATAGAAGCATATATCACCATTTTGTCCACAAGAAATTTAACACGTTTTTAAAACAAATGTAACTAAGAAAACATACCTTTGCTATATCCCTTTTATGGTTTTAGAAACCATAGACGCGAAATACTTCATGATCTTCTAAGATACCCCAATCCTTTGCTATATTCCCTTTTATGGTTTTAGAAACCATAGACGCGAAATACTTCATGATCTTCTAAGATACCCAAATCCTAGTATGAAGACTTCTCAAAGGAAAATGTTAGAATGATCTATCACTATCCAACATATGATGATTTCTAAAACATGACTTTTGTTTTAAGAAATTCCTCTTTGTAGTTTTCAAACATACACGGATCGTATCAAGTTTTCAAGTACAATATACAAAAAAACTTGGTAACGAAGCTTTGATGCCAATTGTGGAAAACTAGAAGGGGGTTGAATAGTTTTACCAATTTAAAACTTCCTTTTAAATATTTAGATCGACTTATGTCAATCTATTTGGTTGTTTATGTTGGACGTTGATAGATAGATATATAAACGTGTAATGAAAGATAAAGAGTAAGCACATCACCACGACACAAGTATTTATAGTGGTTCGCCACAAGGACACCTTCCTTGCCCTACTCCACTCCCGAGTCACCTACAAGAGAGTTCGTAAACACTACACCAACTCCTTATGGCGGAGAAGCCTTCACAACGTCGCTTAACCTTTTTTCGGTACAAAGCTAAATACCGAGTTCTTTCACACCAAGGCGAACCACACCTAACACAACGTCGCCTACACTTTATACGGTGCTAGGCTAACCACCAAGTTCTTTCACACCTTAGGAGAACTAATCCTATCACAACGTCGCCTACCCTTTATTAGGTGATAGGCTAAGCACCTAGTTCCATTACTATGGAGGAACTACTACCCTTCACGACACAACACCTAATCTCAAGGAGATCTACTCCTTGTCACAACACCATCAAGGATATCACCATCCTTGTAAATAAACAAATACTTATATGTATAACGATGCACCTCATCGATTATACGACCTAGGCATTTCTTCACAAATGCTACTTGATTTGATTATTTGGCATCCTTCACTAATGCCTTCGACACAACGCTTGGCACCCTTCACTAATGCCTTCGTCTTGACACCTATAGCATTCTTCACTAATGCTCTTGACACGAACGATAAGCACCTTTCACTAATGCTTTCGTCTTGACACTTTCGGCATCCTTCACTAATGCCTTTAACCCAACATCTATGGAGAAAGGTAGATCTATCAACAAGAGAACCTTCGTTGTCTTGATGATGACGGCATGGCAACTCATGGATTTGAGCTTGCACGCCTTCTTCAAGTGGTGATCTTTCCTTTAAGAGGAACCTAGAAGATCATACAAAAACAAAAGACAAAACTACATAGATCACTTGGATCTAAGGTTAGAGGGTTAGAATACTTGAGGGAAGTATGTGTGTGAAGTGATGAGTAGAAAGGAAGAAATGGCTCTCTATTTATAGAGAAAATTCTCTACTGTTTCCCCAGATCCCACGGATCCCTTCCACTTGGGATCCGGCTAGCACAAAGCCAGGGATCCGTGAAATGCTCCTCTTTGCCCATGGGTATTTTTGGTTATGGGTCATGGGTTATGGGTTGATCCATGGTTTTCTTTCTAGATACAATGTATCTTGAGGATACAATGAACTTGGTCAAGTGGTATATATAAAACCATGGGTTATGGGTCAATACCATTTGCTAGTATACAATGTATCTTAAGGGTACAATGAACTTGGTCAAGTGGTATATATAAAACCATGGGTTATGGGTAAATACCATTTGCTAGTTTTTACCCATTTAGTATATACTTGTTTTTACCCAACTATATTCAATGTATTTGGTCAATGGGTCAAATACTTAAGTTTCTACCCATTTATATTACCCAATATACTACATACTAGTTATGTGTATATTTACCCAAATATGTAAACACTAGTTGTTGTACATATGTAATACTAAATCATAAAATCACTTATACTTGTTTTAGTGTTTTATGTGAATATGTTAGAAACTATTAGTTCAAACCATTTACGTATTTTATTTGTTTCGTTAATATGATTTTACGTTTGTTATCGACAAAACATTAGAAGATCGTAAAATATAAATAAACGTTTTTACGGCTTATTTGTATTAACAAGTTTGTTGCCATTATTGTGATGGGCTAGGAATGTCCGGCAATTGATTGATGTAATCTAAAGGGTCGAGATCGGTGTTGCCAAGGGGGTTGCTACTTCCTTC
Organism: Chrysanthemum lavandulifolium; assembly: GCA_022545495.1. Taxonomy (NCBI): domain Eukaryota; kingdom Viridiplantae; phylum Streptophyta; class Magnoliopsida; order Asterales; family Asteraceae; genus Chrysanthemum; species Chrysanthemum lavandulifolium. Next base: position 188,920 of record JAHFWF010000045.1, on the reverse strand, counting down.
TCCTTCTCTTTGTCTTTCCCTCTCATCCGATGAATCCGTTGGTGGGTGAGGTCTCTTGCAATCCACCATGAACCTTGTAGTCTTTCCCTCGGATAACGGCACCATGACTTTGTTGCAAAAGCTATAATCAAAGGAATACGGAGAAGGCTCTAAAGCAAAGATGAAGTTTTCTAGACGGGATAGGATCATTGCATAAGGGAGTACCATCTTGTCCATGATTTTCACACTCGCCATTCTCTTTTCCATGTAATATGCGAGGTTGAAGCGAGTGTCGGTCACAAGGCAATATATCATGAAGCTCAAGCATACATTGGGATGATCCTTGTTACCTCCTAAGCAAAGCACATTCTCCTTTACCACGACTTCCCATTTCTTGTACAACAGGAACATTTTGGAAAGCTCCATTTGAAATGGATCCCTATAGATCACTTTGGAATTTCTCGTGACCCTCGATGGAGATGCCCTTTTCATGAATACGGTATCCCTTACCGTAGTTGCTTCCGGGATTCTCATGTAGTAGAATTCATGATGATCTACCATGTCGTGTAGCTCCGCCAAAGACCATTTATTGGAATACATGCAAACTCCTTGATATGGGACACGGAGTATTCTTCCAAATTCTACAAGAGAGAGGGTGTACTCATGCTCATTTATGATGAAGGCTATTGAGATGGTCCCGTTATCATTCCTAACGATTCTCATTCTCTTGTAAAATTCAAGCATGAACACCGGACAAATTTGCTCGTTTATGTCCGAAAGGCAATCAAAGCCAATTCCTTCAAAGACTTGTCGGATGTTGGTGTTAGCAAGAAATGATGGTTCTACCACACGACCTTCATGAAAAAGCCTCTTTTCAAGCAACTTGAAAGCTTTCCTATCCTCCGGGCTAAGTCCTTCCTTTCGATGGTACATTGGGATGTAGTGGGCGGTATCATGATAATCTTGTTGGCGGTTACTAGGCATGATTGTTCCTATACAACAAAACCACAATGTGGTGTTAATTGTGAGTAGTAGCCTAAAGGGTTTGATCACAATTTTGCTCAAAACATCTTCATTGAATTCAAGGAATGAGTTTAATTTGTATTAACAATGTTAATTCTTTGATTTAAATTATCTTAGAAAACAATGTGGTAACAAATTATGACAAACCCATTAGAACCCAACTTCTAAAGATGAAAATTGTAATCCTAGGAATCAAGGAATAGAAATAACAATGTAGTGAAGATTATACTTACACAAGAGATTGTTTAGCTTGAAGGAAATGATCAATTTGCTCATGTGAACAGTAACTAGGTTTATGTTCGTGAGTCTTTGATAGAGGAAAGTGATAGTGGAACTTCCACAGTGATCATTTCTAACTTATGATGTCTTCTGTTGCACGGATCCCTTGTAGGAGGGATCCGGCTAGTTCAAACGCAGGGATCCGGCAAGACAACGCAATTAGTCAGCTTAAGTATTCCTTGATAATTTTGGTTTGTGAATTCTAAATTGTCTAGGGTCGATGTTTATTCTCCATAACTTATGGTTTGGCGTTTTGACGGGTTTATCATAGTCCTATTTGACGAGGTTCCCTTTTTATGAATAGTTCATAATTCTTTGGAAGTTTTTCAAAGATTATGATAAAATCCCATTTTATCATAATTTAAGAAATTTCACATGGATACTTGATTGGCTCCCAAACAGTCGGTTTATTACACAAGTCAACCACTGTGAATGGTCAACCGTAATAAAAGCCGACGACTTGAGAACGCAATGCAATTAAGTCCGTGAGAGTTTAGTGTTTCCCAGTCGTTAAGTCCCAACGAGTCGTGCGATGAATAACCAAACGATATAGTGATCGGGTGATATTGAACGGGAAAAGGTTTGTAGATTATGAATAATTATACCTAAAGAAAAAGTTTGTAAATTACAGGGGCTTAAATGCAAATTAAAGAAAATTGAAAAGCTAAATTATATTAAATAAACGCTATCACTATTTTTAAATTTGGATTTTCTTGATTTTTCTTTTATAATTTTGAATTAAAAACTAATTTTAACTTTTAAAACTAAATTAAAATACTAAAAATTATGAAAATAAAGAGGAAAATTGTGAAACTATTTTTCAAAAATCTAAAATAACTAAAGAGAATTTTCAAAACTGGATTTGTATTTTTCTGAGTATTTTTCTATTTTTTATTAATTAAAAACTGTTTAAAACTAATTAAATTGCTAAAAATTACAAATTTAACTAAGAAAAATCTGGAAAAATTATTTTTTTGCATTTTATATTTATCTTAATTTATGAAAATTGAAAACTTATTTTTTTTGAAGCTTTTCTGATTTAATTGCAATAAAGGCTAATTAAAAAGTCCTAAAAACTGTTTTAAATAAGGAAAAATAGCAAACAGTACTGAAAAATTATGAAAAATTCAGGAAAAGTCAAAAATATTATTCTAAGTCTAAGAAAAATATAAAAACATATACTAGTGTGCAAGATTGTGAAGCTGCAGTGAAAAGTGCTTATAAATAAGCACTTGTAATAAGCTAAATGTACCAAATGAGCACCAAATTATCACAGAAGCTAGAGTATGTAAAATCTACTTAATACTAACCTATTTCAACTAATCTAAACCTCTAAGATGCAAACTACAATGATTTGGTGATTTAAAAACTCAAGTGCCAAAACAGTTTTTCTCTTAACTTCTAGCTTAAGCACAAGCTTATTCAATAAGCCAATATGAAAACCAAAACTGGAGACCTAAAGACCATCAGCTTAGCTATCTCAAGACCAAGTTTCAGACCCAAGTGATTAAAAACAAGACCTGCACAAGGTCTCGGAAGTTGCTGTCGCACAACTCGGTGTATCTTGAGTGTGCACAGGCACTTTTCACTTATTGAACAATTGATTTGAAGCTTATAAAAATTACAAAATTTTACAAAATCATATTTCAACTCTTGACCAATTGAAGTTGTTAAGCCCAAGATTTCACTTGATTTGAACCAAAATTGAAGCTATGAAAATTCCACAAAGGTTGGTGAAAACTGAGTTAACTCATTTTTGACTTTTGAAACAGAATTGAAAAGTTGACTAAACTGAGATTTGAATCCAATTTATGAACTGATTAAGATGTTTTAAACTAAAACAAAGTTAAATCAAGTTACTCTAACATTATCTAAACACAGATCAAGCTTTTGATCTTCAAATTTCCAACAGTTATGAAAATGAAAACAGATTTAAAAGGATTTTGACTAAAAGCTTATGCAGAAGCAAAGTATGAACTAGAATGAGTCTCAAATAACTAAATAAGTTTAAAACAACTGACCTTAACTACTGAACAACCCTCTAACTCATATTTGCTATGAAATCCAAACAACTTTTTATATGTCTGATTCACTGTTTTGCAAAGCCCAACTCAAATCCAAGCTAGACTAATCATTAAACTAGATTCAGATGACTAAATTAAACCTAGATCAAGCTAACTTATCAATACTTTAACACTAAAACTCAACTGCTCTATTATGACAGATATGCAGAAATGACTCAAAACATGCACAGAAATGAAAATATCAATTATACTAGTGATATTAAGCTAAATTATACTAATGTTAACAGTATTAAAGCTCACTAACAGGAAAACATAGATTTAAACAGACCCAAGAAAATGATACTCACATGAGGTCCTAGCCACTGTGGCTTGAGATCAATGAAATAACCACTACCTACAACTGTTTTAATCCCAATTCCAACCGAATTTCAACCCAAATCGATCAAAATCAACCCATATCCAACTCCATATCAAGAATTCGTAACCATGCCACCATTAGCTTTTGCACCAAGTTTGAGTTTTGTCGACTGAGGTAAAACCGCTTAAACTTAAGATTGAGCTTACTAAAGCTTATAGAAAGCTCCCAGAAGCTTATTTGGATTGAAATTAAGCTACTTGGAGCTTGAGTATAAGAGCATGAAAACTGGTTTTATAACAGTGGACATAAAAACATGAAACTTAAATGAAACCTTGAATTAATACTTGAAAGCAAATTACAATGACTAAATAGCTTTAGTTCAATATAGGAAAGCTTAAGATTACAGTTTTAGAAACTAACTAAGACAATTTAAATAAAAACGACATACATGAAATTTAAAACTAAAGACTACTACTTTGTCTCTGCCTTTATTCTTTCTATTTATTCCCAAAAAGCTTCACACGTGTCTTCAGATCATTTCCCACTTCTTTTCTGGACCATTGGATCACTGGAGTAGATTATAGCCATTGATGGCTTTTTGGCGCCAAATTGATATTTGAAACTGGGGGGGGGGGTTGAGTGCAAGGAAGGGGATACATTAATTGCATTTGGTTTGTTGTGGAGGTGGAGGGGACATGGAGAGGAGTTTGTGAGCTGGAAGCATGGGGGGCGAAGGTCTGGTTTTTGCAGGCAGTGGGTGGGAGAAAGGAGAAAAAGGAGGGAAAGGTGGGCGGGTTGACTTGTTTGACTGGGGGTTTAATATCAGACAAAGGGTCCAAGGTCCAAGGGGGGTCAAGTGGTATTATGGCAGGGGTTCAAGCAAGGGTCAAGGTCCAAAGGTTTGTTTTGTTTCTAAATAATACAAGGACCAAAACTGCAATTTACCAAACTTGAGGGACCAATTCTGCCAATTTTTCAAAGTTATGCCAAGGGACCAATTATGACAAGTTTCATTAGTACAAGGACCATTAAAGATATTTTAAACTTCCAAGGACTATTTTGCCAATTTTGAAACTCAAGGACCAAACTTGTAAATTCTCCAAACTTTTACCCAAGGATCATTTTTGACAAATTTTGATTTTGAAAGGACTTGGGTTGACTTTTATTTCAAAACAAATGCTCGTGGGACCGATTTTGTCAAGATTTGAAAGTCGAGGGACCGAACGCGCAATTATGCAAACTTAGCTCATTTTTCATCCGATTTTAAACTTTTGCATCTGAAACATATAAAATACAATTTTGAGATATTTTCAGATTTTGATGTATTTCGGCGTTTTTAAATGTTTTGCGATCAGATTGACCAAAATGATGAGTATTTACACACCATCAATCCCCACACTAAACTATTGCTAGTCCCTAGCAATCTTTTGAGAAACTTAATGGATTTGAATCTCTTTACCAAAAGCCATTACTTCGAGTAGCCAAATGTTTCGGCTCAAGTAAGAACCTTGGTACATCGATAACCAAATGATTTTGAGCAAATCACCGCCTTCCAACGGATTTGATTTGTCTTTACCGAGCCGCTTGCTTCGGACTAGCCAACTCTTAGATAAAATATCTTTGGTGAGTCGATTACCAATTATGGTTTTCCAACCGCCTTTACCACAAGCCATAAACTTGCGGGCTAGCCAACTCTTCACTAATTAAAGATATGGTGAATGAACACCATACAATTTTGGGCAAATTGCAAGTCGTCAACGGATTTGAGATATCTTTACCAAGAGCCGTTTGCTCTGGATTAGCCAATCCTTTTGTTTATTAGACATGGCGGATCGATAATCATAAGTCGAGTAAGTGCAAAACACTTACTCCAAAAAAATTTTGCCAAAAATAGGGAATGGGTGGTATAATAACATGATAAAATTCGTGAGAATTCCCCACACTAGAAATGAATATTGCCCTCAATATTCAAAGTACCTACCGTTATGCCGAAACATAGAACGAAAAGGAAAATACTACGGCCATTATTTGATTTTTTTTTTTTTTTTGTTTGAAACTTTATATACAACAATGGGCAACTCCCCACACTAGGGTGGTAGAAAGTAGAAAGAAGTCGAAATATGGGTGAAAACCCATATGGTGTGCTATTGTTTTTTTTCCGAGTCGCTAGCTTGACTCGATCCCGCATTCATTGGTTCATGGGGAAAGTTTGTAGATCCGGGACAACCACGGAGGAATGTCCTCTCCAAAATAGTGCTTCAATCGATGACCATTCACTTTAAAATTTGGACCATCGGGTTGAGATAACTCAATGGTTCCATAAGGAAATACTTTAGTGATGGTGAATGGTCCGGACCAACGGATTTTAGTTTTCCGAGAAAATTTTCAATCTCGAATTGAAAAGAAGGACTCGATCACCGACGCTGAAAACGCGGTTCTTGATTTTGAGTCATGAATCTTCTTTGTCTTTTCTTTGTAGATCGAGAGTTCTTGTATGCTTGATCACGGAGTTCATTTAATTCATTCATTTGAACTTTCCGGTGATCACCACCGTCTGAATATCGAAGTTGGCATGTTTCAAGGCCCATTATGCCTCGTGCTCAAGCTCAATCGGCAGATGACATGCCTTCCATATACAAGCTTGTATGGAGTACACCCGATGGGTGTTTTATAAGTCGTCACGGAAGGCCCAGAGCGTCATCTAGCTTATCCGACCAAGAGGCACGGTTTTCGCCACTTGTCCTTTCAAAATTCTTTTAATCCCTCGGTTGGAAACTTCCACTTGCCCACTTGTTTGGGGTGGTACGCATGAGAGACGGTGAGTTACACCATACTTTTGCATGACTCTATCAAACCGGTCATTGCAAAATGCGCACTACGATCACCGATTATAGCTCGTGGAGTTCCAAACCTAGCAAAAGAGATTTTAAGAATTTCACAACAACTCGGGCATCGTTAGTAGGCAAAGCTTCGCTTCAACCCATTTTGACAAATAGTCAACGGCCATAAGTATGTATTTATTTCCTCGAGATGAAGGAAATGGCCCCATAAAGTCAATGCCCGGATGTCAAAAATCTCACACACTTGAATGGCGCTTTCGGCATTTCATTTCTTTGTGAGATATTTCCGTGACGCTGACAAGCGTCACGTGTTTTGACAAATTCGGGCCTCCTTGTAAATCGTGGGCCAATAAAATCGGAATCAAACACCTTCTTGGCGGTGTAGTTGGGGCTATGATGTCCCCAAGAGGTCCGTAATGGCAAGCCTTGAGAATGTCATTGGCTTCCCGACTATACACACATCGCTCGATGACTTGATCCGCGCAAATTTTGAATAAGTAGGGTCGTCCCGAGTAATGTTTTACATCTTTAAAGAATTTGTTTTTCGTTGGGACGACATCCCTTTCACCACAAAGTTACCCGCATGGTAATTTGCAAAGTCAAGAAACCATGGGGTAGAAGAGTCTCCACGAAAAGAAACCACATTGAGTGTTTCGAGAGGAAATCTTTCGTTTATTTCCTTTTCTCGAACACATCCCGGTGAGGGTTTTCTAGACGGATAGATGATCGCAGCCTGTGTTCTCGGCTCCTTTTTATCACGTATAATGATATCAAATTCTTGCGGAGGAGAACCCAACGGAGCAATCTCGGCTTTGCATCTTGTTTTGCAAAGAGATATTTGAGAGCCGAGTGATCCGTATACACCACGCATTTGGTCAAGATAAGGTATGGTCGAAACTTCTCAAACGCATACACCACAACTAATAATTCTTTTACGTAGTGGTGTAATGGGTTTGAGCTTCATCATAGTCTTACTCGCGTAGTGGATAGGCTGAAAATGCTTGGTTTTCGTTGCCCCAAGACCGCACCGATAGCAAAATCACTTACATCGCACATGAGTTCAAAGGGTAAATCTCAATCGGGGCAACTAGAATGGGTGCCTCCGTAGCTTTTTCTTTAATGTTTCAAAAGCTTCGATGCACTCGGTGAGAAGATAAAAGGAGCATCCTTTTCAAGAAGATGGGTCATAGGCCGGCGATTTTAGAAAAATCTTGTATGAATCTGCGATAAAACCGGCATGACCTAAAAACTCCTAATACCTTTGACGGTAGTAGGATGAGGCAATTTAGCAATAACATCGACTTTTGCTCTATCGACCTCAATCTCATTTTGAAATCTTATGGCCAAGGACTATGCCTTCTTTGACCATAAAGTGGCTCTTCTCCCAATTTAGACAAAGATTGGTGTCTTCACACCGCTTTAGCATTTTTTCTAAATGGGAGAGACATGTTTGAAATGAGTCCCCAATGACCGAGAAGTCATCCATAAACACCTCCATTGTTTCCGATCATGTCGTGGAAAATTGCCATCATACATCGTTGGAACGTGCGGTGAGCGTTACATAGGCCAAAAGGCATACGCCCAGTAGGCAAAAGTTCCGTATGGGCGGTAAATGTGGTTTTTCTTGATCCTGCGGATCAATGGGGATCTGAAAATAACCCGAGAAACCATCTAGGAAACAATAGTATTCGCCCCCGCTAATCTCTCAAGCATCCGATCCATGAAGGGTAGAGTAAATGGTCTTTACGGGTGGCTTCGCTTAACTTGCGATAGTCAATACACACACGCCATCCGTAACCAATCGAGGTGGAATTAACTCGCTTTCTTCATTTGTGACAACAGTTATGCCACCCTTTTTGGAACACAAATGGATGGGATCGACCCAAGGACTATCGAGATCGGGTAAATTAAACCGCATCAAGAAGTTTGAGAACCTCCTGCTTGATAACCTCATGAATCTTAGGATTCACCCTTCTCGATGTTGAATCGCCGGCTTGAAGTCATCCTCCATCAAGATTTTGTGCGTACAAAACTCGTGGTTGATACCTTAATGTCGGAGAGTTTCCAAGCAATTGCTTGCTTGTGCAACTTCAAAACCTTTATGAGAGCGCCTTCTCCTCCTCGCTTAAGTCCTTAGCAATTATGACGGGTAATTTATCATCACCCTCCAAGAATGCATACTCGAGATGAGGAGGTAGGTCCTTAAGTTCAACCTCGGAAATTCTTCATGATGTTTGTACCGATTTGATTTCTTCAATCGTGATCTCTTTCGGAGGAGTGACGGTAATGGATCTTCATTTAACAATTGCTCAAGATAAAGGATATCCCCTCCGAATCATAAACACCATCAATTCCCCATGAATCGATTCATCATTAGCAAGAAACTCATCGATCTCTTCCAAAGAAGTCACCTCCCTTAAATGGAGTAAGAGAGGGAAGAGTCGGCAATAATTGGTTGAGAAGATGTGGTGGGATCCCCACTCACGTAATTATGAAAATAACCAAGAAACTCTTGAGAGTACTCCTCAAGCAATATCAATTACATCGATTCGATTAACCGATTCAACATCATAGTTTGCGGAGTACCTCAAGTTTGATCAAGGTTAAAGGTGATGACTTCATTACCCACATGTAACGTGATTTCTTGCTTAAATACATCAATGAGAGCGGCGCGTTCTCGTGAATCCTCGTCCAACAATGAGGGAACCCGATGATCGGCATCGAAATCAACAACCACAAAGTCACCGGAAAATGGAACTTTCCTACTTTCACGAATACATCCTCGGCGATGCCAAGAGGACGCGATATAGAGCGATCTGCAAGCTCAAGAGTCATGCGGTAGGAATAAGTTCGAAGAGAAAGTTTCTTCCATATCGAATAAGGCATCGATTGATGCTTGCACCAAGATCGGCTAGGCAAAGCATTCAATCATTCCCGAAAAACACAAGGAAGAAGAAATTTTCCAGATCTCCAAGCTTCTCGAAGCTTTTTAATGAATCACCGAAAGCGCTCTCATTCGAGGAGTCTTAGCCATTTCAAATGCTTTTTCCTTGTTGCTTAACATGTGTTTGAGAGTTGATGCAAACTTGGGCATCAAGATGATAGCATCCGCAGCTTATGTCAAAATGTAGTTCTTGGAAAATTTGAAAAAATTTTCTATTTGATGACCGGCTTTTTCGCGAGTTTTGCTCATTTAAACGTGATGGGTAAGGAATAGAAGTTTTGGATTTGGGGTTGTCAACTGGAGGTTCAAAACAACTCTGTGTTTGGTTTTGGGTTTCGGACAACTTGAGGATGGACATGTGTTGTACTTTGTGAGCTAGTAGGTTGCACTTGGTCCTTTGTCACCTCGTGTTCACTTTCCACTACCTTCGGGAGAAGAAGAAGGTAGTAGGAATAGCGGGTCCATCATATGAAGCACCACTTCGGTTGTGATCGCCTTTGCATCGCCTCTCGAATTAGCGATCGTGTTGCTAGGTAAAGTACCGAGCCCGAGGGTCGATCATTTAAAGACTTCTTAATGTCGAAATCGGCTAACCAACAACCTATTCATTTCCTCTTGGATTTCATGAATTGCTTCAACAACTCATCGATGATGGTCCAGTTGGAACAATGGCTTGATTTTGTGTAGGAAAATTCGCCTCTATTGTTTGGATTAGGGCCTTGATTTTGGAAATTTCCTTGATTATTGCCATGAAAATACCCCGGGTTGAAATTTCCCGACCTTGGTTTCTATTAAAATTTCCATGGTGTTGGAAGTTTTGACTTTGATTTTGAAAACCGTTGTTTTGACTAAAATTACCTTGGTTTTGAAAACCTTGGTTCGTTCTATTCTGATTTTGATTACGGTTTTGGTTTTGGTTGAAACCGGGTGGTCCAGGGTAGTGGTTAGGACGGTGGTTTGGGTCCACAGGAGCACGGTATTGGTTGCCTCCTGAATTGGAAATCCCGCCCACAACGTTTGCTTCAAAAGGGTTACCATCGGTGGCCATACAGTTGTAATAGGCATGGGGCCACCGCAAGTAACACATACTTCCACTTTCTTAACTTCAAAGAGAGGTGAAGTTTGTGGAAAAGAAACTTTCTTTGGTTGGAGAGAACCAAAGCTTGAATTGCTTCAGTGAGTTTGTCAATCTTAGCATCGGTGCTAGATTGACTCACGAGCGATGAAGTAGAAGGACCAACACCGACTTGGGAAACAACCGGTTTGCTTCGCAAAGGCGGACTTTAGACTTGTTTTAATTATCGCTAAAGCTTCTTTTACGCTTTGCTCAAGAAATTTCCTCCAATGGAGGAATTGAGAGAATCTTGATCGATTGACTCACTCCATTATAGAAAGTATCGAGTTGCATCAACTCGGAGAAACCATGGTGAGGACATTTGCGAGCAACTCCTTAAAACGATCCCACGATTCACTAAAGGATTCATCAAACTTTTGTGTGAACTTGATGATTTCGCTTTTAAGACTCGTGGTTTTAGAAGGTGGATAGAACTCGCTCACAAATTTCTTTACCGTGTCTTCCCATGTTTCGATCGATTGAGGGGTTGTTTTCAAGCCAAATCCGGCTTGTCCTCGAGGAAAATGGGAATAGAAGAAGCTTGACATCATCGGTAGGGACATTCTTGTATTTGATGGTAGATGCAATCTTGTTAAACCATCGAATATGAGCATGAGGATCATCCTCTCAAAACCATAGAATTGACTTGAGGTTACAAGATTTAGTAACCCTGTTTTGAGTTCAAAATTTTCACCACAATGGCTGGAAAACAATAGCATCTCCATACCCATCGATGGGTGCTCGGAGAAGCTCACACATAGGACGCTCTTCCGCCATGATAACGGAAGTAGTGTGAGCAGTCCGGATCTCGATCCGATCGATGGGCGTAACGCTCACGACACGCCTTCTGGAATCTCGACAAGCTCACGAAATGGGCTCACAGACCTAGAAGAGCGAAAAGATACACTAGAGTTAACTCTAAGAAATCTCAGAGTTAAGGAAGGGAATTATGAAAATGGGGAAAGAAGAATCTTTTTGAGTTTTTATGGTTTTATATATATGTAGAAACAAAAGAAAAATATTTTTGTGTTTTATATGTTTTAAGATGTTTTTGGATTTTTGGATTTTTATAAGAAAATATAGATATATATAGATGGTATGAACAAGGAGTGAATATTCAAATCACTAATTTGCTAAACGTAAGATTATTAGCACAGCTCCCCGGCAGCGGCGCCAAAATTTGATTGGCTCCCAAACGGTCTATTTTATTACACAAGTCAACCACTGAATGGTCAACCGTAATAAAAGCCGATACTTGAGAACGCAATGCAATTAAGTCCGAGAGAGTTTAGTGTTTCCCGTGTCGTTAAGTCCCAACGAGTTGTATGATTGAATAACCAAACGATAGTGATCGGGTGATATTGAACGGAAAAGGTTTGTAGATTATGAATAATTATACCTAAAGAAAAGTTTGTAAATTACAGGGCTTAAATTCAAATTAAAAAAAATTGAAAAGCTAAATTATATTAAATAAACGCTATCACTATTTTTAAATTTGGATTTTCTTGATTTTTCTTTTATAATTTTGAATTAAAACTAATTTTAACTTTTAAAACTAAATTAAAATACTAAAAATTATGAAAATAAAGAGGAAAATTGTGAAACTATTTTCAAAAATCTAAAATAACAAAATAGAATTTTCAAAACTGGATTTGTATTTTTCTCGAGTTATATTCTATTTTTATGAATTAAAAACAGTTTAAAACTAATTAAATTGCTAAAAATTACAAATTTAACTAAGAAAAATCTGGAAAAATTATTTTTTTGCTTTTTATATTTATCTTAATTTATTAAAATTGAAAACTTATTTTTTTTGAAGCTTTTCTAATTTAATTGCAATAAAGGCTAATTAAAAAGTCCTAAAACTGCTTTTAAATAAGGAAAAATAGCAAACAAGAATGAAAAATTATGAAAAATTCAGGAAAAGTCAAAAATATTATTCTAAGTCTATGAAAATATAAAACATATACTAGTGTGCAAGATTGTGAAGTCAGAGGAAAAGTGCTTATAAATAAGCACTTGTAATAAGCTAAATGTACCAAATGAGCACCAAATTATCACGTAAGCTAGAGTATGTAAAATCTACTTAATACTAACCTATTTCAACTAATCTAAACCTCTAAGATGCAAACTACAATGATTTGGTGATTTAAAACTCAAGTGCCAAAATGCTTTTTTCTCCTAACTTCTAGCTTAAGCACAAGCTTATTCAATAAGCCAATATGAAAACCAAAATCGGAGACCTAAATACCATCGACTTAGCTATCTCAAGACCAAGTTTCAGACCCAAGTGATTAAAACAAGACTTGTGCAAGGTGCGGAAGTTGCTGTGCACAACTCGATGTATCTTGAGTGTGCACATGCAACTTTTCGACTTATGAGCAAATGATTTGAAGCTTATAAAAAATTACTAAAATTTTACAAAAATCATATTTCAACTCTTGACCAATTGAAGTTGTTAAGCCCAAGATTTCACTTGATTTGAACCAAAATTGAAGCTATGAAAATTCCACAAAGGTTGGTGAAAACTGAGTTAACTCATTTTTTGACTTTTGAAACAGAATTGAAAAGTTGACTAAACTGAGATTTGAATCCAATTTATGAACTGATTAAGATGTTTTAAACTAAAACAAAGTTAAATCAAGTTATTCTAACATTATCTAAACACAGATCAAGCTTTTGATCTTCAAATTTCCAACAGTTATGAAAATGAAAAGCGATCTAAAAGGATTTTGACTAAAAGCTTATGCGAAATGCAAAGTATGAACTAGAATGAGTCTCAAATAACTAAATAAGTTTAAAACAATTCACCTTAACTAATCGAACAACCCTCTAACTCATATTTGCTATGAAATCCAAACAACTTTTTATATGTCGATTCACCGATTTTGCAAAGCCAAACTCAAATCCAAGCTAGACTAATCATTAAACTAGATTCGGATGACTAAATTAAACCTAGATCAAGCTAACTTATCAATAATTTAACACTAAAACTCAACCGCTCTATTATAGCGTAAATGATATATGCGTAAATGACTCAAAACATGCACGTAAATGAAAATATCAATTATACTAGTGATATTAAGCTAAATTATACTAATGTTAACAGATTAAAGCTCACTAACAGAAAACATAGATTTAAACAGACCCAAGAAAATGATACTCACATGAGGTCCTAACCACGTGGCTTGAGATCAATGAAATAACCACTACCTACAACTGCTTTTAATCCCAATTCCAACTGAATTTCAACCCAAATCGATCAAAATCAACCCATATCCAACTCCATATCGCAATTCGTAACCATGCCACCATTAGCATTGCTTTTTGAGTTTTGTTGACCGAGAGATAAAAACGCTTAAACTTAAGATTGAGCTTACTAAAGCTATAAAGCTCCAAGCTAATGCTTATTTGGATTGAAATTAAGCTACTTGGAGCTTGAGTATAAACATGAAAACCAAGTTTTATAACAACACTTAGACATAAAAACATGAAACTTAAATGAAACCTTGAATTAATACTTGAAAGCAAATTACAATGACTAAATAGCTTTAGTTCAATATAGGAAAGCTTAAGATTACGCTTTAGAAACTAACTAAGACAATTTAAATAAAAAGAAGACATACATGAAATTTAAAACTAAAGACTACTACTTTCTCTCGCTTTCTTCTTTCTATTTATTCCCAAAAAGCTTCCCACGTGTCTTGAGATCATTTCCCACTTCTTTTCTGGACCATTGGATCACTGGAGTAGATTATAGCCATTGATGGCTTTTGGCGTCAAATTGATATTTGCAACCTGGGGGGTTGAGTGCGAGGAGGGGGATACATTAATTGAATTTGGTTTGTTGTGGAGGTGGAGGGGACATGGAGAGGAGTTTGTGAGCTGGAAGCTTGGGGGGTGAAGGTCTGGTTTTTGCAGGCAGTGGGTGGGAGAAAGGAGAAAAGGAGGGAAAGGTGGGCGGGTTGACTTGTTTGACCGGGGTTTAATATCGACAAAGGTCCAAGGTCCAAGGGGGTCAAGTGGTATTATGGCGGGGGTTCAAGCAAGGTCAAGGTCCAAGGTTTGTTTTGTTTCTAAATAATACAAGGACCAAAACTGCAATTTACCAAACTTGAGGGACCAATTCTGCTAATTTTTCAAAGTTATGCCAAGGGACCAATTATGACAAGTTTCATTAGTACAAGGACCATTAAAGATATTTTTAAACTTCCAAGGACTATTTTTGCCAATTTTGAAACTTGAAGGACCAAACTTGTAAATTCTCCAAACTTTTTACCCAAGGATCATTTTTGACAAATTTTGATTTTGAAAGGACTTGGGTTGACTTTTATTTCAAAACAAATGCTCAGGGACTGATTTTGTCAAGATGTGAAAGTCGAGGGACTGAAACTGCCAATTATGCAAACTTAGCTCATTTTCATCCGATTTTAAACATTTTGCATCCGAAATATATAAAATACAATTTTGAGATATTTTCAAGATTTTGATGTATTTCGGCGTTTTTAAATGTTTTGCATATTCAGATTGACCAAAATGATGAGTATTTACACACTCATCAATACTCATTGACATAGATGAAATGTCAATAATCCTTTTGTGAGGAGTAATGATCATGGCTCTCAAATAGCTAGGAATTCATTATCACTAGTTTGTAGTTTTGTCTATAGAGATCAATGAAGAATACTATTCTTGATGATGAGTCTGATGTAGATAACTACTTTAGTGATTATTAAGAGAGCATAAAAATACTACTAAGATTTAATCATGAAAAAAAATTGACCTCAGACCAAATTATTTGTAATTTATTAAGGATCATACCTTTGCTAAATATTCTTTTTAAGGAAAGAAGTATTTAGAGAGAACTTCTTCATGATCTTCTTGGGATGCCCAAATCCAAGTATGGAGAGTTCTTTAACAAGGAAAATATTAGAGCGTTTTATCATTGTCCAACATTGTAAAATATGATGATTTTTAAAACATGACCTTAAAAAAAATCCTTTTTTGTAGTTTTCAAACATACACGGATCGTATCAAGTTATTAAAGTACAGCATACTCTAAGAAACTTGGTAACGAAGCTCTGATGCCAATTGTGGAAAACTAGAAGGGGAGGTTGAATAGTTTTACCAATTAAAACTTTGTTTTAAAATATTTAGATCGACTTATGTCAATCTATTTAGATGTGTATGTTGGACATTGATAGATAGATATGTAAATATGTAATGGAAAGGTAAAGAGTAAGAAACACAAAACCACGACACGAGTGTTTATAGTGGTTCGGCTACAAGGACACCTTCCTTGCCCCACTCCACTCCCCGAGTCACCTACTCGAGAGTTCGTAAACACTACACGAAACAAACTCCTTATGGCGGAGAAGCCTTCACAACGTCGCCTACTCTTTTTCCGGTACTAGGCTAACCACCGGGTTCTTCCACAAGGTAGAACCACACCTATCACAACGTCGCCTACCCTTTATCCTGTACTAGGCTAGATACCGAGTTCCATTACAATGGAGGAACTACTACCGAACACTAAACAACACCTATCCTAAAGGAGACCCACTCCTTATTACAACATTATCAAGGATATCAATATCCTTGGATACAACCTATCTCTATATGTATATCGATGCACCTCATCGATTATACTCCCTTGGCATCTTTCACTAATGCCATTTGACTTGACTTCTAGGCACTCCTCACTAATGCCCTTGACGCGGACGTTTGGCACCTTTCACTAATGCCTTCGTCTTGACTCTTTTAGCATTCTTTACTAATGCCTTTGACACGGACGTTAAGCACCTTTCACTAATGCTTTCGTCTTGACTCTTTCGACATCCTTCACTAATTCCTTTGACACAACACTTCTATGGAGAAAGAAAGAAGTATCAACAAGAGAGCCTCAGTAGTCTTGATGATGACGAAGCATGGCAACTCATGGACTTGAGCTTGCTCGACTTCAAGAGGTGGTGATCTCGCCTATAAGAGGAACCTAGAGAATCACACAAAAACAAAACACAAACTACATAGAGAGATCGTTAGGATCTGAGGTTAGAAGGTTACAATACTTTGAGAAAGTATGTATGGGAGTGGCAACCCAAAATTAAGAAATGGCTCACTATTTATAGAAGAAATTTAGCTACTGTTCCACGGATCCCTCACTTGAGGGATCCGTCCAGTGTAATCCTGGGGATCCGTGGGACGCTCCTCTTTGCCCATGGGTTTTGGGTCATGGGTCCTAAACTTTGGACCATGGGTATCCAAGTAGATATAATGTATCTACAAGATGCAATGCATCTAGTCCATGGGTCATGGGTTAAAACCATGGGTCATGGATAATATCCATATATGACTTATGCATGATGTCATGCAATGGGTTATGGGTTATGCTCCATGGGTATGGGTCATGGACTTGGGTTTTACCCAACAACACTTGGTCAATGGGTCAAATACTTTCTACCCATTATATTACCCATTATGATACATACTAGTTATGTATATATTTGCCCAATATGTAAACACTAGTTGTTGTACATATGTATTACTAAATCATAAAATCACTTATACTTGTTTTAGTGTTTTATGTGAAAACGTAAGTGTGTTAGGAAACTATTGGCTCAAACCATTTACGTATTTTATTTTTTTCGTTAAAATGATTTTACATTTGTTATCGACAAAACATTAGAAGGTCGTAAAATATAAATAAACGTTTTTACGGCTTATTTGTATTAACATCTTCCTCCTAGATCTCTTCTTCAAAGTCTATGACGTTTTCAAGATTTGATTTGTCTTGTATTCGCTTGATTGCATCCAAGTGATCTTTCAAACACATACACATCTCCAAAGAAGCCAATGTGAGCCTTGTTCTTCTGTTTGATAACACCCTTCCACTTTTTGAAAAAGCGGATTTAGAAGTGGCCGAAGTAGCTTGTACACTTAGTAGATCTCGAGCCATTAGGGATAGAAGGGAAACATTGTTTCCTTTGCTTTTCAAAACGCCAAAACATCAAAGTTTTCAACTTGTTCGGGCGGAATATGTGAGATAAAATCGGTTGTGGTATATCTTGCATATTCATTGTTCGTGAAACGATCACCCTTTTGCCGTTTGTTGGGATTTTCTCTTAACTTTTGTAGCAAGCCTTGTATCGGATTCCCTCTATGCGACCTCGATGATGAAGAAGCCGCACTCACTACAACAGTTGGGTTACCATATTTTTCAAAATAATATTCCCATAAATCTTCAAAAGAATTGTTAAAAGACTTTTTTGCATGATCACCAAAGTTCACGTTAGTCGCAAAACAACCCAAATCAGTTGTATTCAAGTCGATAAGTAACTCCACCGCGCTTACATTATAACATGGATTTAATTCGGCCGCACAAGTAACTATCGATGGCAAAATTTCAAAATATTTCTTAAGATTTTCTTTCATTGATGAAATCCTATTTGTATATATACCACCATTTAATTCAAATGAGGCCATACTTGAACACATTAAGTATAGTTTCTCGAGTACCAAATGAGAAGTTGGATAATAAACTCCCGATAATGTTTTTGTGGCGTTGAAAAAAACTTCGGGTAACCGAGTTAATTTTTCAATAGTATCCCAATGGTCGATCGAAAATGAAGCACACTTACCCTTTTTCGACAATTTGTCATGAAAATATTGTAAAGTCACATTTTGTTTTATACCACTTAGGAACATAAGATAAGTGGAATTTCATCTTGTATCAATATCAAAATTAGGTGATAAACAAGGTTTCCCCGCATCAACACACATCCGAATGTAGTTATTATATCTTGTAGTACCCCTTATAAAAACATTGGCTAACATTTTTCTAAAACTTTCTTTCATTTGAAGCATTATGGGTTTCGCTAATCCCGCTTACACAACCAAGTTAATGATGTGTGCAACACATCGAGTATGATAAAAATCGCCATTTAAGGGTGGCTCGTATTCCATTTTTAGTCTACCCATTGCATTTGTGTTATTATTAGCATTATCCAACGTAATTGAATTTTTTTCTTCTGACAAGTCAAAGTTGCCGAACACTTTTCTCAACACTTTGAATAAAGCAATTCCCGTGTGAGGAACTGGAAAATTTTCAAATGCAATGACTCGCTTCATCATTTGCCAACTTTCGGGTTCAACCCAATGTGCGGTAACACAAATGTACGAAAATGGCAAATTATGAGGAGCGGACCAAACATCCGTTGTTAAATTAACATAAGCATTTAAATTAAAAAAAAAAGCATTTTTTAATTCTTGTTTGGCTGTTTTCCACATTTTCATAGCATCGCGTTTTAGAGTCATACGACTTACATGATTATACATTGGTTGGACATGATTTTGAAACACTGTTTTCGTCAAAGGGTCATTGAAATGGTTGAACGACAAACCTCGTTGAATCACCTAGGAAAATGTTGACGAACTACTTCATGATCGTATACAAAAAATACTCCCGTCCCGACCCATAGACGATTGACCCGCTTTCGGAACCGTTTTGAGTGCCTTGCAATACTTCATGTTGATATGAGCCCTCAATGTTGAGTTGGAACCGACAGACATTATACTCAAGCAATGCTTACATTGAGTTTTTTTCTTGCCATCCGACATTAGGACGTAGTTGTAGTTAGCCTAAGGATCTTGTACACGGTCGCATGGTAAAGTTTTAACAATCGTCGGTGCACTTGTTGAACCAGCCTCGGTGCCACCGGTGGTGTTTGAACTTGCCATTAATGGAATATTTTCGGTGTTGATTTTTTAGAGTGTATTTTGCTTGAATGAAAGTTGTAAATAAACAAAAACACAACCACTCTATTTATACTAAACATATAATGGCAAAATGGTAAATTTCGAGCCCAAAAATTTACATATCCGCCCCACGCTCCTTCCCACCTTCCCGCTCAAATTTAAAATTCAAAATTTGAAATTTCAAAAGATTCCATAAACCCCGCTCCAAACCGGTTAACCAAAACGGTTCGACTATCCGGTTCCAAAAAACCGGTCCCATAACCGATCTAAAATCTAAAATCTCAAACCGGTTTCAAACCGGCGATTTATGAAAAACCAAACCGGTTACGATCAAAACCGGTATTAACCGGTCCGGTCTTTTAATTAGCTTTGGGGTCCGGTTCAGTTAACTGGTTCGGATGTGCATCACTAGTTTAAGTACCTACAAGAATTAGGTACAACGAGAAATATAATTTAATGATAAGATACGAATTATTAGACAGTGTAAATGACAAGAATGGGTGGACGGTGGCGCTGGATCCTATCTCCAACTTTTTTCATAAAATTATTTGATTCTCAATATAACTTGTACATTGTGCCATGCAGGTTGTACACAGAAAATTCCACTACTTTGCAACCCCATTTTCGCTAGAATTTTCATATTCTCTGTCGCTTTCTGTCTTTGCAGACAAAAACTTTCCCATAAACCCACAATCCAAAAAAGCTTTTATAACATTTTCACTCATAAACCCTCGATATTGTTTTTACAGGTATGTCTCCTTAATCTTTACTAATAAGTTTGAATATGTTTTTTTTTTTTTTTTTTTTTTTGCTTTTTTCATTTGTTGTACAGTAGTTTTTATGAGGGTTGACTGTTTTTTGAACTTGTTATAAACTTTATGTATTGATTTTGGATATTTGGTATGTGTGTTATGTTTTCTTAATGTGTGTCTTGTTTGCTATGTGATTAATGTACAAGTTTCTAAAGCAAATGAAGATCATGGTATGCCGTATGGAAAAAAGTCAAAAAAAAACTTAATAATAAATAAAATTAAAAGAACATTGAATTCAAGAAATATGTTAAACTTTTGTGAAAATGATTTTAGAACACGCACTATAAGGGGGTGTTTGAGATTCGCAGATTGCGTTTGCCAAACGTTGCTCTTTTTTTTTGGTTTACCTGTGTTTCCGACTTGACATTACGAGCCGACTAATCCCAGGGTGACTACCCTTTTGGATAGCCCGGAGTCGGCCCAGAACCTCCGTGGCCAAAAGGGGATTAATTTTCTCTCCGTGGCCAAACGCTGCTCTTTGTCTCGAGGAAATAATCACTTTTTATCTACTAATAGTTTGGCAAACATTGTTTTCTTGTTATTTTGTTTCTGCAAACGTGATAAACCAGTAATCAAATAATCTCTCTAAATGCAATCTAAAATAACTATCTTAACTTACTTACTCGTGGATAACTACTGCCCCTTTGTTTGGTTCATTGGATGAGCCTATGCCACAACCCTTGTTTAAAATACCGCGACCATTACCAACTGTATTGGGTCATGTCCTGTTCAAGAGGGCTTGAAGTTTGTTTGGTTTATAAGGGGTACAAGTGGCCTAATTGGACTAGAGACCCTCACAAATATGGGTGTCAGTAATCAAGTCGGGTTAAATTGGGTTAAAAAATATTGTCGGGTTATTTGACCCGAACCCGATAACTCAATAGTGTTATAGGGTCGAGTTAGGGTTAGATAAATTAATGTAATCGGGTCAACCCGATAAGACCCGAAAATCAGCATTTAAATTTTCAAGTAATAATATTAAAAGCCCATTGCCATATACCACTGCAATATGCATGAGACGCTTGGTTCTTGACGTGGTGCAGCAAGGGGAGTTCATGTGTCCATGTTTATATTCATGCTTCATGTCTGGTATAATTGGAAAATCTTGAACCATAACATGTATAGTATCCTTCAACCATAACATGTATAGTATCCTTGAACCAAACACTCCTTGAGTAGTTCCAAGGTAAATATTGAAACATAACATGTATAGTATCATTGGAAATTCGTATTTTAGAATACATATCAATGGATTTATAGTTCATGCTGATATTATTTAATGATGAAACCATAATCAGAAGTCATCATTTATGATTATGATCGCTATTGGGTCTCAAAAGAAAGATTTTCAATACGAATCGATATTTATAAAGCTATGAAATATATGAACAGTATAAGTATGTAACAGTGACAAACTTTATTGTGGTTACAACCTTTTGAAACTAAACAAGTAAAACAAAAAGCGAGTCTTTGGTTAGTCGGGTGAAAGAAGACGTAGTCTTTTACTTAAATAATATTGTCTTATGATTTTTTTGTAACAGCTACTTATATAGATTGTTACATATTTGATCTCTAGTTTACAGAAACTAATTTTACACCATTTGACCCTCTGTTAGTGCAACTAACATGCACTTATGTTAGTCTTTTAAGTTTGACACTGAACTTTCAAAGAGTATTTTGTGTTTAATATTTATAATGTCAGATAGCTCTTTCATGCTAAAATAATCGAAAGAAGATCTATACAAATGAAAATGCAGTAACATAGCATAACTTTGCTGCAACATCTTTGGTGCACGTGTTTATATATGAATTACACATCTGAATGTCTATATATGGAATTCTCACTTTGTGGTGTCAACATTTTGGTGCAGCCATTCCAGTCAACATTTTTAAAAGTTATATTAGTTAATCTGATATGTTGATGTTTCAACCCAATAACCTGAATCACCCGACCCGACATAACCTGACCCGAATCCTACCCAAACCCGATTCTTAATCGGGTCGGGTTGCGGGCCACTTTTAAAAAAGTCAAAACCCGATTCAACCCGACCCAATAACACGCTTACACAAACAAGGATTAAAGGTTACAACGCTTTAATCAGTCGCTTTATTTACTTTTCTGTTTATGCAAATGATACCCCTTTTTTTTTTTTTTTTTTTAATAATTCAAAGGTTTTACCAACGAACTGTTTTAAAGGGATGCAAAAAATCTTTAAATTTTTCTTTTTCTTTTCATTATACTTTGACACTTTCTAGTTTATTAAAAGCATATGTGGAATGATGTTTCTGACTGTTTAAAAAAGGTTGATTCACTAAGCTCCTTGTTGTCCATTTTCAGATTTTGACTTTTGGTGTTGACCCGAAAGCCCGATGCAGCTGTATCATCACCCGTATTCATTAGATAGCCAGAAGGTCAGGCTGGCTTTGGAGGAACGGAATATTGATTACACCTCATACCATGTTAATCCTATTACAGGCAAGAACATGGATCCTTCTTTTTTCAGGATGAATCCAACTGCCAAACTCCCCGTTTTCCAAAATGGTGGACATGTTATCTTCAACACTATAGAGATTATTCAGTAAGTTTTCAACTGTTACGTTCATATAGTTGCTACAACACCATTATCTGTATAACTATGTTACTTGATAGACACCATAATTCTTTGGGTTCTAATCTTTTTTGTTTGACACTAAATTAGATAAGGCGCTTTCAACCTATATATGTACAGACGGGTCATATTGGTACTAAAAGTATTTCTTAGAAAGGAATCAGATCAACAGGTTGAAGAGTTGAAATGTCACCTAGAGTATTTTCCGGTGTTTACGACTTTCTAAATAGCCTAAAAAACACTAGATCATCCTGTGATATTAGAGAAGACAAAGTAAACAGTGATGCTGATTCAACCCCAACTTGACCCATGAAATTGTAGTTTCTTCTATACTTGAACGCCTCATAACCCCCTAATTACCCTTATAGGTCAAAATCTATAGCATTAAATCATTAATAAATCGGAATACATCTGAAATGAAATGTCTGTACTTTCACTGGACTGGATTATTTGACTTTGTCTGGTATCTATGCTGATTTTCTTTTTGACAATTCGGAATATTTGTTACTTAACGAATTAGGCTACACGCGTGAGATGTTCGATTTCAGCGATAAAAATCAAAACCCCATTGCTTAAGATTGAAATAACATGTCTTGGACATTAAACATTTGTAGGTACATAGAGAGGATTGCACTAGTTTCATCAGGTAGTGGCATTATAACACAAAGTAGCAAGAAAGTTGTTGAATGGATGTACAAGATACAAGAATGGAATCCAAAGTTTTTCACCATATCCCACATCCCTGAAAAGTATTACATCTATGTATCCAAGTTCATAAGACGAGTTGTAATTGCCCGCATGTCCGAAGCTCCTGAACTAGCAACTGCTTACCACACCAAACTAAAAGAAGCTTATGAAACTGAAGAAAAGTTACGTGACCCTCAAGTGCTACAAAGGAGTGAACAACATCTCATAAAGCTTCTTGATGAAGTGGAAATCCAACTAGAAGAAACTTTGTACTTAGCGGAAGATGAGTTCACATTAGCCGATGTTATGCTTGTTCCTATATTGGCTCGATTAACCCTTTTGGATTTGGAGAATGAGTACATTAGCTGTAGACCAAAGTTAGCCGCGTATTGGACATTAGTGCAGCAGAGGCCCAGCTATAAGCATGTGATTGGGAAGCATTTTGGTGGGTGGAGGAGGCGCAAAACATTGTTAAAAACATGGTGCATCGTTCGTATGAGATGTATGCTTAAAAGGTTTTGATGCAGACGTGTAAGTAAATGTATTGTTTATCAAATTATTTAAGCTCTTTGTTTGGATCTTTTGTCATGTCAACTGCATCTTAAGGTTTTTGATGCTGTCTATAGGATTTTTCGGCATACCGTAGATTGGTCTTACTTTCTTGTGTTCTTTATTCTGTATGTAATTTACTAAACCAGAAATTGTAAATGCGCGGTTCTCTGCAGGGCTTTTACCTTCATAATACTTAAAAAGACATTGTTTTAACTTTTCTTTGGAAGACTGTTTTGCTTATACAGATATGATGCATATTTAAGGAGGCTGTGCGTACTAGGAGTGTTCAAAGTTATTAAACCAGCTGGTATGGAAGTACATTTGGCCGGGCTGCCCTTCTTTCTTTTATTCTTTTTTTTTTCTTTCTTTCTAAGTTCATTTTGGCATGCTGATGGCCTAGGTTTTTTGGCTCCTCCCTCTTAGCAGCAGGCCCCCATTAAGCAATCCAACTACTTCTTCCTCCTTGCGAAGAACCTGCAACTTTTTTTTAGAAGAAAAACAAAATTTTGAAAAACAAACACAATAAACATTTGTAAACACAAACACAATTATTACTAACACAAAACCTCACTAAAAAACAAAAGGGCAAATAACCTATTTAAGCATCATACTTGTCACAAAAAGCAGTTCGACGTAGCGAATAAAAAAAATAACCCTTTTGGCTACTAAGCTTGGCTAGTTTGTCCCTTATTGGTCATTTTACCTCCACCTCATCCGGTTAGTGCCACTTTTGCAGTTATTTGGCCACGTCATTTTGCCACCTATTAAATATACTAATTTTTTTTTCCCACCTCACTTATATCCCAAATCCTTCCACCTACTATACCTCGAACATAGCCTTATCTCCTTTGAAAAAAAGCATCATCAAACTCATCCCAATCCATATCTTCACCCAAAAGCTTATCACACGTAACCCAAGACTTTCACTCCATAGACAGACACGTGGCGTGACTTTTAGCACCCAAAGACCTTGTCAACAATACACTCCTTATGAAACACCTGCTTACACCCCATCTCCTTCACTTCTTTCCCAACAAGATCCTCCAAGCAAATGTGACATTTTTCATTTTTAGGGGGTGACGTCACTATTGGTAAGGCTTCGATGGCTAGTTTTGATCTCTTGTTTTGTTTGCGCTGACAGGACTCGACACGGGAGCGATGGGCGGAGAATCGTTTGTTGGTTTCCTCGGGATTTGATTTGAGGGAATCGATAAAGATTTGACCAAGATTTGATTTGATTTACGCTGACAGCCAAACAATGGTAATTAAGTTTAATGGGTCAAAATGAGTTCAGGTTGAAATAAGTAGCCGATTTGTGTTACAAAAACATATTGTCAAAATAATAATCTGAATCTTAGAGTAAAATCACTTTTGAGGTGGTTTGTATGCCTTAATAATATATAATGGCTAATCTCAACCCATTTGACATGTTCCAGATTCAGCTAGATGTGTTAATGGAAATTCAAGGACAAATAGTAGGTGGAAGTATTTGGGATATAAGTGAGGTGGGAAAAAAATTTAATATATTTAATAGGTGGCAAAATGACGTGGCCAAATAACTGCAAAAGTGGCACTAACCGGATGAGGTGGAGGTAAAATGACCAATAAGGGACAAACTAGCCAGGTTTAGTAGCCAAAAGGGATATTTTTTTTATTCGCTACGTCGAACTGCTTTGACAAGATGATGCTTAAATAAATTATTCGCCCAAAACAAAATACCCACTTAAAAAAAAAAAAAAAAAAAAAAAAAAAAGCAAACCCGACCGCGTGGGTGGGTGGCCCGCGCCCACCGCCACGAGCCGACCATCGGTGTGGTCCTCACGCCATTGGGGTCATGCCATCGCTGATGGCTTGAGCCATCAACCATTGTACCGCATGCTTTTAGAAGTAATGAAATACATGTTTGTAATTTTGAAGTGCAAAATAAGAAAAAAAAAAAAAAAAAAAAAAAAACAAAAACCACAAAAGTGTCGACCCAAATCTGTTTTGATTGCCTTATTGTTTGGCCAAGTGAATATTTCGGAAGGTTGGATGTATGTACCAATGTAACAATTTCAAAAAAAGGTTACAACCGTTTTCATTCTAAATAAAAATCAGAAAAACAAGGTCATTAGCGTTTGCATTCTGAATAAAAAACAGAAAAACAAGGTTATTAGTGTTTGCATTCTGATTTGATTTCAAGACAAGGCTATTTATAAAAATAGTGAGTACTCATAGGGCACTGGTTCGATGTTCTTAATTACATCCAAATTTTCCTTTTAAGTTGTAATATTGATATGTTCTTTAGATTTCAATTAATGAAATGGTATAGAATTCAACATTAATAGGAAACTCAAACTCAAGAAAAGAGAATTCGTATCAATGATGATTTGTTATTGGTAACATTGATTGTTTGTTACAACAAAGAAGATGAGAGATTACAAGTTTTTAGAGAATGATTACAATGAATGAAAGGAAGTGAATTTATACAAGGAATGGATAGTAATAGACTTTCCCGCCAGACTATTGAAAGTCTTTTATAAGATTGTTGACTTTTTGTGTTGACTTTTATGTTGACTATTTTGTTGACCACTTGTAAATTATATCATTGCTTTCCTCTTCAAAACTTCCTTGTCCTCAAGCATCAATCAAAAAGTCAGGAAACCTTTTGGCCAGATCACTGTGTAGTTCCCAGGTTGCATCTTCCACTGTGCCATTTGACCATCTGACCAACACAAACGCTTGAGCAGATGAACCAAGTTTTCCCAGCTTCCTATCAAGGATCTCCACAAGCACATTGTCTAGCTCGCCTTCTGAATTGAGTTGTGGAAGTACAGTTGTAGCATTAAGAGATGGACCTTTAAACTTCTTTAATTGAGAAATGTGGAAAACTGGGTGAATTTGTGAGGTGTTTGGTAGATCCAGCTTGTAAGCAACTTTGCCAATTCTTTGAATTATCTAGAAAGGACCATAATAATTTGGATTGAGTTTGTTATATCTTCCCATTCTAAAAGTGACTTGTCTGTGTGGTTGAAGCTTTAAGAACACCCATTGTCCAACCTCAAACTCTCTATCAGTCCTCCTTGCATCTGCAATAGCTTTCATTCTCTGTTATGCCCTCTCAATGTAGAATTTAAGTAGATGCACAGTAGTCTCTCTTGCAGCCAATGTTCTATCAATTGAATCCACCAAGCTTTGGCCTTGAACATAAGCAATGAGGTCTGGGAGTGACTGTCCATATAGTACTTCATAAAGTGTGGTATTAGTGGTAGTGTGGTATGTGGTGTTGTACCAATATTCTACTAATCCTAACCATTTAGACCAGGCTTTGGGTTTCTCACCTGACATGCACTTGAGATTGCACTCCAAACACCTGTTTACCACTTCAGTTGTGTCCATCTGTCTATGGATGATAAGCAGTTAACAAGTGCAAGCTAACTTGTAGTAGTTTGAACAGCTCTTTTAAAACAAACTTAAGAACACTTTGTCTCTGTTACTTACTATAACCTTTGGCAACCCATGGAGTTTGTATACATTGTCCAAAAAGGCTTGAGCCACTTGCATTACAGTGAAAGGATGACTTAAGGCAATGAAATGGCTATATTTTCTAAGTCTGTCTACCACCACAAAGATGACAGTTTTGCCATTTAATGGAGGAAGACCTTCAATAAAGTTCATTGAAATCTCAGACCACACCTTGGTAGGAATTGGGAGTGGTTGTAACAACCCTGGATAAGTAACCAAATCTGGTTTATTAGTCTGACGCACCCTGCATTCAGCCACAAACACCTTAACCTTTTGTCTCATCTTTTTCCAATAACACAACCATTGATTCTTTTGAAGGTAGATGTTGTCTTAGTGTCTCATCATTACCCACTACCCATTTCCCTTTTCTTATCAACTGCCCATTGATCCAAGTGTAGTGCTTATAAGAAAGTGGACCAGCTTCCAAATCTGACTTTAACTTTTGCAGGTCCACATCAGCTTGACAAGAGTCCATAATCTTTTGAACATAATCACTTGTGATTGTAGATAGGGTCATTGTTAAGAACTGAGCACTTGTTGGAACTTTAGAAAGTGTATCAGCTACCTTGTTTTCACTTCCCTTTTTGTACAAAATTTCATAGTCAAACCCCATAAGCTTTGGCAGCCATTTCATTTGTGAAGGAGTAGTGATTCTTTGTTCCAATAGGTACTTGAGACTGAAGTGGTCTATCTTGATTTTGAAGTGCTTATCAAGTAAATATCCCCTCCACTTACTTGGTGCTTGAATTACTGCCAACAGTTCTTTCTCATAGGTAGATAGGGTGTGATGTCTAGGAGCCAAAGTTTTGCTATAATAGGCCATTGGATGACCCCTTTGTTGCAGGACAACACCAATACCTTCTTGTGATACATCAGTTTAATTACAAAAGTATCATTGAAGTTGGGTAACTTTAACACAGGAGCCTGTACCATGGCTTGTTTCAACTTTTCGAAAGCTACTTGTGCTGCACTAGACCATCTGAAACTATTCTTTTTGAGCAATTGTGTCAATAGTTGACTCATAAGTGCATACCCTTTAACAAACCTTCTACAGTACCTTGTCAAACCCAAGAATCCCCTTAGTTGCTTGATGTTTGTAGGTATTGGCCAACTTTGCATTGCCTCAATCTTGGAATAATCAGCAGAAACAACTTCTCTAGTAATCACATGGCCCAAGTATTCTAACTTTGCAACCCTAAACACACATTTGGACTGTTTGGCATAAAGAGTATTTTTCCTGAGAACTTGCAGTACCAACTCCAAATGCTTCACATGGTCACACAAGGTTGGACTGTATACTAAAATATCATCAAAGAATACTAAAACAAACTTCCTTAAGTACTGGTTGAAGACAAAATTCATGAGTGCTTGAAATGTAGAGGGTGCATTTGTAAGTCCAAAAGGCATGACTAAAAATTCATAATGCCCCTCATATGTCTTAAAGTCAGTCTTCTCCACATCACTAGGGTGCATTCTGATTTGGTTGTAACCAGACATCAAGTCCAATTTTGTGAAGTATTGAGACCCTTGCAGCTCATCAATCATTTCTTCTATCCCAAGTACAAGAAATTTGTCTTTAATTGTTGCGTTGTTCAACTGCCTATAATCTATGCACATTCTCCAGCTTCCATCCTTTTTCTTGACCATGACAACTAGTGATGAGAAAGGGCTTTGGCTATCTCTAATAATTCCAATTTCAAGTAACTCCTTAACCATGACTTCAATGGCATCCTTCTGTGGTGGTGGGGGGGTGTTTCTGTATGGTCTTGAGTTGAGATGTAGTGTTCCTTCTTTTAGTGGAATCTTATGATCAAAGGTCCTTTTGGGTAGTAGTTGATATTCAATAGAATATATATGTTATTAATGTTAATATTCCCTCATTTTCGGCTTAATAAATAACAAAAATGTATATTTTAAGTGCATATATTGTTTTAAGTTTAATTTATTATTGTTGGTACGAGACACGGACATTAGAGCAAAAGTATGAGATTTCGAGCATTTATCAAAGATTATTGAAGCCCGAGAAAAGCCCACATGACAAAGCCCACCGTGCCTCTTATGCAGTCCAATAGAGCCTACAACCTAGTCCAATGACAAGCTGCTAACTCAACCATTTCGAGTCCAATGTAAGCCCAACACCAAAAGAACCAGGTCCATGGAATAAGTTATATATGAGAACGAGAGACCTAGTAGAGGGGAAAAGATGTGCCGCCGCAATAACTCCTCTTGGTCTTCGGACCGAGGCTCACAACAATTTATCCTCGGCCGTCATATTACTTCCTTTAATTTCAGATTTTCAAGCATTAGTTTAATAGTAGTACTTTTGTTATTAGCCATATACAAGTCAATCAAGTTTTCAATTCATTTATTTTAATATTAATGCTCTTCATTTAATGTTTTGAATTTCTAGACAACTCTTTTTGTTATAATCTCTACTTTCATTTGTTTGAAAAACACATTTTACCTTAAATCTCATTACTTATCATTTTTTCACTTTTAAAAAGAATATCACTTTATGGTTTATAAGAGTTAAATCGGTTACTTAATTGTTTTAAAGCTTTTTAGTGTATAGATTAGTTAACTTTTTATATAAATTAGTTGTGCTTAGTAGGTTATTAGTTTTTGACGATTAAAGGGTGATTATGGAGTAATCAAGAGAAGATATTGGGCATATGAGCTTCTAGGTTTTATTAGAATTTATTTTGAAAGTTCATGTTGTCCTATTTGGTGATCTCTTATCCCTTTTCGATTTCTTTTTTTATTTTTATTATGGTTTGCTCGAATTTTATTATTATTGCATTTTATTTGCTTATTATTATGGTAGAGTAGTTTGTATATGTTTGTTTAGAAATAGGTGGTTAGGTAGTTAGGATTGCGGTTGGAAGTTCTTGATGACAATTTTAGTGTGTATTTTAGGTTTGTTTATTGACTAGAGATTATGTTAAGCATTTCTTGATTAAAATTATGAAAGGTCCGCCTGATTGGTTTTCGAGCCTTATTCTTATCTAGACAACTTTAGCTTAAGGTAAGACAAGTAAGGCATGCTTAGTAAACTTAGTCTAGTAGCCATTAACGGGAGACATCCAACTTATGGTGTACTTAGAATATTTTTATCTAATTTGCGGGCAAAAGCCGTTGGAAAGGATAAGACTTTCTAGTAGTTAGCATCTTAACCTAAAATATATACTAAACGGTTTAATGTGTCCTGATGGCAGGTTCGGGGTCGAAAGACTTCCTTTTCTACGAGCAAGCTTTACAACCCTCTAGGCAGTGAACCTAGTCGTTGTAGTGTAGTATGGGTAAGCCCAGGGGGTTGATCGTTCTCTAGGGGAATAAAGATGCTAGGAAGAGATGTATGACGATAAGGTAAGGTTGAGGGAGATTCTTTTTAGTTTTTTTATGTTTTTTAGAAAGCAATGTAAATATCTCGGGTATAGGAGTGGGGGGGTGGTACTTCTACCAATTTTAACTACTAATTAATTAAACTAATAACTACTTAAACTAATGATAAGCTACGTTAATGTAGGTGTGCTCTTATGATGATTAAAAATGTGTTTATTTAGATGTTCTTACTCTCTAGTTATCTCTTATTAGTCGGTTGAATTGTCACACCCTCAACTTAATTGGTGCGTTGTATTCCGTTTGGTCATAGGGCGGTGCTAAATTCCCCAATTGCATGAATTTTAACTCTCCTCTTGACTATCCGGGATTGCCAAGTACCGTAGTATCTCCCCCGAATACTCTATTATCCTAAAGCTACAACTCACGCAATAAACACAACGATTGCCTAAGTGCACTCTTAAGCTTTTTGCTATTTAGGACATTCAAGGTCGCAACAATTAGAGAAGAAGCCAGTTTTCCTTACTCTAGCGTCTACCAATCAAGACAAAACAACAATAATTAACATAGGTTTCATAGATCTAAGCAAACACAATAGTAATTTAGCTACTCATGATAAACAAGCAATACACACAAACAATTAAACATAGGGTAGACATAATGATATGATTGATTAAAAAACTTATCTTATGATGTAAAGAAGGGTTTGGAATCCTAAAATACTGTCCAATTCGGACTACACACGAGTTAAGGTTTGCTCTCCAAAATTATACCTCTCTAATGCAGAAAAATACGAATTCTATATATAGATTTACAAGTGCGACGATGTCGCCTTTTGCTGGTGACGCCGTCAGGTCGCCGTCATTATGGTTTCGTTTGGGCCAACTCATCGTTGGGACGACGTCAGTTGAGGAGTGTGACACCGTTAGACTTCAATAGGGACGTCGTCTGGGATTTGTTCCTTGGTCATCTGGTGTAAAACAAAAGGTGACACCCTCCAGAATTAACACTTGATGTCGTCAGGCTTTAGAACCAAAAAATCACCTGAGCCGTCGCTTGGTCTTTATCAAAATCATCAACAAGTGACGGCATTTCCCTTTGAAATGGGACACCGTCTGGCTTTAGAAACAGCTTGAGTCTTGACTTTGTCGTTTTCTTCATGGTTTCACTCCTTTTCGTCCAAATATGCTTCCTTCCAGCATTTTGCTTCCAAAAGACCTAAAATGTGAAAAGGAACGATTTTAAGTAGTAACGGATATAAAATGTGTCGATTTAGGGCTAAATAACCCCCTAAAAACGTAGGTTTTAAATCTTTATCAAATATTCCTACACTTAGAATTTGCTTGTCCTCAAGCAAATGTGCTTTTGGCCAATCAATTTATAAGTTAGGGGGCATGAAGCATTGGTTTAAAATACTTTACAACAAGTACAAGCGTCACAATAGTCATAACAAGCACATAAATTATACACTAGCACCTCACAATCGGTGTTTTGATTCTCTCATCTCTCGGGTTTATATGAAATATAACATGTAAGGAAATGGAAGATAAACACTCACTACCTGTCATAGTACATAGATTACCATAGGCTTGAGAATAGATCAAACCTCCACCGCTTTGGCGTAAGCACATAGGAATAACTATCTAAGAGGTCTTTACAAGGGTTGTAACGTTAGGCTTAGGGTAGGGAAGTAAAGGTTTTGTTGGATAGGGAATATTTAGTGGTGATAAGTCAAAAATCTTATGTTACAAGCATGTAAAATGTGGCGTTGCTAAGCCAAGACTCGACTCACTAACACTAAATAACTTGAAACAAAATACAAACATAAACTTAAAACCATAAACATAAAGATAGATGTAGGATGGTAGCCCGTATGTTTTTCCTCATTTTTCAATTTTTTTCATACATTTTTATTCTACCATCCTCTACGATAACATCAAAATAAAGGGATTTATAGGAGCATCTCTACACTTGAGTTTTTATTTAACTAACACTAATTGACCCGATTTGAACACTTGGAGTACTTAATTACGTAGACAAAAGGAATTTGAATTTATCGTTCTTTCGCGTTACTCCATGAGTCCCAATCGTCCCAAAACTGTATACAAATGATATGACTCGACTTTGCAACCATGCAAGTAACTAGATAATTGAACTAATGGTTTAACAATGATAACAATAATGCACTAAAGATGAGTGCATACAAGGTAGGCTAAGGCGATTTGGGTGTAACATTTGGGGTGAATTGTAAACAATGCTCTTCATTCATATTTTGGAGACTGAAATATCACGAGAACCGCGAAAAGGATAGGCTCTGAGGGGTTAACTAGGGTATCGTGTACTAAAGATGAGTACATCGCAATGGTGTGGGAAAAATTACTCAACCGATGTGGATGACGTAATTAAATTACATGTTTAAAACAAGGGTTATATGCCTCTTATCATTTTGTTAATCCTAACTACACGAATGTAGTCTCACTAGCAATCTTAGAATGCATCACAAAAAAAGTTCTAGAATCTATTATACTACCGATACACTCACTAAGTATTAAAGATGGATACTTTTATTCCTAAAGATCTAAGGGCGAACCTCACATTTTTGGGGTGGAATTTGAGTGGTATACGATTTTTGTGCTAGTCATATAATTCTTATCCATGAGACGCTTTATTAAGACTAAAGTTTAACTTGTAAATGTCATAAATTTTTTTTAATTTGGTGCTAAAATTACCCTAACAAATATTTCTCATAGTTTATTACACAATTTACCAAAGACAAGACAAAAATCAAATGAGTGAATAGTTTCTAAGTTCTCGTTTTATTCTCCCTCCCTACACTTAAACTGAACATTGTCCCCAATGTTCCCCGAAAGTATCAAAGTTATGATAAAGGAAGGTAAGTAAAAGAGAAAGAAACTAGTACTCCCCTGATTAGCTCGGTAGGATATGTATGAAGTTGCGGTTAAATCCTCCTCCAAGAAGAATGAATAAGTAATAAGTGCTTCCAATATGTGTTTCTTCTTCTTGTCTAATATAACCTGCACACTTATAAGAAAACGAAATGAAACCTCGTGTAAAATCGACGGTAAAACTATATATATAACAACTAAACTAGAAAGAGAGTAAGATATAATGCTTGTGGAATGAATGTTTGCAGGTTTTCTGGAAATTTAAGAATTGGAGATTTCCAAAAATCACAAGTTACACAAAAAACGAAACTGATAATCTGTTTCTACATTGCCTGAATCATTCAAGTATTAATCCTGACGCCGTCAGGTTATCCTGACAGAAAGGGTCTGGTACGTTTTTCTGGAAAATTTACCTCATTAAAACCTGGAAAAATTCCTGCAAAACATCCATTATGACTCGATACAAGCATTTGACTCTAACAAACACACAAATATATACAATTTCAATTATTGTTAATCTCATGTTCATATTCTTAAAACATATATGATCTTCCATACACTTATCTTTTTGTAAAATACCTTTATATGCAAAAGACGAGGTTAAAAACAAAATAAAGCATTTTTACGAAATCTAACATGAGAATAAACAACAATGAAAAAGATATATAAGCACACAAACAAAATTAAAAAACAAAACAAGCAAACAATTAAGCATGGGTTGCCTCCCAAGAGGCGCTTTTATTTATTTATGAGTCTTGTAGCTAGACTCGAAGTCGTGCTCCTACGTGACTTCATTACCATCATCTCTTTCCTCATGATGATTTCTATGGGGATTTTCCATAGCATAGTTATGTCCTATTGTGCATCTTTCTCGAAAATCATCATGCTCTCAATTGGTTCTATATTTTGGTCCTAACTTCACACATTCTTTATCGAATCAAAATATCTTACTCATCACATAATCTACTCCTCTCCTTCTATCCTCCTCATTCCTATAATAGACTGATAGCTTAAGTTCTTTCTCATTATTGGATAGTGATGAGAATTGTTCAATCTTAAATGGCATTTGGTAGGCAATGTCATCGGTCTCATCCTTGAATCTAATTATCCCTAATGGTGGATCAAAAGTCATCCCGGAGCTATCTATGAATGGCTTTCATGGAACTACATGGGACAAGCTAGGATCTATAGCCGTACTAATATCCTCCACAATCACGAAACCCGTTAGGTACGTGAAGCTTCCTACATAGACGGGCAATCCCTTAACTCTACCGAGGAAATTACATCTTATTCTAGGATCGTTGGGATCTTGCCTACTTGGGATAGGTTTTTTCATCACCCAATTATAGTACGTGCTAGTCATGATGGTTATTGGGGACTTGTGATCGATGTAGGCCTTTGCCACCAAAGGATGTCCTATGCAACAAGGTATGTTGAGGTTTCTAGGATTTCCAAAGGTGATGTGTGGGTATCTCATAGTATAAAAGGGACGAAGGTCGCGCACTGGGTGTGGGTGGTATGAAAGTTCCTCTTCTATAAGAAACTTGTTGAAGTATTCATCACCTACTTCGTCTACTTCATTGGTTGTTTCATCCTTAGGAGTCTCACTAACCTCAAGCACCGTCTCATGGTTTGCTTCATAATTATTCCTATTTAGTCTTACTAGGGTGATGGCATTGACGAAGTGAACGTGATTTGATGAAGACGGGTCCCTAGTTTTATTGCCTAATTGTGAGTAAGTGAAGTACTTTCTTGGGTCCTTAATCTTTACAAGAGGATCTTTTTCAGAGGAGTGAGTCGAGATGGCATTAACCTTTTCGGTTGTCATCCTATCATGATTGTTAATGGCCTTCAAGAGGTTATCTATCTTCCTATCCATCTTGGCTTGTTGTTGATTAAAGCGATCCGAAAGCTTTGCTATTTGGGCTTCTTGGGATGCCGCGAAGTTTCGCATCATCCCTTCCAAGTTATGTTGACTAGGGGTATGAGGGCTTGAATTGTGTTGTTGGGGCCATGGGGAGTCGTTAGAGGTGAATTCTTTGGTTTGACTCCAATAATATTCGGGTTTAACCTTCCATGCCTCTCGGGCTTCATTGTAAGTCCTAGATCTGGATGTTGTGGGAAATCTTCCTCCCGCTCCGTTGGTACGCGAAGATGCGTAGTCCACGGAAGCTTGTTCAGGGAGTCTCGTGCAATTACGAGTGTCGTAGGGACCACTACATAACTCGAACAAGGAAGAGACTTTGTTCACTTGGCGTAAAGGTTTAGGAGTTTCGTAGGAACTCATTAGAAATTTTACTTGGTCTTCAAGTTCGAGAATTCTATGATTGGAAGGTTGTGAGTCAATTGGAGGCAAGGATATTGCCTTTACGGTTTTGGGAAACTCACGGGGGTCATTCCAATATTCGTTTTCATAGAGGGCAAGGTCCTCTATTGTACCCCATGACTCTTCCGCGGTAAGTTCGCTAAGCTTACCACCGGTCGCTTGGTCGATGGTTTGCCTTGTGGAAAGATTGACATGATCATAAAAGATTTAGACTTGAATCCAAAGATCAATGCCGTGATGAGGGACTTTATGGAGCAAGTCTTTGAATCGAGTCCATGCCTCATAAAGGGTTTCGCCTTGACGTAGTTGGAACATCAAGATGTCATTCCTTAGCTTGGTGGTTCTCCCCGGGTGGTGAGATCATCCCAACTTGAGATGGATCATGCGAGAAGTCGCTCAAGCCAATTACTAGCTTGGTCCCGTAGGGATAATTGGAAGAAACGCAAGCGCGTGGTCTCTCGAGTGGTAGCATCAAGGTCAACTAAGTCAACGATTTTAAGGAAATCCTTGAGATGCTGATTAGGATCTTCGGAACGAAGTCCATGGAATGCACATCCGTTTTTCACCAACCGGATGGTGTTGGATCGCAGGGCCGTAGTTTGAGCTTGAAGTGAGAGCTCAATGGTGTTCCTATAGCCTTGATGGCTCGGTCTAGAGTATTCACCAAGAGTACGACCTCTTGGCGGGTCGAGTGGTGGTTGATGTGGTAGATGGTTTGGTGGATCGTTGTTGGGTGGGTTATCACCTTCTATGATGAAAAGTGATGAGGTTAGGAACAAAAGCACAAAGAAAGCAAATAGACTAAAAGAAAGCTAAGAAAAGAGAAAAAGCTCACTTGATAGGAATCAAGCAAGTAGACCTATACGAGATAGAAATCTAACTAGCTATTATATTCCTGGACAACGGCGCCAAAAACTTGATGGCAGGTTCGGGGTCGAAAGACTTCCTTTTCTATGAGCAAGCTTTACAACCCTCTAGGCATTGAACCTAATCGTTGTAGTGTAGTATGGGTAAGCCCAGGGGGTTGATCGTTCTCTAGGGGAATATAGATGATAGGAAGAGATGGATGACAAGAAGGTAAGGTTGAGGGGATTTTTTAGTCTTTTATGTTTTTTAGAAAGCAAGGTAAATATCTCAGGGTATAGGAGTGGGGGGTGGTACTTCTACCAATTTTAACTACTAATTAATTAAACTAATAACTACTTAAACTAATGGTAGGCTATGTTAATGTGGGTGTGCTCTTATGATGATTAAAACTGTGTTTACTTAGATGCTCTTACTCCATAGTTATCTCTTATTGGTCGTTTGAATTGTCACATCCTCATCTTAATTGGTGTGTTTTATTCTGTTTGGTCATAGGGGGTGCTAAATTCCCCAATTCTATGAATCGTAACTCTCCTCTAGACTATCCGGGATCGCCAAATACCGTAGTATCTCCCCCGAATACTCTATTATCCTAAAGCTACAACTCACGCAATAAACACAACGATGGCCTAAGTGCACTCTTAAGCTTTTTGCTATTTAGGACGTTCAAGGTCGCAACAATTAAAGAAGAAGCCAGTTTTCCTTATTCTAGCGTGTACCAATCAAGACAAGAGACAAGCTAACAATAATTAACAACTAGGTTTCATAGATCTAAGCAAACACAATGATAATTTAGCTACTCATGATAAACAAGCAAGCATACACATAAACAATTAAACATAGGGTAGACATAATGATATGATGGATTAACAAACTTATCTTATGATGTAAAGAAGGGTTTGGAACCCTAAACTACTGTACTGTCCAAGTCGGACTACACACGAGTTAGGGTTTGCTCTCTAAAATTCTACCTCTCTAATGTAGAAAAATACGAATTCTATATATAGATTTACAAGTGCGACAAGTCATCGTCGGGACAAGTCATTAGGGTTTCGTTTGGGACAAGTCATTGTTGGGACAACGTCAGTTGAGGAGTGTGACGCCGTCAGACTTCAATAGGGACGCCGTCAGACTTCAATAGGTATGTCATCTAGGATTTGTTCCTTGGTCGTCTGGTGTAAAACAAAGGGTGTCGCCCTCCAGAATTAACACTTGACGTCGTTAGGCTTTAGAAGCAGAAAATCACCTGAGCCGTCGCTTGGTCTTTTATCAAAATCATCAACAAGTGACGGCGTCGCCCTTTGAGATGGGACGCCGTCTGGCTTTAGAAACAGCTTGAGGCTTGACTTTGTCGTTTTCTTCATGTTTTCGCTCTTTTTCGTCCAAATATGTTTCATTCCAGCATTTTGCTTCCAAAAGACCTAAAATGTGAAAATGAACGATTTTAAGTAGTAACGGATATAAAATGTGTCAATTTAGGGCTTAAATGACCCCCTAAAACGTATATTTTAAATCCTTATCATGCCCGAATAGGGTTTAAGATTGAAATACGCAACCGTGTGAATAAATTATCCTTTGTTCAAGTTTTAGTTCACCACTTTTATTCCTAACTATTTACCACCAATTTCTAGACAAACATATCCCTTAGTACTAGTTTAGTTTTTAGTTTTCCTTTAGATAACTTAGTCGTGTTAGTTTTTATTTTACAT
This sequence comes from Chrysanthemum lavandulifolium, assembly GCA_022545495.1. Classification (NCBI taxonomy): domain Eukaryota; kingdom Viridiplantae; phylum Streptophyta; class Magnoliopsida; order Asterales; family Asteraceae; genus Chrysanthemum; species Chrysanthemum lavandulifolium. Next base: position 150,297 of record JAHFWF010000045.1, on the reverse strand, counting down.
CTAAAACCCTTTTATGACCACTAATCATCAAACAAAACTTGACTGAGTAGTGTTAGCATTTTAGCTGTACTTTTGCACAACGCTAATAATTGTTCAAGCTTAGTTTGGGGTAGTAAAAAGAGGATGATGATTATTATCTACTAGAGGCACTCATTTTGTGTATTTCTCGTTCTAAATCTTTGTATATATAGTGAAAATAAAAGTCAAGCATGGTGGGTCACTAAATTAGTTTTATTTGCTTATAATTTTATAAAGGGTCAAAATGGGGCATTTTCGATTTTAATGATTTTTATTTTATGTCCCCCGAATGACTATTTATCTGTTCTTGTTTGATGTGATAATTATTCTGTAACCACCCGCATCTTCCGGCTATTTTTCATTTTCGAAATTTACTATTCACTTTTACTATTCACATTTACTATTCATTTTCACTATTCATCCGTAAAATTTTATTTAACATTCTCGTAAGATAAATTATTTTAGTAATGAGCGAGAGTTTGACAATCGTTAGATCATTTTCATAAAAGTTATTAAGAAAACATCGTTATAAAGTTTCATTTTGGACGGTCCATCGTTTAAACGTCACGCATAACGAAAATCGACTCGATAATTTTCCTAACATCGGATAAATTCTTAGATCACTCATGATTAATTTGAGAATTTTTAAAATTCATTTTATGTTACCAAATAAGCCTACTATTGAAAAACTAAACTTACGTTTTAAACAATTTTGCTTACATCCGGACTTAACGATTCACCTTTGTGTTTCTAATATGTTTTGACACTTTTACATTTTGGAAAAGTCAAACATATTCCCTCCTCCTTTGACCATAAAGGAATTAACCTTATCGTTCTACATTTACGCATAAATCGCGTAACTTTTAAACTTCCCAAATAAGCATTAAGTTATCCAGCGTTTGAAGAAAACCAAATTTTGACATCTCATATCACTTTTAGACTAATTTTAGTCTACTCTAAATAAATTCGCGGTCGTTTCCACGAAATTTCGTTCTTTTCGATAAGCTGCAATTACGCGTTTTGACCCGTATTTCCGACTTTAAGCGACATTTTGCACCCAATGAGACTTATCACCCATTTTATATTTTTATATGGAGTATAATGATGAGTTTCATCATTCCTACAAATTCGTATTTTTACGATACCGGTTTCGTTTTATGGCTTGGTTAGCGATTAACGGAACCAAAACTCACTCCGTAACCAAGATAAGATCAAAACTAACCACATAAGTCATCTTATCTCTTCCATGACAGAACTTAGGGGAGTCATCATATTGGTGGCATCATCTAACCTTGGTTCATTAAGATCATTACAAGTGTCCTAAACCTAACCATGGTTAATATTTAACCCAATATATGGTTAACCAAACTTACCCTCCTATAAATAGCAAGTGATATTCATCCCAAAGACCTCCACAAACTGAATTGGGTCGTTCATACTCTAAAATATTCATATCTTCCATCATTTGAGCTTTAAACTCCAAGTTTAAGCAAGAAAGTTCAAAGATCAAGCTACTTCATCCAATCTCTAGCAAGTAAGTGATCTTCTTGAGTTTAGATCCACTCAAGTCACTTAGTACTTCATCACCAACTCTTCAAGTTTGCAAGGGTGCCAAGGTGTGGAAAGCTAGCTCAATACAAAGTCTTACCCGATCAATCAAAGTCCTATCCTTACTAAGTTACTCCTTTCTATTTTGAAAGCCAAAAGTTGTAAGCAACTTATCACCACCATCATCTCATCTTTATTATTCATAATCTTAACTATTTCATGCTATATATATAGTTACTATGTTGATTCATGATGTACATATACTCAATCACTTGTTTTAATTTACATATTGTCATAAAAGTAACAAACTAGAAAACTAGTCATATCCTATACATGTGAGACCATTAAAATCAGTAACATATGGACTATGTAACTTACATAATATGGTAGACAAGATAAAAAGGTAAACATAGCAACTTGAATCACCGAAGCGGACAAACGAGTCAAAAGTTATAGGCAAAAAGTTAGCGAAACCTAAAGCGCCAAAACTACCATATGGGGACTGTTTGGTTACGCCATTTTGAAAGTCATACTTATGGTCCGAATCATGAAAAGTTAAAACACGAAAGTTGTCCGGAACGACGTTTTCCTTCAATAACAAAGAAGCTCGGACCTTGAAAACGCTTAAATAGGCCAAAATCTTTCAAAAGCGAAGCTGCCGTAAATATAGTCTCACAACTATACTTTTGTCACAACTAAAAGCAAACCAAGGCGCCTAATGGCCATTAGCCAAGACCACGGCTACGGCTAAGGCCAAAGCTAAGTCTCAAGACCATGGTAGTCAAGACCAAAGTCACGGCAAGACCATGGCTAAAGCCTCGAGGCTTGTTTGAAGCAGCGAGAACTTGTAAAAACTAGATAGTTATTAAAACATGATAAACTTTATGTTATAACAATCTTCACTCAAAACATATGTTGTATTTACTAAGTGCTACAATAGTAGGGAGCTTCATGTGAGGGTTTCATTTGAGTAAAGCGTGTCGACGAGTTCTTTGGTTCACAATTAAAGTGTCCTAGCTCCTCGAGCGTTCTTGCATGACCTCGAATTATGATGGCCCGAGCGGTAGTACGATATCTATAAACTAAATACGTTTTCACATATTAAAGATCTTTCTATAAACATCAAATGAAAATTGACTACATCATGATCAACATAGGGATATATATAGGATGGTTTATGTTTTCCTAAAACATTATTCCAAACTTAAGTCGCAACATTTCATTTTAGGTTGCGTAGAAGTCTTCCGACTTATCCATCATCCGTTAAAGTACTAAATATCATCAACTATTGGTGAGTTCATAGCCCCACTTTCTATTACTTAAATTGTTTTACAAACCCTTGGGGAGATACATGCTTTATTTTAAACCGAACACATTGCTTTCAAATTCTATACTTATCGATTATTTTACTTGCACTAAGTTACCGCATTTGCCAATCTTAAGTCCCTAAATCATGAATCATTAATCACGAGTGAAGTGGCGCGAATATTGTGGATAGATCTATCGGGATTGATGAATCCCGTTTGTTTGACCGGGATCCGGTAAACAAACGCACTATATTTAGTACATCGGGTAAAATGGCAAATTTTACCTACTTGGGGCATCGGTTACTATTATATGACACAAGTTAACGCCTTGATTGCATGATGCTTAGTGAATAATAAGCTGTTTGTTTTCTAAACCATAAATGTGAGACTAATTACCTCACGTTATGAATATTGTGTTCAATGATTTCCTAAACTCTATGAATTTCACTCAACCTTTGTGTTGACAGTTTTAAGCATGTATTTCGGGTCCATAATGTCGGAAGTTGTACGGAAGGGCAAGGACAAGATCAAGAAGGCTATAAATAATTTATCATTCACAAAACATCAAAGATTTATATTGATGTATTTTGTAAACAATGGAACCAACTAGGACCTATTTTGTAAACTCGATATATTTGAATGATAAAGCTTTCTTAAAACGACTCCTTTAGAGATCGTTTTCTATTATTATATTTGTTGTGCCATGAAGTAACACCCAATTTGAATTCATTGCGTATCTCGAAATTGGGGTGTTCTGATTGGTATCGAGCCATAGTTATAGAAAGCGAGTCTAAATTGAGACTTAAACTATAACTACTTTTACCAACAAAAACATTTTATAGCCTTCCGTTCTCCGTGCCTTCCATCCTCCAGACGATTATGGACTTTCAAGACATTTTATCATAACATGAACATATAGTACATTGATATATACACTTGAATTATTGAGCATTCCCCATAAACATTACAATTGTTTTAACATCATAATACTTATTGTAGATATCATGTCTTCTTCCGCCTACCCCATTATTATCCGTCGGACTCGGATATTGAGGACACTTTTCATCTACCAATGCGCATGTATCACTAATCCTACCGACCTATACCCGACACCTTCAAACTACTCTTCATCATCGACGATAATTTCTATCTTATTGAAGCATTAACATCGTCTCAAGAAACTACTACTTTTCCATCACCACCACCACCATTTCCTTTTCCATCCCTACATGTGATGAGTTGGATCACTCATTGTGGATTATACCACGACCACCATTGATTCAACAAGAATGTCAACATTTGCACTATAGCATCTCGGATCTAATCAACGCATTCCTTCATGACACACTAAACCAAGAAGTTGCCAATCAACGAGTTACTAGGATATTCTAAACCTATAATAGACTAGTGTGATAATACTAGTTATCTTTTGTACTTCTAAACGATTAGACTCGGTTAGAAAAATCTATGTAATCCATGTAATAGCTAACGATGGTAAAGCGTTGTAATTACTAAGCGAAAGTTTCGGTTAGTAAATTTTGAAGAAGCTTGTAATAGGTTTCGATTTTGTAAATCAATCAACGTTATATGAATAAAACTATTGTTTTATGCTATTGTGTGTTATGGTTTAAACCTCCAACGTTATTATTCTATCATTCGATCGAAAATCGTGCTTATTTTACCAACCCTCTACTTACGAAATATCTTTTATATGATAGAATCATGCCGCCAAAAGCTAAAGCACCTCAACCAATGACTCCGGTGCTATTGAGCGAATGATTCTTGAGCAGTGAATCGCGGCAGTGCTTGAGCGAGCGATGCGCGAAGCTGCTTATTGAAGCCACCAGCTGCCGCCCCATTGAACCGCTTGCCGAAGCCCCATGACCGTGAAACCGCCAAGCCGCCATTCTTCTTGAAGCCGCCGCCGACCTTGCATCAAGCCCAGCTATTGACGCTGCTTCTTCAAATGACCTTGAAACCATGCTGACCATGACTACCGCTTGCAAGCTACATTGCTAGGCTTGCTTGCACTAATGCAACTAGAGGTTGCTCATACAAAGAATTTATGAGTTGCAAACCCACAAATTTCAAGGGTTCGAGAAGGAGCCGTGGGTTTAACTCATTGGTTTGAAAGAATGGAGTCTGTATTTTCAATCGAAAATCTTGTTGAAAGTGACAAAGTTCAATATGCCACTTGTACACTACTAGATCGGGCATTATCATGGTGGAATCGGTTGCTCAACCAATGGGCATCACAAATGCTTATAAGATCTCTTGGGTCGCTCTAAAGGGTTTAATGATCAAGGAGTATTGCCCTCGTAGTGAAGTACAAAAGTTAGAAGTGGAGTTTTGGAACCATGTACTCAAAGGTGTTGACATCACAACTTACAACCGCCGATTTCAAGAATTGGCGATACTATGTCCATCAATGGTTCCAACAATTGAAAAGTTGTTAGAGATATATCGGGGACTTCGCCTATCATCCGAGGGAGCGTGACATCGTTTGATCCAAAGTCACTTGATGATGCTATGCGAATGTCTCGAAATCTCATGGATCAGCGGTTCGGCGGGGGCTATCCGGGACGAGAATCTCAATAGCAACACTACCACCAACAACACCAACTACCGTAACAACAACGACAATACCAACAAAAATAACAACAACAAGCGACAATGGGATAACAACCAAAGAAATACTTCCAACAACCAAAATCGCAACACCCAATACCATCGGCAACAAAACAAAGGCAAGAAGCCTCAACGGCTTATGTTGCGGCACCATCTAGAGGCAATTATGGTGGAATCTACCCACGATGCAATAAATGCTACTATCATCATATGGGTCCCCTTGACCATGTGCATAAGTGTCAAAAATTAGGACATTCTACTAAAGGCGTAAGAAGCGATGCCATGGCTCTTGGAAGTAATACAAAGCCAATAGTTACATGCTTGAGTGTGGAGAAAAAGGCACTCTGAGACAATTGCCCTCAAATCCGTGGCCAACAAGGCGGAGGTGCTCGTGGTAGAGCCTATGTTATGGGCAACGATGAACCTCAACAAGACCCGAGCGTAGTCACGGTGCGTTTTCACTCAATAACCTTCTTGTTAGGGTCTTATTCGATTCGGTCTTGATATGAGCTTTATATCTTCTACAATTGCACCTTTACTTAATAATGCACCAACCACTATAGATACTCACTATAGTATTGAATTAGCCAATAGGAAACTTAGTAAACACCAAAACTGTACCCTCACCTTTCTAAAGAAGCATCATCATCAAGTAACAATTAAATCACGAGGACGTGATTTCTCCAACGGGGGGAGACTGTAACCACCCGCATCTTCCGGCTATTTTTCATTTTCGAGAATTTACTATTCACTTTTACTATTCACATTTACTATTCATTTCACTATTCATCCGTAAAATTTTTATTTAACATTCTCATAAGATAAATTATTTTAGTAATGAGCGAGAGTTTGACAATCGTTAGATCATTTTCGCAAAAGTTATTAAGAAAACATCGTTATAAAGTTTCATTTGGACGGTCCATCGTTTAAACGTCACGCATAACGAAAATCGACTCGATAATTTTCCTAACATCGGATAAATTCTTAGATCACTCATGATTAATTTGAGAATTTTTAAAATTCATTTTATGTTACCAAATAAGCCTATATTTGAAAAACTAAACTTACGTTTTAAACAATTTTGCTTACATCCGGACTTAACGATTCTGCCTTGTGTTTCTAATATGTTTTGACACTTTTACATTTTGGAAAAGTCAAACATATTCCCTCCTCCTTGACCATAAAGGAATTAACCTTGTCGTTCTACATTTACGCATAAATCGCGTAACTTTTAAACTTCCCAAATAAGCATTAAGTTATCCAGCGTTTGAAGAAAACCAAATTTTGACATCTCATATCACTTTTAGACTAATTTTAGTCTACTCTAAATAAATTCGCGGTCGTTTCCACGAAATTTCGTTCTTTTACGATAAGCTGCAATTCGCGTTTTGACCGTATTTCGACTTTAAGCGACATTTTGCACCAATGAGACTTATCACCCATTTTATATTTTTATATGGAGTATAATGATGAGTTTCATCATTCCTACAAATTCGTATTTTTACGATACCGGTTTCGTTTTATGGCTTGGTTAGCGATTAACGGAACCAAAACTCACTCCGTAACCAAGATAAGATCAAAACTAACCACATAAGTCATCTTATCTCTTCCATGACAGAACTTAGGGGGTCATCATATTGGTGGCATCATCCTAACCTTGGTTCATTAAGATCATTACAAGTGTCCTAAACCTAACCATGGTTAATATTTAACCCAATATATGGTTAACCAAACTTACCCTCCTATAAATAGCAAGTGATATTCATCCCAAAGACCTCCACAAACTGAATTGGGTCGTTCATACTCTAAAATATTCATATCTTCCATCATTTGAGCTTTAAACTCCAAGTTTAAGCAAGAAAGTTCAAAGATCAAGCTACTTCATCCAATCTCTAGCAAGTAAGTGATCTTCTTGAGTTTAGATCCACTCAAGTCACTTAGTACTTCATCACCAACTCTTCAAGTTTGCAAGGGTGCCAAGGTGTGGAAAGCTAGCTCAATACAAAGTCTTACCCGATCAATCAAAGTCCTATCCTTACTAAGTTACTCCTTTCTATTTTGAAAGCCAAAAGTTGTAAGCAACTTATCACCACCATCATCTCATCTTTATTATTCATAATCTTAACTATTTCATGCTATATATATAGTTACTATGTTGATTCATGATGTACATATACTCAATCACTTGTTTTAATTTACATATTGTCATAAAAGTAACAAACTAGAAAACTAGTCATATCCTATACATGTGAGACCATTAAAATCAGTAACATATGGACTATGTAACTTACATAATATGGTAGACAAGATAAAAAGGTAAACATAGCAACTTGAATCACCGAAGCGGACAAAGCGAGTCAAAAGTTATAGGCAAAAGAAGTTAGCGAAACCTAAAGCGCCAAAACTACCATATGGGGACTGTTTGGGTTCTGCCATTTTGAAAGTCATACTTATGGTCCGAATCATGAAAAAGTTAAAACACGAAAGTTGTCCGAACGACGTTTTCCTTCAATAACAAAGAAGCTCGGACCTTGAAAAGCTTAAATAGGCCAAAATCTTTCAAAAGCGAAGCTGCCGTAAATATAGTCTCACAACTATACTTTTGTCACAACTAAAAGCAAACCAAGGCGCCTAATGGCCATTAGCCAAGACCACGGCTACGGCTAAGGCCAAAGCTAAGTCTCAAGACCATGGTAGTCAAGACCAAAGTCACGGCAAGACCATGGCTAAAGCCTCGAGGCTTGTTTGAAGCAGCGAGAACTTGTAAAAACTAGATAGTTATTAAAACATGATAAACTTTATGTTATAACAATCTTCACTCAAAACATATGTTGTATTTACTAAGTGCTACAATAGTAGGGAGCTTCATGTGAGGGTTTCATTTGAGTAAAGCGTGTCGACGAGTTCTTTGGATTCTGAATTAAAGTGTCCTAGCTCCTCGAGCGTTCTTGCATGACCTCACGAATTATGATGGCCCGAGCGGTAGTACGATATCTATAAACTAAATCGTTTTCACATATTAAAGATCTTTCTATAAACATCAAATGAAAATTGACTACATCATGATCAACATAGGGATATATATAGGATGGTTTATGTTTTCCTAAAACATTATTCCAAACTTAAGTCGCAACATTTCATTTTAGGTTGCGTAGAAGTCTTCGACTTATCCATCATCCGTTAAAGTACTAAATATCATCAACTATTGGTGAGTTCATAGCCCCACTTTCTATTACTTAAATTGTTTTACAAACCCTTGGGGAGATACATGCTTTATTTTAAACCGAACACATTGCTTTCAAATTCTATACTTATTTGATTATTTTACTTGCACTAAGTTACCGCATTTGCCAATCTTAAGTCCCTAAATCATGAATCATTAATCACGAGTGAAGTGGCGCGAATATTGTGGATAGATCTATCGGGATTGATGAATCCGTTTGTTTGACCGGGATCCGGTAAACAAACGCACTATATTTAGTACATCGGTAAAATGGCAAATTTTACCTACTTGGGGCATCGGTTACTATTATATGACAACAAGTTAACGCCTTGATTGCATGATGCTTAGTGAATAATAAGCTGTTTTGTTTTCTAAACCATAAATGTGAGACTAATTACCTCACGTTATGAATATTGTGTTCAAGCGATTTCCTAAACTCTATGAATTTCACTCAACCTTTGTGTTGTGAGTTTAAGCATGTATTTCGGTCCATAATGTCGGAAGTTGGCACGGAAGGGCAAGGACAAGATCAAGAAGGCTATAAATAATTTATCATTCACAAAACATCAAAGATTTATATTGATGTATTTTGTAAACAATGGAACCAACTAGGACCTATTTTGTAAACTCGATATATTTGAATGATAAAGCTTTCTTAAAGCGACTCCTTTAGAGATCGTTTTCTATTATTATATTTGTTGTGCCATGAAGTAACACCCAATTTGAATTCATTGCGTATCTCGAAATTGGGGTGTTACATCATCGATTCGGTTATTGGGTTGTTCGGTTTATTCGGTTCAGTTAGTTCGGTTAATTTTTTCCTTGGTTTAACCGAAAACCGAACCAAACTGAATTTAAATAGATTAAATCGAACCAAATAACCAAAAACCGAACTTCCATAACCGAAAACCGAACCGAATAACTCGAATTACATATTAATTATTTATTCATTTATTTATATAGATTTTTAGCAAAAAAAGAAAACAAAATTCAAACTTAAAATTTTTATATTTATAGTATGAAAGAGTTTTAATATCTTTTTTTATATACTAGGCGAGTACTTGCACCTAGCGGCAGCAGTGTCTATTTTCAATAAAATTATCGCTGCTAATTATTTTCTTTACGATCAACGAAAAATATGTACTTACCCGCTTATAAGAAACTGTATTACATGAAGATTGCATTAAACTTATAAAAAGTACATATAAACTCATCCGTGTGTATTGTAAGTTTCATAAGTTGTCCGGTTGTGTTGCCAATTATACTAATCAACTTGCCAAAGATAACTTTTCAACGTTTCCTTAATTTCTGCATAGCTTGACTTACAATTAATATATTCCACATTGATTGCGTGACTTTTTTTGAACATTCAACAATTTATTTTAATATTTAACCTTGACTTTCAACTTTCAACTTTCAATTTCCACTTTCACCTTTGACCATTTTTCTATTTTATGTAGTTAAGATATAAACTATATATATTTATTTGAATTTAGTTTTCGGTTTGATTTTTGGTTTAGATTGCTAAAACATAACCGAATATTTAATTCGGTTCGGTTTGATTTTGACAAATACGGTTCGGTTATTTTCAGTTTGATTTTCGGTTTATTTGGGTATTACCCAAATCATGAACACCCCTATAGCATAGTGGAAAAGAGGTTCCGCCACAATAACTCTTCTCGGTCTTCGGACCGAGGCTCACACAAATTTATCCTCAGCCGTCATTTTACTTCCTTTAATTTCAGATTTTCAACACTAGTTTAATAGTAGTCCTTTTGTTATTAGCCATATATTACTCAATCAAGTTTTCAATTTATTTATTTTAATACTAGTTATAATACCCGTGCACGCACGGGGTTTTGACAAAAAAAAATTATTCTGTATTAGTACTGAATATTGTGTGTTTAAAGGTAATTGCATATAGTTATATAGTTATAAGTTTTATGCACGAACGAAGTTTACACACAAATCAAATTTATTTTAACATTTTAGTTCAATATATACACATATAAGAATTTGCTTATGAAAATTGTGATATAAGTGCAACTAATACTTATGCACGAGTTTTTCATTATGTATTAATATCAATTAGAATTTGGTAAAATATTTGTAAAAATTTCTGTTAGGTAACTCAAGATTTAATTTTATTTAGCTGACAAAGATGTTGATATTGTTATTTAAATTTCACTACTGATATTATGTTGTACACATGATGCAAGTTTAATAGCATATAATAAGCATTGATAAAGTTAAAGTATATCCTTAAAGTTTTTAAAAATGTTTTTCTAGATATTCTTATATAAATAAATAAGAATTACATGAGTCATTGTTATAAGTACAATCGCGTATATTTATTTTTGTATTAAAGTAACCCGTGCTTACAATTTGATAATTATAGTCCCGTTTTCAGTAATTTAGCCGTATTTAAAATGTAAACCCGTGTCTACATAGGTTAAACTTTTAAAAGTGAAATAAATGAGTCCTGATTGAACGTATATAGTAAAAAAAATTGATATTTATAATCTTATGCAAATTTATATTTTGTTATTTTATAACAACATATACATTGTATTTTTTAAGATATAAAGTATAAAAGGTATAAAGTATAAGGGGGTATTTGTTTATAATCCAAAGTTATTAAAAAATATGGAGAATTATAATATTACACTTAAGTACTTAACTCTATATAATTTTTAAAAATTCAACCACTAAAGTTTTATTAATTACCTCATCTTTTTTTAAGTTTTTGTTTTAACAAATTTGACACCTATATTTTTATGTGTTTTTTGTATCTAACAAAAATTTCCACGAATTTATTAAAGTTTGACCTAAATAAATTTAATTTTGACTTTTATAAACCAATCACATCACACGATTTTGCTTACGTGGCGAAATCGAGCTCTCCTATTGGTTTAATTTTTTTTTTCAATGAGAAGGGTTTTTCAAAAACACTCTGAAATGATGTAATTCTTTTATTATATAAAAGATTAATGATCTTCGTTTAATGTTTTGATTTTTCTAGACAACTGTTTTTGTTATAATCTCTACTTTCATTTGTTTACAAGACACATTTTACCTTAAATCTCATTTGTTATCATTTTCACATTTTAAAAAATAGGACTTTATGGTTTATAAGAGTTAAACCAGTTACTTAATAGTTTTAAAGCTTTTTTGATGCGGATCGCAATAATGTTGTGGATGGAGACCCACAAAATTGATAACTTAGTCTTCAAGTTATCGATATCTTTTGAAGATTTCTTTTATCTTATTTTTAGTAATTGAATAATGACCAATTAGACTTTGATTGGGATTTATTGTATTTCCTTATTTTGTTGCTTGAACCTTTTAAATATTGCTTTTGTTTTTGGAATAAGGCGTTAGACACTTTACGAAGAAATCCTAATCGAGATTTTCGATTATTCTTGTTCTTGATCGTATTGTTGTTTCTCCATTCTTCAAGATCCTATCAAGTGGTATCGATTTCGGGCTCACGACGACATGGTAGGCGGAGGGCGACCGAAACACCCGGCGGTCTTTGCGATGCAGCCGTGATCCACGAGACATTGAAGAGATCGAGGCTCCAACAACGAATCAGGAATTAGAGATCCCTCGGGATGACCGCAACGAGGAAACCGAGTCGATTCGGTCGTCGGGGATGATGGTTTTGACGGAGAGGAGAATCCTTTTGGCGGCGTCCGCGATCACAACCGACCACGTTACAATGGAGGTGTACTCCGTTCTTTGGGGTACGTGTTGAGATTCCGAATTCATAGGGACAACACAACTGATGAATTCATTGATTGGATCGACGGTGGAGCAGCGTGTTTGATCTTCAAGATATTCCGACCATCTCAAGGTTAATGTCACACCCTCAAATTACATTTTTGCGGTGAATGGAATTCACGGGATTGTTGTCATAGCATCACAATCACGGTTATATTGAACGACCTAAAGTGTCGTTGGAAAATACATCGTTTGATTTAATAAAACAATCAGAGTTTACAAAGTATAGGTCCCAAATGAAAGTTACTATGTGCGGAAAGTAAGTTTGTTATAAGTCAAACGATGTTTTTAAAGTTCATAAAACCCAAGTGAGACGCGTCGTCACCGCGACTCTTATGATATGTCCACATGCATGCCATGAAGTGTATGCCTTAGATACCTGAGATAAAACATGCTAAAAAGTGTCAACACAAAGGTTGAGTGAGTTCATAGAGTTTGTGTTGAAAGTAAAGCCTTTCAAAATCGTTTATGCAGCAAAGGCATTGTAAATCCACTCAGTTCCAAGTTCCGCCCATACAAAACTTGCAACCTGTGTGTTCACAACCCACTGGCAAAATGTGTATAGTTTATGTTCAAACAGAAATCGTCAAATGAATTCACAAAATAGTGCATAACTTAATGTATCAATAGTTACTTGATATAACACATAATTCGTATGGTTTCAAATTGTTCCATGACCATTAGTTCAATGTTATACCAAGACCATTAGACCATGATTGTACCAAGTCCGTTAGTACATGACTATACCAAGTCCGTTAGTTCATGACTATACCAAGTCCGTTAGTTCAACATTATCCAAGTCCGTTAGATCGTGATCATACCAAGTCAGTTAGCTCAATGATTCATGATATAGAAATTCTAAGTATGACAATATTGCTACCTCGTATGATTAAACATTCATTTCAGTTAAACATGTAGTTGCAAATATCATGAATGTCATAAAAATAGTTGAGCATGTATCTCCCCCAAAAGTAATTCAAAACAGTTAAAAGAGTAGGGGCTATGACTCACTTGGTACAATGATGCGATGGCAAAAGTGAGTACACCGAAATTTAGCGTGAATCTCTAAACTGACTAGTGATATGATGAGGTTTGTGGACAAAAGGTTTTTCCTAATCACTTGAGGTTTGTATTACAAAACCTTTGCAACAAATGATACTAAGGTAATTAAAATCTTGTCTTGAAAAAAATAAATGGTCTCCTCTTGGTCTCTTTGTTGATTGGGTTCTATGATGAAGGAAAGAAAGAGATATGTTTGCTTTTCACTTTAAGATATGAATGTATGTGTATGTTTAGTGTATATGAGTATAATATACTTTAAGTCTAAGATATTATGCAAATTTGTGAATGACTCACCAAGTGAATGTCGACTAACAAAAAAAAAGTAAAAGAGTTTGTATTTTTTTATAAATTAAATGTACAAGTGTAGGGTAAATGTATATTTGTATAAGCATAGTTGGTAATGTGTATATATTTAAGCATTTAGGGTAGCGTTAATTAAAAATAAATTTTCACGGGTCAAGATAAAATATATTGAGATCATAAAAACTATAAAAATACATTTCTTGCAAAATTTGAGTGAAATAATAATAATCGTGTAGAATTTAAGAAAACCATCGTAATTATATAAATATAACAATTTATATACAAAATAGATTTAAAACACTGGGTAAACTCATAATATTATTTTTATAACATAATATGAGTATAAAAATATATCGGGATGATTTTTGGAATTTATGGATCAATTGTTCAAAATAATTAATTACGCGACAACGTTTATTTAATATGAAAATTACGCGTTTAAGGTAAAATGCAAAACCATGCATGAACCGATATGGAATGATGTTATTGATGATATGTAGACTAAACTTAGTCTATATGAAATGTCCTCGATGATATGATCATGAATTCACAGCTAAACCATTACGGTTACGTGAATTTGATACTCGTAAACCAGGTTCGATAAGCGATAAATGATGAAGCATGAATAATGTTTTGAAATATGACCTGAAAATATGAGTTGTCACATTCGCCCAACCAAAAAGGAATTCAGTCCCTGAATTCAGTTCGTGTTAGTCTATCAAATTTTTGAGTTTGTGATAAATAACGAGGAAAGAAGACATGAAGAGATGTCGTTATGGTTATCGATGATTTAAAGCGTACAAAACATCATAGTAAAGAAAATGTTGGATGAATCTCCCATGAGTAACATTTTGACTTTGGAATATGTGAAAACCACAGCACTAAGACTTATAAATAATCGCTCCCAACATAACATGATCCCTCCGAATTAGACATAGTTAGCTAGGCTATGTATAATTAAGGAGCGATGATGTGACGTTCGGTTTAGTTGTTATAACTCTCAATGTTTACAAAGATTTAAACCGTGTCCTTAAAGCGGTGGTTAAAGAAAAAGGAAGTAAAATTCTCGTAAGTTATAACAAATCGAAAAGAAAACAAAGTACGATAAATGAGAATATTTTACAACGGTGGTTTATCAAAAGTAATACATCTTAAGTTATAAAGATCCGGATACGATGGAAGACATAAACTTAGTACGACATAGTACATAAGGAAAAATAAGGCGTTAGTTTTGAACTTCTTGGGTCTTCCGCGTTGTTGAAATCTGTTGAGCTTCACCTCCTTCTAACATGTATGCATTCCATGAGCACCTTCAACTTGTTGACCTCCGTTTTGGGACATTGGTTCCGATAGTGTCCTTGTTCCCCACATCCAAAGCATGTGACTACGGCTTTACCTCTACAATCCACAGCTAGGTGTCCTAATTTTTGGCACTTGTGGCACTTGGCGAGCAAGGACCCGAGTGATGAAACTTACATCGATTACATAGTGGGTGTGTTCGGCAGATAACCTCGCCTTATTGGTGCGGCGACATAAACCATTCCGACTTCTTGCCTTCTATTTTGTTGTTGATGATGGTTAGTGTTACGGTTTTGGTTGTTCTTGTTATAACCTCCTTGGTCGTTTTCCATTTTCTTTTGTTGTTGTTGATTTGGTTATCGTTATTGTTGTTGTTGTTTTGGTTATTGTTGTAATTGAGTGCGGTTGTTGGTATTGTTGTTACGGTTGATGTGGGTAATGTTTCCTCTCTTTACTACTTGTGCCATGAGTTTTGGGATACTCAAGCAGATTCTTCAATTGTTTGCGGATCGAGGAAATCACATCACCTTGAATAATCTCGGAAGTCCTCCAATGAAAGCCTCCAGTAGCTTCTCATTATCCGAAACCATAGATGGGCATAACACGGCCAATTCTTGAAACCTTGAATGTAAGTATCAATGTCATACCCAATAGTTACCGGTTCATAGAATTCGGTTTCTAACTTTTTCACCTCCGTCGCGGACAATATTTCTTCGTTAACAACCCTTTGAATTGCTCCCAAGTAAGCTTGAAAGCATTTTCCATTCCCATTGGTGAGCATACGAATTCCACCACGACATCGCCCCATCCAAGAGGTGTACTCGTAGCAAACTTAACCTTGCTATCCTCCGGCAATTACATAACAAAAACACGGACTCCATTTCTCGAACCATCTAACCATGGCGGTTGCCCGCGGTACCCTTGAACTTGTGGGATCTCCACTTTTGAAATCCTTATCTGAGCGACTTCTAACCCGGACCTCCTGCATTACTGCGTGACAAGTCTAGCGGCCTCGGTAGTTGCCTGACCTCGGCGGCGGCCGCCACCGATGCTCTCTCGATCCTTAATGCATCGACTATGCTATCCTCACAAACTTTTGCATAGCCTCTTGAGTCAAAACTTGTGGAGCTTTCTTGGCGCCATAACTTCTTCAAAATAAGAGGAAAGGTGAGGCGTAGCAAAGTCGATGTTAATAATAAGCGCTCCAAAGAGATATGATATGAGGTGATAAGTTTGAGGTTATTTTCAAAAATGAATGATGGATTCCAAAAGATGGGTTATGAGATGTCGTAAATGCTTCAAATGTACGATGGTTTAGTGACTTAATGTGTGAATAACGTGTAACTCGACATGTTAGTGGTGAAACAAAGGAGTGAGAGTGACTTCGCCCTACTTAGAGGTTTTGTCTCGGCATTCGACGTTATCGGTGATGAATCAACTGATATTAAAAATTACGATAGGGAATGACAAAGCATTCTCCACATTAGAGTATGAAGAAAGGATAATGGAATGGGTATTTGAAGGCATCCATGTGACAATCGTTTTGAAATGAAAGTAAATAACTCGAAAAATGTACGTATAAACCGCATGTAAAGTGAACATGCACTTATGATGAAATGATAAGATGCTATGATAATGTAGTTATAGTCTAGGGTCAATGATGCAACCTAGTTCTCTATAACCAAGCTCGATGCCAATCATCACACCCTCAAATTACATTTTTTGCGGAATGGAATTCACGGGATTGTTGTCATAGCATCACAATCACGTTATATTGAGCGACCTAAAGTGTGGTTGGAAAATACATCGTTTGATTTAATAAAACAATCGAGTTTACAAAGTATAGGTCCCAAATGAAAGTTACTATGTGCGGAAAGTAAGTTTGTTATAAGTCAAGCGATGTTTTAAAGTTCATAAAACCCAAGTGAGACAGCGTCGTCACGCGACTCTTATGATATGTCCACATGCATGCCATGAAGTGTATGCCTTAGATACACGAGATAAAACATGCTAAAAGTGTCAACACAAAGGTTGAGTGAGTTCATAGAGTTTGTGTTGAAATGTAAAGCCTTTCAAAATCGTTTATGCGACAAAGGCATTGTAAATCCACTCGGTTCAAGTTCCGCCCATACAAAACTTGCAACTTTGTGTGTTCACAACCCACCGGCAAAATGTGTATAGTTTATGTTCAAGCAAATCGTCAAATGAATTCACAAAATAGTGCATAACTTAATGTATCAATAGTTACTTGATATAACACATAATTAAATACGGTTTCAAATTGTTCCATGACCATTAGTTCAATGTTATACCAAGACCATTAGACCATGATTGTACCAAGTCCGTTAGTACATGACTATACCAAGTCCGTTAGTTCATGACTATACCAAGTCCGTTAGTTCAACATTATCCAAGTCCGTTAGATCGTGATCATACCAAGTCGATTAGCTCAATGATTCATGATATAGAAATTCTAAGTATGACAATATTGCTACCTCGTATGATTAAACATTCATTTCGATTAAACATGTAGTTGCAAATATCATGAATGTCATAAAATAGTTGAGCATGTATCTCCCAAAAGTAATTCAAAAGCAGTTAAAAGAGTAGGGCTATGACTCACTTGGTACAATGATGCGATGGCAAAGTGAGTACACCGAAATGTAGCGTGAATCTCTAAACTGACTAGTGATATGATGAGGTTTATGGACAAAAGGTTTTTCCTAATCACTTGAGGTTTGTATTACAAAACCTTTGCAACAAATGATACTAAGGTAATTAAAATCTTGTCTTGAAAAAAAATAAAATGGTCTCCTCTTGGTCTCTTTGTTGATTGCCGGTTCTATGATGAAGGAAAGAAAGAGATATGTTTGCTTTTCACTTTAAGATATGAATGTATGTGTATGTTTAGTGTATATGAGTATAATATACTTTAAGTCTAAGATATTATGCAAATTTGTGAATGACTCACCAAGTGAATGTCGACTAACAAAAAAAAGTAAAAGAGTTTGTATTTTTTTATAAATTAAATGTACAAGTGTAGGGTAAATGTATATTTGTATAAGCATAGTTGGTAATGTGTATATATTTAAGCATTTAGGGTAGCGTTAATTAAAAATAAATTTTCACGGGTCAAGATAAAATATATTGAGATCATAAAAACTATAAAATACATTTCTTGCAAAATTTGAGTGAAATAATAATAATCGTGTAGAATTTAAGAAAACCATCGTAATTATATAAATATAACAATTTATATACAAAATAGATTTAAAACACTGGGTAAACTCATAATATTATTTTTATAACATAATATGAGTATAAAAATATATCGGGATGATTTTGGAATTTATGGATCAATTGTTCAAAATAATTAATTACTGCGACAACGTTTATTTAATATGAAAATTACGCGTTTAAGGTAAAATGCAAAACCATGCATGAACCGATATGGAATGATGTTATTGATGATATGTAGACTAAACTTAGTCTATATGAAATGTCCTCGATGATATGATCATGAATTCACAGCTAAACCATTACGGTTACGTGAATTTGATACTCGTAAACCCAGTTTACGATAAACGATAAATGATGAAGCATGAATAATGTTTTGAAATATGACCTGAAAATACGAGTTGTCACAGTTAAGGTCGTCGCTATTAAGTTGCGCAAATATGCATCCCTTTGGTGGGATCAGGTCAAGAATAAACGTCGTCAACAAGGTAAGTCCCATGTAGAAACGTGGGAAAAGATGAGGAACAAGTCATCGCAAGGTTTTTAGGAGCATTGAAACCCGATATTGCGGATATTGTCCAATTACAACAATTTTGGACCCTTGATGATGTTGCTCGTCTTGCACTCAAAGTCGAAAAACAACTCGACAATAAAACCCGATCGGCCCTACTCGGCCACAACCTGCTACTCGACCTCTGTTACATCGACATCATATGCGTACAACCCCTACACATGAGCGAGGGGCGTCATCGCTTCTACAAATCCACAAGTAAGCAAGCGTTGTTATAAATGTCGGGAATAGGGCATTTTGCTCGAGGCCGCCCAAATAAACAACTCGTTACTTTGGTTGATGATACTTGTGTTTATGATACCGAAAGTGATAATGAAATCACGGAAGATCCACAGGTTATTTTACCACACCAAGGTGAAGCTTTAGTCATCCAGCGTGCTCTTTCCACTCATGTTGACACCGCTACGGATGCTACTTCTTGGTTACGAAACAATATTTTTAAGTATCAAATGCACGACAAAGGGTAAAGTATATACGGTAATTATTGATGGAGGTAGGCTGCGACAATATAGTTGCCACATCAATGGTCGATAAATTGGGATTACGGTTCAAGACCATCCTACACCATATCGATTGACATGGCTCAAGAAAGGGAACGTGGTTCGTGTGACTCAACGTTGCTTGGTCGGTTTCTATTGGGTAACAAATACAGACGAAGTGTGGTGTGAGGTCATTCAATGGACGCTTGTCATTTACTATTGGGACGCCCATGGCAATACAACCGTCGCCTGAAGCATGATGGATTCCGCAACACTTATAGTTTTAAAAGGATGGCTTAAATATTGTTCTTGCACCTCTTGACACTCGTGATTCCACTCGGCACTTCTCTTTTGTCACGATCCGCTTTCATCAACTATTATAAAGCAACCGAGCCACTTGTCTTACTTGCGTTAGTTGTGACGGAACAAAACAAGAACATCAGCGAGATACCGCCATTGGTTCAACCTTGCTCGTTGAATTCGAACGGTTTTCCCAGCGGACATCCCGGTTGGCCTTCCTCTCATGCGTAAAATCCAACATTGTATCGACTTCTTACAGTGCGAGTATTCCCAATAAACACCTTATCGTATGAACCCGAAAGAATATGAAGAATTACATCGTCAAGTCACGAATTACTTGACAAGGGCCTTATTCGTGAAAGCATGAGTCCTTGTGCCGTTCCGGCCTTACTGTTCCAAAACATGGCGGTACCTATCGTATGTGCATAGGCGATCAGTCGTTAATCGCATAACTATCAAGTATCGCTTCCCTATTCCACGTTTGAAGACTTACTCGATCAATTACATGGTGCTAAATTTTTTCCAAGGTTGATCTTCGTAGCGGGTATCATCAAATTCGTCTCGCCGGAGGCGAAT
Source organism: Chrysanthemum lavandulifolium (assembly GCA_022545495.1). Taxonomy (NCBI): domain Eukaryota; kingdom Viridiplantae; phylum Streptophyta; class Magnoliopsida; order Asterales; family Asteraceae; genus Chrysanthemum; species Chrysanthemum lavandulifolium. Next base: position 129,963 of record JAHFWF010000045.1, on the reverse strand, counting down.
GGAAAACGACTTTCAAAACACGCGATGGGTTATACGAATGGATGGTCATGCCATTTGGGCTCTCTAATGCTCCGAGCACTTTTATGCGACTAATGAACCATGTCTTCCGTGATTTCATTGGGCGTTTTGTGGTTGTCTACTTTGATGACATTCTCATTTTAGCTCGACAATACAACAACATCCGCAACACCTTCGAGATGTGTTTCTTTGTTCTCAGGACCAACAATTATTCGCTAATCCTAGTATGTGCCATTTTCTCACAAATGAAGTCATTTTCCTTGGTTATCTTATTTCGGTGAGGGTATTCGCATGGATGACACTAAAGTTCAAGCTATCACCTCTTGGCCAACTCCGAAATCGTTACATGATATTCGTAGTTTCCACGACTTAACATCATTCTATCGGAGATTTATTCGTAATTTTAGTACTATCGTGGCACCTATCACGAGTGCTTGAAGGGTGGTTCGTTTATATGGACATTAGCGGCACAAAAGCGTTCGATACTCTCAAACTTTGTGTTACAAGTGCACTGTCCTTGCATTACCAAATTTTGGTGAAGTATTCCAAGTTGAATGTGATACATCGGGTTTGGGCATTGGTGGAGTACTTAGCCAAAACCAGTCTATTGCCTTCTTGATGAAACTTAACGACACGAGGCGTAAGTATAGCACATACGACAAGGAGTTCTATGCTATCATTCAAGTCTTGAATATTGGCGTCACTACTTGTTGCCAACGAATTTATACTTTTCGGATCATCGGCGCTACGGTATATTCAAGGCCAAACAAAACTTAATCCTCGACATGCTAAGTGGGTTGAGTTGTTGCAAGATTTTTCATTCATTATTCGACATAAAGCGGGTTCCTCAAACACGGTTCTTGATGCCTTAAGTCGGCGTCACACTTTGCTATCTTCATTCGACTTCATGTGCATGGATTTGAAATGTTTCAACATTTGTATATAGATGATCCGGATTTCTCGTGCATGGAAATTTTGCCCGGCACCACCTTTTCAAGACTTTCTCAAACATGATGACTTTTGTTTAAACATAACCGATTATGCATTCCACGTTGTTCATTACGAGACTCAATTGTGTTGGAATATCATCGGGGAGGTTTGGGAGGACATTTCGGTAGGGACAAAATTGTCGGTCTTGTTCGTGATCGCTACTCACGGCCCCATATGGTCAAAGGCGTTTCGCGCATTATAGCACGTTGTCGCATTTGTCATCTGACCAAAACACACCACACGAATGCGGTCTTTATACGCCACTGCCGGTTCGAATGCACCATGGGAAGATGTTAGCATTGATTTTGTGTTAGGCCTTCCACGAACACAACGGCAAAAAGATTCCATCATGGTCGTTGTTGATCGTTTCTAAAATGGCTCACTTTATTCCTTGTGCTAAAGCGTATGATGCCGGCCGGTAGCACGTTTATATTTCACCGAAATTGTTCGTCTACATGGCATTCCTAAAAGTATTACATCCGATCGTGATGTCAAATTTGTCGATCATTTAAAAGCGTACGTTGTGGAAACGTTTGGGTTCCGATTACGGTTTAGTAGTTCTCACCATCCCGGCATCGACGGACAAGCGGAGGTCACTAATCGTAGTTTGGGCAACTTACTTCGTAGTCTTATTGGTGATAACCCAAGCAATGGGACATGGTCTTACCTCAGCGAATTTGCATATAATCGTTCCAATCATGGCTCTCTTGGCAAGAGTCCTTTTTATCGTTTATGGACGAAACCCGTTTACTCCACTAGATCTAACACCTTCTCGAAACCTTTGGTCATTTTAGCGATGGTGAAAATCGAGCCACTCAAATTCGTGATATACATATGCAAGTCCGTGAGCAAATTATTCGACACAACTTAGCGTATCAAAAGCGAGCCAATGTACATCGTAAGCAAGTTATCTTTCAAGAGGGTGATCTTGTATGGATTCACCTCGATGGTAGCGTTTTCGGGTGGGCGTTTTGGTAAACTTCAACCACGTCGCGATGGTCCGTTCAAGGTTCTTAAACGCATTAATGATAATGCCTATAAGATCGAATGCCGGGACACTATGGCGTATCCGCAACTTTTAATGTGGGTGATTTAACTCCCTTTGTTCTGATGATGATCCTGTTCTTCGGACTCGTGGTGAGTCCTTTTCAAGCCGGGAGGATGATGCGGATCGCAATAATGTTGCGGATGGAGACCACAAAAATCGATAACTTAGTCTTCAAGTTATCGATATCTTTCAATTTCTTTTATCTTATTTTAGTAATTGAATAATGACCAATTAGACTTTGATTGGGATTTATTGTATTTCCTTATTTTGTTGCTTGAACCTTTTAAATATTGCTTTTGTTTTTGGAATAAAACGTTAGACACTTTCTGAAGAAATCCTAATCGAGATTTTCGATTATTCTTGTTCTTGAACGTATTGTTGTTTCTCCATTCTTCAAGATCCCTATCATTTTTAGTATATAGATTAGTTAACTTTTTATAAAAAAAAAATAGTCGTGCTTAGTGGGTTATTAGTTGTTGGCGATTAAAGGGTGACTATGGAGTAATCAAGAGAAGATATTGGGTATATGAGCTTCTAGATAGGTGTTATTAGAATTTATTTTGAGAGTTCATGTTGTCCATAGTTTTCTTATTTGGTGATCTCTTATCCCTTTTCAATTTTAGTTTTTATTTTTATTATGTTTAGCCTGAATTTTATTATTATTGATTTTTATTTGCTTATTATTATGGTAGAGTAGTTTGTATATGTTTGTTTAGAAATGGGTGGTTAGGTAGTTAGGATTGCGGTTGTAAGTTGTTAATGGCAATTTTAGTGTGTATTTTAGGTTAGTTTTTTGAATAGAGATTAGGTTAAGCGTTTCTTGACTAAAATCATGAAAGGTCCGCATGGTCGGTTTTCGAGCCTTATTCTTGACTAGACAACTTTAGCTTAAGGTAAGACAAGTAAGACATGCTTAGTAAACTTAATTATCTTTCACTTAAGCTTTCCACGTTTAAGGTCTCATTGATCAGATTGTGTGCTTCAACTGATCATTCTTTAAGATCGTCTACTTATTGAATCATATCGATCTGTTTGTGTTATGAATTGTAATTCTTCACCATCTCCGGTTGTTTCATTGAATCTATAGACTATGTGCTTAAAAATGAAGAATATGATGATATTAATTTGGAGGTTTTTTTTTTTTTTTTTTTGTAGAAGTGATCGATGTATCTACCTAAAGAGTTTTACTCTTGCATGGAAGTGACCACGTACTTTGGTGTGCATTTCTCATGGTAAATATTAAAATTCCAGGTCAACTCAGCAATTGCATCGCGCTTCCAAATATCGATAGCATATTACACACCATGAAAATTTCCACATCTTCTTTGATATCTGAATGAATCTGGATCAAGTTGTGAAACAATTGTACTTTATATTCTGTCTCAACATATAGCAAGTTCTTTGTTCATCAAGAAAATTTGGCAGGAATGTTGAAAAACCTAAATTTACTCACATGAAGCGCTATGGTCGGGATAATTATGGGGGCAAGAATTTTAGGCGGTCATTTGAGAGTTGGGTAATGAGGGTGGACATGAAGGAATGGAGGTGAGTCGTATCTCTGTTCCATTCTGGATCGACAATGTGCTGTGAAATATTTCATTGGCACTTTCTGTGACTATTAAAGAATACAAAATGTTATTGCAAAACAACTATTCTACTTAATTTTTTTATTATATGTTCATTTAAGTTTCATGAAATAATATTTAGTTTATAACGAAGACAGCACACAACTAATGGTTTAGTTGAAATGTTAATCACACAAACATAAAGTCAGGGTTTAAAGATTCAAGTATTATGACAACACAAACCTTACTAAATCACCACAATTGTGAATTACAAACAGTTTAATAAGCAAACCGTTTACATCCGCTTATGCAAGTTAGGTTGCATTGGTTGACCACGAAATGAAAATGGCTCTTGACCTTGATAATCTCCCAGAGATGCCATTTCAGTTTGTTGCTGTATGCATATTTATCCCAAATATCAGCTTGGATAGTTAAATAGGATATATAAAGATATTGTACTATATATAAACTTTTTGTGTAATGATATACCAATATAAATATGACAATATATAAGAGCTAGCTAGAGACGGTTATATTTGGTGTATTCGTAGTTTAGTTTTTAAAAATTATTAAAGTTTCCCCCTCGACCATAAATTCATGTTTGCAACTTCGGAAATTGATTTCAACTTTTGCCTTGGTTTCGTTTTCTATCTACTTTGAAAGAAATGAGAAGGAAAACTGAAAGAATATAGTATGATCATTCGAGGGAAAAATAACCTCATGCAACTTTCAAGAATTTCATAAGCCATTACCTATTACATTCATGACTAAATAGTTAAATAGCAAAGTAACTCAAATTAACTGGCCAGTAAGATGTAAACTAGTTAGCATAAGACCCCTACAATCTAGGTACTAAGGACCAATTCAAATGACATTAAAGTAAGATAAAATTATTGATAAATAGAAGCCTATAACATAAAAACAACCCAGTGACGACCATAAGTGTAAAAATTAAAAGAGTTTCAATCATATGAAATGACCTTAAGGATGATATGATAACAGATACTTTAATTAATTGTATTATTGTATGGATGAAAAATTGGGGTAGTTCATCAATTTATGATTCAGTAGTAAAAACTTTAGGTGTAAAGTATGGTAATGAGAGTTTCAAACTCGTAAGTATGGATATTTAGAAATTATTCGCTACAACGTAACTGTTTTTCGTGATTCTACATGCTATAAGAATCTGAATTAAGCAACGAAGTTAGTTTTGCGCTATGGTGAATTGCACTTCAATTCCTTATGCAAAACTCTTGATCCAAAAGTTTATTATATGTTTTTTTTTCTGTGACATAGCATCAAGGGGGATGAAATGTGGTTTAGGTTCGAAACTATACCTTCTATACTAAAAGTAATGAGTTTTACCATCTAAAATAGGTAATTTGTAGGTCACCATCTAGAGTTGTAAGATGAATAAAGATTGAAGAACTTACCACCAAATACATAAGTTGCTTATTTTCCTCCTCGAGATCATGTCCCTAAATCAAAGAGAGGCACAAATTCAGCATATTCAAAGTTTAGTCGACATGGAAAAACAGACAATGGAGCACTAGAACTTACATGCTTGCTCATAATTTTAGGAATTTCATCCTGTTCAAAATTGTAAAAAAAAAAAAAAAAAAAAAAAAAAGGAAAAGGAATGTCAATATATATAAAACACACATAATATGTGCAGTCTTGGTTTACAAGAAAATGGTTAAATAAAGCTTGCCTTCTTCTCACGAATGTTTGTGAGTCCATTTTCTAGTGCATCTTCATAGTTAATTAATTCTTCATAGTTCAAAGATGTTATTTCTTCTCCTTTTAAGTGCCTGAAACAAAAATAAAAATAGGCTCATATTATACACCAACAGATCTAGCTCAAGAGTTAGCTAGAGGCACAGAACAATGAAATACCTGAGCTCAATTTGCATGCTCTCATTCTCTTTCTTGATTCTATCAATTTCATTCTGCAGATTCTATAATGGTAGTTTCCAAAATAACCAAAAAGTAAACATCAATCAATCACCATTCAAGAGACTAAACTCTAAACCTCAGATGTGTATAATAATGTGTTGTACTTCCATTTATTCCAATCCAAACATAAAGCACTGAAATATTACTTTAGGTTTTTGCAAGTAAATGGAAGAGAGAGAACACAAGCTACTACCAGATCTGTACATGGATGTAACGTCTCATATAATCTTAGTGAGAGAAAATGTCAATTTGATCCTATCCTATATGTAGATCTGTTCATATAATTTATACATCCAGTTACTTGACATCTTTTTAGCATACGCATAAATCAAACCCTATTCATACCCTCTGGTACTGAAAAAACCAAATAACTAGATCTAGCAAGAAAAAAGGGTATACAAGAGTTAGTAAAACCTTCATACCTCATGTTTAGCATCCCATAACTTGTTTCCGGAAAGCCTTTGATATCGATCCAGCATATCAATCAAGCTACCAATTTAAAGTACAACACAAAATGAAACCATAAAATAAATTAATATCTTCCCACAAAAAGAAAACCCTAATAAGTAATAATGGATGCAAAACCAAAATTTAAAGAGATATATATGTACTTTGTTTTTGGGCTACAATACTCATACATCTTGCCAGAAGACCCATAGATAACAAGAGAGACATTAGAATCACAAAGAACAGTTATTTCTTTAGCTTTCTTGATGATTCCATTCTTTCTTTTTGAATATGTGACTTGTCTGTTGCTTGTGTTTTCAATTCTCTTGATCTCTATTTTTCCTCTTCCCATTTTCTCACTCAAGAGCAAACTGCTTTTATGAAAGAACTTTTGAAAACAATGAAAGGAACTAATGAATCTTAATATAATTCAAGAGTGAGAATGGGATTTCTAGTAATGGCTGGAAGACAAGATACTTTCCAAAGGGCCAGGAAGAGTGTGTTTGTTTTAGTGTTTTTCCACACACAACCAAACTGCATTTGATGTATTGTAAATATAAATCCATTTAACACTAAACCTAGACTCATTATCCTAATACCCTTTGGTCAATAGAGTAAGGATCAAATAAGAAATAAAAATAAAATGAGAAGGATGAGAAATAACGAGCAACATGGCATTTCGGATTTAATTTACATAAGAGATCATCTTGGAAATTCTCCTTTTCATTTGAAATGTGGTGAAAACATTTCTTATTCTTCTTATTTTTATTTTTCTTCTTAGTGGATCCATTCTCTTGGTCAATATATAGACATGTTCATAGTTTGAAATACTGTTATCACCCGGTTATAGACAATCAACGTTTGACGAACCTTTTCAAAGAGTGAATCAGTAAAGAAAACTAGGACTTGACATGTGGTCCTGAAGGTCCAAAATGACACTTAATAGCAAGGTTGTCAAGATCGGGATCCTACCCAGGATCGTTTTCGTCTTTGCAAGATCGTGATCGTAAGATCGGATCGGGATCTTAAGATCCTACTTTAATGTTATTTCTTAATACTTTATGTAATTTTATAGAAATCTACAAATTCTAATACATTATAACCATAAAATACTATGAATGTTTCATATAAATGTTGTCCTAAATTATGATTATAAAATGTTTTAAAATATTAACATGTTGTTTTTGAATTCTACAAACAAACAACCCATAAATTTGTAGTTTTTTAGTTTGTAATCCTAGAAAAGTAAGATCGGATCGGATTAGATCGTAAGATCGTATGGTCAAGATCGGGATCCTATAAGATCTTAAGCTTGCAAAGATCCTATGTAGGATCCGGATCGTTTTTGCTTTGCAATATCGTAAAATCGTAAGATCCTAAGATCAGGATCGGGATCCTGACAACCATGCTTAATAGCATTGGGTATAGTGGCTATATCTTTAGCCAAAATGACATGGACATGGTTTTGGCTATGCCAACTCTTAGCCATTATACCATCATAGCTATGCCACTTCTAATTTAGCCACTTCTCCAACACACAAAAGACAAAATATTTTCATTTATGAGTTTCAACCATTTGAAAATAATGGAGGTGTTTAGGGCCTAAATGGTTGTGTTGAAGTTAGTTATGAGGGAGAGGTATTTTGAGGTTGGAGTGTTGAAATGAGGTCTTATGGTAGGGCCTAAATGGCTAAAAAATAATAATTATTATACCTTATGCTCTAATGGTTCATGAGGGTCTAGTCAAAGTTTATGTTTGTTGCATACGCATTTCCATTTATTATATAAACCATCAAAAATCATGATCAAAGAGCTGTTAATATATGTGACAATTTTCTGAATTTTGGTTATGAAAGCTTTAAAATGCTCGCGTCATATGCATTTGAATAGTATTTTGTATATTCCATGAATTAAGTTTTGTAATAAGAGTTGAACAAATATATGGGATAATTGTAGTTTTCTCTTTGTGATGAGGATATGATTAACGGGCATTGATTGGTGCTGAAAACAGTCAAGTTTAATCACACAAGCTGACCACTTGTGAATGGCCAACCGTAACAAAACTTAAACCGCCGAAACCAATACAATGAAGATCGAGAATCGGTGGATTCAAGTGTCGTTAAGTCCCACGGAGGCTGATGGTGTGTCAAAACTAATTCAGATGATAGAATGATCACTGGGATAGTGATCGATGGGATTAGATTGAATTATTACACTCTTGATTGATTGGAATGGAATGGATCAGATTGGAAAGCACAACAATCAGATAAAAGAAACTAAAACACGTACGTTTTAAAAACTACATAAATTTATTACTATTTATTTAATTATTATTAATTAAAAACTATTTTTAACTATTTAATAATATCCTAAAATATAAGAAAATATGAAATAAAGCTAGAAAAGTAAAATTATGATTTAGAAAAATCTAAAATATGATAAAACTTATTTTAAAACTGAAAATATATTTTTTAGACTTTTTAAATAATTATTATTAATTAAAAACTAATTTAAACTAATTAAAATTAAGAAAAATAACAAATGAACAGTAAAATTATGAAACTTTACGGAAAATCTAAAATATTATTCTAAGCACAGGAAAAATATAAAAAGTTAGATAAGCCTACAAATAATTTGAATTGGGCAAATAAGCGGTTTGAATAAGCTAATAAATAAGCTATAAGCTATCCAAAATCTACCATAAGCTACTACAGCCTAAATCTAACCTAAAATGAGCTAATGCAACTGATTAGAACCTAAAAGCACAAGCTACGAGAAAAAAGCTTGAGACCGGTTTTAAGTCTCATCCCATGAATCATTCTTCTCGATAGACTCAATCTCTTGCTCATAGCAACCATCCACTTGCTTGAGACTTTTGCTTCTTGGAGCGTTCTTGGTTCATCATCTTCAATCAAAAGTAGATTTTGATCTTCATTAGGCGAGGTTCTTGAACTAGACCCCATAATAAAGTCATTAAATCTAGTTGGCTTAGTTGAAACCCTCAAGAACGCCTCATAATTGGTTGAGTTTCTATCATAGGATTAGGGTCATTACCGCCTCGATTTGAACTTCTTGTTCGGTATTGACGGTTGATTTTCATCAACATCATGATAATTTTCGAGCTCTTGATCTTGACCTCAACTTCATCGGTCGCTTGGGTTAACAAATCCGACCCGTATCAATAGAACCGTGCCATTCATGACAAACATACAGGTTTAGCTCGTGTGATTAGCTTCCGACAACATACTTCGCACAGTTCCTCATTAAACTCCGCATCATGACATACCACTATCTTCTTTAGTTTTGGATTGAGCGATCGAAAACCTTTTGTACTGCTCGTTTCGATATAAATGAGTCGTGTTGACATGTCGTCTAACTTATGTAAGTATGGCCTTGTTCCCGTTGCATAAGCCAGCATCCAAATACCCGCAAACCCTCCAAGTTAGGCTTTTTCCTTTGAAAGCCTCATATGGAGTTTGATTAACTAGAGCTCGAGTTGAAACTCTATTAATCAAGAATGGCGTGTCTAACTCCTTGACCACGTATAGTTTGGTCGTCTCGTGCTTTCAAGATACTTCTAGTCATTCCCATAAAATCGGTTTCGCCTTTCCACGACTCCATTTTGTTGCGGTGTGTAGGGGCGGTTAGATGTCTTGTTATACCCGTTTTCACAAAAGTTGGTAAATTCTTTTGAAGTGAACTCACCTCCTCTATCGGTCCTTAGGGTTATAATCTTCCTTCCGACTTCTTCTCAACTAAAGCTTTGAACTTTTGAAGTATTCAAATGCCTCTCCTTTTTCCTTCAAGGTAAAAGTCCACATAAACCGTGAAAGTCATCAATAAGAACAAATATGTACACATTTACGTGCTATGGATGGTGGAGAAATTGGTCCACATAGGTCGGCATGTATAAGTTGAAGAGAATGTGTTGCCTTAAATTTCGTTGCTTTAGGAAGCGACTTCTTGGTTTGTTTTCCTACCAAACAAGATTCACCAACTTGTTCTCTTGATGAATTATTGGCAACTTTTCAACCATGCCCTTCCTTGCCATTAATTCCATCGTCTCGAAATTAATGTGACCCGTCCTAGCATGCCATAACCAAGCATCATCTTCCATCTTTGCTTTGAGACACACGGACTTCCAACTTGGAGCTTTATTTTGTAAAGTCTATTACTTGTTCTAGGAACCTTCATCGAAGCTTGCCATCGAGTCCGCATAGTAAGAAGGTTACCTTTCATCGAATGTCACATCCGCCTTGGTAGCTTGCCCAAGACTAATTATGTTGCTTTTAGCTCGGGTAGGTAATAGACTCCGATGATTAACCGTTGCTCACCCGTTTTACCTTCAATGATTATCAAACCCTTCCCTTTTATCTCGATGTAGGGTTATCACCAAACTTCACTCTGGGAGATATTCTCATTCAACTCAAACGTATTCTCGGATCCCGTCATGTGATTACTTGCTCCATTATCCAAATACCATGTGTCTTCCTCGTTTGGCTTAGTATTCAATTGGTTTGGGATAATCTTTTCTTCATTCAAGAAAACTACTTCTTGACGCTTTTCATCATAAAAGTGTCGGTCATCATCATCCTCCGTTTTCAAAGGTTTGCTTCATGCTTTTCTTTTGTACCTGCGTTCGGGACAATTAGAAGCAAAGTGACCATATTCATCACATCAAAGCATTGAATCTTTGAAAGGTCTCGACTTTTGTTCTTCTTTTGATCTATTGCTCCGGAGTTATTCGGTTGTGGTTATTAGCTTGACCACTACCACGGATTTGTTTTGAGAAGAAAAGTTTTGACCTTCTGGTTGCCACGGAGAATTCCTTCCTCGACCTTTCTTATCATATCTTTCGCCCTTCCGAACATCAACTTGCCTTGATCTTGAAGTGGTGTCAACACCCTTCATTCTTCCTTCAAAGCTTTCAACCTTCCAATTGCTTCTTGAAAAGACATAGTATTCAAGTCGACAAATTGTTCTATTGAGCAACAATTCCAACATACCTGTCGACGGATGCAAGTAACTTCTTAACAAGTTTTTGTCTTCATAAACTGTTCCCAAGCTATTGACTTATTACAATTTTGCCCAACCTACCGCAAAGTCATCGATTGATTCGTTGACTTTCATCTTTAAAGATTAATTCCGTCTCAAGGTTTGCAACCTTGCGTCTCGAACCGATCAACACCCACATACCGGTCTTCAAAGCTCCCAGTTTCTTTGGGTGTGTTGAATTGTGAAACTTGAAAAACAAGTTCTTACGGGATCGCTTTGGAAAAATGCTATAGCTGCCATGTGATCTTGCTTAGCAACAACTTTGTTCCTTCCCACAGTTCCGATTGCATGGTATTCCATGGACTCGAATACCGCTTTAACTCTATTGCCCATATGTTATAGTTCGTGCTTGTTAACATTGGACATTGAAGAACCGTTTAGAATGTTCAATATGTGGTTGACTCGACTACTTGCACCATCCTTCTTGAGCGCCTTTTTGTAAGTTACGGTGTTGTTTGTTCGCCTTCCGACCCTAGGTTCTAGAGGTCGAGTGATTTACTTCACCCAAATAAACCGGTCGATTTTCCTTGATAAACCCTTGGTCGATCCTTGCTTTACAACCCTTGGTCGATCCTTGCTTGATAACCCTTGGTCGATTGGCTTTTGCAACTGGCTTTGATACCAATTCAAGACCCAATCTGAATCGAAGTTCTGGCGAAACACAAAACCAATAGCGGATACTAGAATCGCTCACTAGTATTAATCGGAAAATATATGCTCAAACAAGCGATCGGTTTTTTTTTTTTTCATTATATCGACCCTGGCAATTTGGTATATATAGGTGTTAGAATTTGCTTTCTAATCCTACTACAATTCTAATAAAGCAAGATAGTCCTTAACAAATAAGGAATCCTAATTAAACTAAATTATAGCGTCCATATGCTTGGAATCTATTTTGTCTTCCCATATGCTCGATCGGACATTGCCAGAAGTTAGTTATGAGGGAGAGGTATTTTGAGGTTGGAGTGTTGAAATGAGGTGTCATGTGGTAGGGCCCAAATGGCTAAAAAATAATAGCCATTATACCTTATGCTCTAATGGTTCATGAGGGTCTAGTCAAAGTTTATGTTTGTTGCATACGCATTTCCATTTATTATATAAACCATCAAAAATCATGATCAAAGAGTGTTAATATATGTGACAATTTTCTGAATTTTGGTTATGAAAGCTTTAAAATGCTCGCGTCATATGCATTTGAATAGTATTTTGTATATTCCATGAATTAAGTTTTGTAATAAGAGTTGAACAAATATATGGGATAATTGTAGTTTTCTCTTTGTGATGAGGATATGATTAACGGGCATGGCAAGAGGATTCAACGGAGTAAGGGTGAGATATGGGATTTTCCATATCCTTTGTATAAAGCGTTTTTTGGAGTAATATATTTACGGGTCTTTGACCTTTACCCAAAAAAGGATTCAACGGAAGAACAAAGAATGAAAACCTTCTTGGTAGTAGGAGTAAGGATACTACTAAACATAAGTAAATCTACTTGTGTTAGATTCTTGATGGTGTGTTTCTTTTGATCGTGACTTTACAGTAACCTTACTTCTCAACCGATAATCTTACTTCTCATCATAAGCATATCAAAATGAAGTTACTTGTTGGTCGTGAATTTTATTTTAGTTTCCTTATTTTATTTGTTCTAGAATAATTAGGTTATCATGTTCTACAAGTTTTAACACCCTATAAATATAGGGTTTAGGTTTCATTGTAATGCATCTTTGATCATTTATTATTAATAAACTTTGTGTTTTAAGAGTTTTTCTCTTGTTTGGGTTTATTCTGCATAGTGTGCTTGTTTATCACCCTTGAATTAGGGTTTAACTAAATAAGCCTGCGCGTCATCGTGAGTTGGCATCAAAGCTTATTAGCATCACGGTGGTAATTGGTGTAGAAGGTTCTACTTTAATTAATGTCTAGAGCTTGTTAGCATCCTAGATGGTGAATGGTGTACAAGATTCAAAAACTCATCTTGTTGGTGGGTATGATGCAAGCAATGGTTTTGATCATATCAAAATCATATCAAACTTGACGGAAAATTCACTATCTATCAAAATCTCGTTTGTGTTCGTAGGTGGATGTAACAACCACGAAAACCATGATGGTAGCAATTATGGATGTTCAAGAATCGTCAACTATAGGCAATCTATTGAAAGCGTGGTGAAACCAATCCCATTCAACAATAGAATGGTTGATGAATGGAAAGAAAAGATGAAGATGGAGTTTTGACTAACAACAACAAAATTGTTTCGTTCAAATGTTTGATCAATAATAATGTATTTTCTTTAATTATTGACAATTATGGAGCCAAGAATTTGGTGTCGAGAAAATTGGTTAGTTATTTTAATTTACCAATGTGTTTTGTCCGATTAGAAAAATACAAGTGATAAGACTTTAAAGCGTGCATTTAGGGGTCATTTAAGCTCTAAACTTCGTACATTTATGATGAATTATTACCTTAAATTGTTCCATTTCATAATTTAGATACTTGGGGCGTAAAAGTTGAAACGAGATACATTTTGGGCTAATTTGGACAAGAAAAGCGACCAAGTCGCGAAAATGTCTAGAAAAGGGATCGACGATGTCACAACCTCAGCGTGGCGTCGTCGCTTGCATTTGGACGTGATTTTGATGAAAATTTTACATGTAATGACTCGAACATTTGAGCAAGTTTATAACTCGAAGGCGTCACTTGCATTTGAAGACCAAGATTACGAGTAAATATTACAGAGGCATTCGGACTTTTTAAAGAGGCAGTCGAGACATCTGACATCGAGAACAAGCGGCGTCGTCGCAATGGCGTGATGCAGAAGAAACCTAATGACGGAGATGCGGCGTCACAACCATAAAGTGATGCCGTCGCAATTGTAAAACTATATATATTTTGTATGTTTTCTATTATTTAGGTAAAATTTTAGAGAGGTAAAATCCTAGGCAATTTCTAGCTTTTGTAAGATTTTACAACCACTTTTACTCATGTTTTATTGAAGGTGAGTAATCCTCTTTAATCATTCAATATGTATATGTGTTGTTTGATTATATGCTTTTCTTTTCTTCACTTTAACATGCTAGGCTAAATTAATTAGTATTTGCTTAGATCTAATGAAACCTAGTTATTAATTATTAATTGTCGTCTCTTGTTTGATTAGCTGTCTTGCGTTAGGGGTAAGTGTTGGAATCACTCCTAACTTGTATTTCAAGTGTTAGTATTTAATATGTAATAGGTTGCTTAAACTAGACTTTTATGTTTGTATTTATGGCAAGGCTTATGTAGAAAGCCCATGAGCCTTGCTGACCCAACAATGAAGGAAGGGACTATACATGTTGCCTAGCTCCCTTCCCATAAATAATCTTGTAAACCTTCATTTGAAGGTTTGTTGCTCACTAATACATTTCATCGCATAACCTTCGTTTATCCTTATATCGTGTGTGTTTAGTGTTCAACCGATCACCTTCATCTCTATTTCTTACATATTGATCATACATTAACTTATGGTGACCTAACGATGAAACTAGCTTATTCACCCATTTATTAACTTAAAATTCTTACTAACGCGTTTATACCCAAGAGTGCTTGATGATTTTTATTCATTGTATTTCTTTGCGTGAGGATAGTAGGAGTACTAGATGACTTAATTGTCACTTGTAGATGACACTTATACACTCATAGAGTTAGAATTTGGCATTACCTTACGCTAATCCGGAACATAACGCCATTAAGCAAGGCGTGACAATTCGAATAATAAATAAGAGATAACTAGGGTAAGAAAATCTAAGTAAACCGTTTTTCTATCATAAGAGTTACCAATTTACTTTTCCATATTTAGTTTAATTTAGTTTTAATTGCTTTTATAAAAAGCTATAAAAATACAAAAGAATAATCCTACACCTCTAGACCTAATTAGTCATACATTTTGACCTTCACAAAACTATTCCCCTGAAACGATCAATCCCGTGTCTTGCCTATACTACACTAGAGCGGTTAGGTACTGCCTAGGAGGATTGTAAAACTTGAGGTTTTGAAAAATTCCGCTATCAAGTTTTGGCGCTATGGGGGAATAGTTTATGTTCGATTCTATCTCGTTTAGGTCTACTCACTAGATTCCTATCAAGGTATTAGGTTGAGACGAGTTGTAAGCCTTAACCATTGTTAAAAACAATTAATAGAAAATACGTTAGTTTACTCTTGTGTTCTTCATACTTATTGTGTTAAGTTTTGCATTAGCACATTAAGATCACGTAAAGAGTTCTTCACATAGCAATTTGGATTTATTCAAGTTTTCTATAAGTCATACAAAGCCACTTAGATCCATAACTTTTGGACCTACAAAAATATACCGTTGGTCCTTAAACTTGTCAAAAACATCATGTGGGACAAAACTTGAGATTTTAGTCGTGAGTCAAAACTTGAGATTTTGAGGCCAAATAGGTCCTTTGACCCCTAATTCTTAGTCAACTTATGTTATTTTCCCATGTGTCTTACATGAGGGAAAAATAGTCATTATCATTTTAGTTAATTATTTTGTTGTACAACCTTAGTCATGAGCAGTGTATTTAATCAAAAGTTATACCATCACCTATCTTTATCTCTTTTTTCTGCTCCTCTCTAAATTTACCTTCTATAAAATTAACACCATCACCATTTTCAAATCTCATTCATCCACCCCTAAAAGCATAAACTCATCAAACAACAATCTTCACTACACATAATATCAAAACCCACAAATTTTTAAGATGATCCACAAATCGACAACCGGCCACGATGCTTAATCTATTCAATCAAACTAATCATATATATCATTTGTCGATAAAGTTACAAAACTACAATATTAGACAACGAAAGAAGTTGAACATTTCAATTTAAATTTAGTGACTACAAACTTTATTGCATTTGTCACCTTTTCACTCTATAAAATACCGAGATAAGGGATATTTTATAGATAGCGACAAAGCCCATATTGATATTTCGAATTTCATAGTAGTGTCCTTATCAATCTTTCGATTTCTTGACTCAACAAAAGTTGCATCACTTCATGGCGACTATTTTACGCTTTACATGTTGACCTCTTACAATTCCTTTAAGCCTTACAAGACACATCAAACCTTTAATGTTCCTCCATAACTCCATCATGTACCAAAATTATTGAAATGTTGGAATCGGAATATTTAACTATCCACTCATCAACAACCAAAATGACTTGAAATCTGATAGAAGTTGTCGTAGTCATTTGAGTATCTAATGTTCTAATAAGTTTAAAAGTCAATTTTTTTTTTTTTTTTTTTTTTTTTTAACTTCCAGTGAAACCATTGATTTCAATGAATCAAAATAATTTTTTTTTTTAAACTTGAGGAACTAAAGCGCCAACTATACAAAACTTGATCGTTTTCACCGCTTTTGGTATTTTTGTATTGAAACACATAAAATACTCATTTGCGATATTTTTATCATTTTGATGCTTTGTGGGTGTTTTGGATGTTTTGGCGGTCTAAAAGGTACAAAAATGATGAGTATTTGCATACTCATCAGGCATGGCAAGAGGATTCAACGGAGTAACGGGCTGAGATATGAGATTTTCCCATATCCTTTGTACTTAAACGTTTTTTTGGAGTAATATATTTACCGGGTCTTTGACCTTTTACCCAAAAAAAAAGGATTCAACGGAAGAACAAAGAATGAAAACCTTACTGGTAGTAGGAGTAAGGATACTACTAAACATAAGTAAATCTACTTGTGTTCGTTACTGATGGTGTGTTTTTCTTTTTGATCGTGACTTTACAAGTAACCTTACTTCTCAACCAGTAATCTTACTTCTCATCATAAGCATATCAAAATGAAGTTACTTGTTGGTCGTGAATTTTATTTTTAGTTTCCTTATTTTATTTGTTCTAGAATAATTAGGTTATCATGTTCTACAAGTTTTAACACCCTATAAATATAGGGTTTAGGTTTCATTGTAATGCATCTTTTGATCATTTATTATTAATAAACTTTGTGTTTTAAGAGTTTTTCTCTTGTTTGGGTTTTATTCTCGCAAGGTGCCGCTTGTTTATCACCCTTGAATTAGGGTTTAACTAAATAAGCTTCTGCGCGTCATGCGTGAGTTGGCATCAAAGCTTATTAGCATCCTGGTGGTAATTGGTGTAGAAGGTTCTACTTTAATTAATGTCTAGAGTTTGTTAGCATCCTAGATGGTGAATGGTGTACAAGATTCAAAAACTCATACTGTTGGTGGGGTATGATCTGAAAAGCACATGGATTTTGATCATATCAAAATCATATCCAAACTTGACGGAAAATTCACTATCTATCAAAATCTACGTTTCGTGTTCGTAGGTGGATGTAACAACCACGAAAACCATGATGGTAGCAATTATGGATGTTCAAGGAATCGTCCAACTATAGGCGAATCTATTGAAAACTGTAGGTGAAACCAATCCCCATTCAACAATAGAATGGTTGATGAATGGAAAGAAAAGATGAAGATGGAGTTTTGACTAACAACAACAAAATTGTTTCGTTCAAATGTTTGATCAATAATAATGTATTTTCTTTAATTATTGACAATTATGGAGCCAAGAATTTGGTGTCGAGAAAATTGGTTAGTTAATTTAATTTACCAATTGTGTTTTGTCCGATTAGAAAAATACAAGTGATAAGACTTTAAAACGTGCATTTTAGGGGGTCATTTAAGCTCTAAACTCGTACATTTATGATGAATTATTACCTTAAATTGTTCCATTTCATAATTTAGATACTTGGGACGCAAAAGTTGGAAACAGATACATTTTGGGCTAATTTGGACAAGAAAACGACCAAGTCACGAAAATGTCTAGAAAAGGGATCCAGACGATGTCACAACCTCAACGTGACATCGTCACTTGCATTTGGACGTGATGATTTGATGAAAATTTTACATGTGACGGCTCAGAACATTTGAGCAAGTTTATAACCTGAAGACGTCACTTGCATTTGAAGACCAAGATTCTGAGTAAATATTACACGAGACAGCTCAGACTTTTTAAAGAGAGACAGCGTCAGACATCCTGACGGCATCAGAGACACAAGGCGACGTCGTCACAATGGCGGCGATGCAACTGAAGAAACCCTAATGACGGCGAGATGACGGCGTCACAACCATAAAGTGATGCCGTCGCAATTGTAAAACTATATATATTTTGTATGTTTTCTATTATTTAGGTAAAATTTTAGAGAGGTAAAATCCTAGACGAATTTCTAGCTTTTGTAAGATTTTTACAACCACTTTTACTCATGTTTTATTGAAGGTGAGTAATCCCTCTTTAATCATTCAATATGTATATGTGTTGTTTGATTATATGCTTTTCTTTTCTTCACTTTAACATGCTAGGCTAAATTAATTAGTATTTGCTTAGATCTAATGAAACATGGTTATTAATTATTAATTGTCGTCTCTTGTTATATTAGCTGTCTTGCGTTAGGGGTAAGTGTTGGAATCACTCCTAACTTGTATTTCAAGTGTTAGTATTTAATATGTAATAGGTTGCTTAAACTAGACTTTTATGTTTGTATTTATGGCAAGGCTTATGTAGAAAGCCCATGAGCCTTGGCCCAAGCCCAACAATGAAGGAAGGGACTATACATGTTGCCCTAGCTCCCTTCCCCTATAAATAATCTTGTAAACCTTCATTTGAAGGTTTGTTGCTCACTTTAATACATTTCATACGCATAACCTTCGTTTATCCTTATATCGTGTGTGTTTAGTGTTCAACCGATCACCTTCATCTCTATTTCTTACATATTGATCCTTCTGTTAACTTATGGTGACCTAACAGTAAGAAACTAGCTTATTCACCCATTTATTAACTTAAAATTCTTACTAAACGCGTTTATACCCAAGAGTGCACTGATGATTTTTATTCATTGTATTTACTGCGTGAGGATAGTAGGAGATACTAGATGACTTAATTGTCACTTGTAGATGACACTTATACACTCATAGAGTTAGGGAATTTGGCATTACCTTACGCTAATACCGGAACATAACGCGCCAATTAAGCAAGGCGTGACAATTCGAATAATAAATAAGAGATAACTAGGGAGTAAGAAAATCTAAGTAAACACGTTTTTTCTATCATAAGAGTTACCAATTTACTTTTCCGCATATTTAGTTTAATTTAGTTTTAATTGCTTTTATAAAAAGCTATAAAAATACAAAAAGAATAATCCTACACCTCTAGACCTAATTCGTCATACATTTTGACCTTCACAAAACTATTCCCCTAGAGAACGATCAATCCCCCGTGTCTTGCCTATACTACACTAGAACGGTTAGGTACACTGCCTAGGAGGATTGTAAAACTTGAGGTTTTGAAAAATTCCGCTATCAAGTTTTTGACGCCGCTGCGGGGGAATAGTTTATGTTTCGATTTCTATCTCGTTTAGGTCTACTCACTAGATTCTTATCAAGGTATTAGGTTGCGGGACGAGTTGTAAGCCTTAACCATTGTTAAAAAACAATTAATAGAAAATACGAAGTTAGTTTACTCTTGTGTTCTTCATACTTATTGTGTTAAGTTTTCGCATTAGCACATTAAGATCCTGTAAAGAGTTCTTCACATAGCGAATTTGGATTTATTCAAGTTTTCTATAAGTCATACAAAGCCACTTAGATCCATAACTTTTGGACCTACAAAAAATATACCGTTGGTCCTTAAACTTGTCAAAAAAACATCGCTGGGGGACAAAACTTGAGATTTTCGTCGCGTGAGTCCAAAACTTGAGATTTTGAGGCCAAATAGGTCCTTTGACCCCTAATTCTTAGTCAACTTATGTTATTTTCCCACATGTGTCTTACACATGAGGGAAAAATGGTCATTTTATCATTTTAGTTAATTATTTTTGTTGTACAACCTTAGTCATGAACGGTGTATTTAATCAAAAAGTTATACCATCACCCTATCTTTATCTCTTTTTTTCCTGCTCCTCTCTCTAAATTTCTGCTTCTTCATAAAAATTAACACCATCACCATTTTCAAATCTCATTCATCCACCCCACTAAAAAGCATAAACTCAATCAAACAACAATCTTCACTACACATAATATCAAAACCCACAAATTTTTTAAGATGATCCACAAATGCGACAACCAGCACACATTGCTTAATCTATTTCAATCAAACTAATCATATATATCATTTGTCGATAAGAAAGTTACAAAACTACAATATTAGACAACGAAAGAAGTTGAACATTTCAATTTAAATTTAGTGACTACAAACTTTATTGCATTTGTCACCTTTTCACTCTATAAAAATACGCAGATAAGGGATATTTTATAGATAGCGACAAAGCCCATATTGATATTTCTGAATTTCATAGTAGTGTCCTTATCAATCTTGTCTGATTTCTTGACTCTAACCAAAAGTTGCATCTGCTTCATGGCACTGACTATTTTCTGCTTTACATGTTGACCTCTTACAATTCCTTTAAGCCTTACAAGACCTGTCAAACCTTTAATGTTCCTCCATAACTCCATCATGTACCAAAATTATTGAAATGTTGGAATCGGGAATATTTAACTATCCACACCCCATCAACAACCAAAATGACTTGAAATACGGTAGAAGTTGTCGCCGTCATTTGAGTATGCAGTAATGTTCTAATAAGTTTAAAGGGGTCTGGGTCAAACTGTCTGAAAGCCGCTTAAGTCTTTTTCTAATGCATACAACCTAAAAAATTGTTTCATTTATATACTTTTATTATTGTTGTGACAACTCAACATTTATTGACCACTAGAAGTTGGTTTATTGTCAATAGGAAAAAACGAAATGGGCCACTATAATCTGCTTTAACATAGAAAAGGCAATTTTAACACAATTATTGCAAATGGATCAGCTTGCGTCATAAATTTTCTCTAACGAGGCAAACCAGCAAAACTTTATGAATTAACTCAATCAGGCAGTATAGCTAGAGTGGTAAGGGTTCAAATGCGTTGCAAGCCACTCAAAGTGATTCAATATGCACAAAAACTCCTAATAACTTTTGGATACAAAAACTCCTAAATCGTTGTTATTAACAAACACATAAAATGCTCAAAGAGTTCCAAAAATAACTCCTGGATAAAAAAAGCTGGAAATACTTGTAACGGGCTGGATGCAACAAGCCAACCACCGATTGCGCCTCCAAGTACTTTACCATCACCGCTACAAGCTGAGATAATGAGACCCCCGGTCCGATTATGAGGGCCACCATGTTTCGAAAACATATAAAAACCCGATAGGCATATTATCTCAAAATGTCCCTAAAGCAAACAATTAAACACAAGGGTCCAATTTTGGATATGTAACTTGACTAGAAAATTAAATAATATGAGAGTGCTCTAACCTCGTAAGTCAAAGTGCCACCAGAAGATGAAAACTGAGCCAATGTCACTGTAGAAACCGTTCCATTGCCCGAGAAGATGCATAGAGCCCTTGGCCTATGTTTTGCAAAAGTTCAGCATCATCCTGCACCAAATTATTTGACACTCAGCATAGTTACAAGGAACTTGTAAGTTACACTCTTTCTTAACTTCGGATACGAGTGAAAAATATATGGTCTGATAACACATAGTATGTATAACAGGCCTACTAGGCCCAATACATACTATACACACACTGGGCTTAGGCCCAATGATTACAAATCCTGGGTTCAGGTCCAATGATTACAAACCCTGGGCCTACAGTAAGCCCAATGACTAAATTGGCTGTGGTCAAGACCTTGAGACGCACGCAAGATACATAACGGGCTGAACCTTCAACCATTTGACCTCTTATGTCCGCGTCTGCGACTAACATAGAACCCTTGCCCGCTAAGGGTCCGGCTCCGGCAACTAACCACTATATGCGAGAATCTAGGAAGCCCTAGCGGCAAACCTCCCCTATAAAAAGGACTCTAATCCCCACACAAGGTAAAACTTTCTCTCTCATAATTAAACACACATACTCCTACTTTCCCTCTCACGAATGTGTACTTACTCTCACGCCGGAGTCTAATCGTGGGGTCCGTCCCCACGGTAAGACTAACGGTTTACCTTTCTTGTGCAGGGATCTCATTCAAACTAGTTGGGTTAGTACAAGATCAACCCGTTAGAAGCCTCCCAGATAAGCTGTATTCACATCTGTCACCACCCGTCACACAAATTGTACTAACAAGTTGGCGCCATCCGTGGGACCCAGTACACAATTGCGTTCTAGAAAATACTCACCATGAGCACTCAATTTGGATCAACTCCTGCCTTCATATCTACGTTGCGGAGTACGGTAGAAAGAGAAAACCACACGGTCTCGACGGACCTTGAGGGACCCGCGTCCGACGAAGCCCTCCGGAAGTATTGTGATAAATATTTCGACCAGATCTTGCCTATCGTGACGGAGAAAGTTCAGAAATGAGAAGAAAGAGTCAAGGCGGCAAAAATCCGAAAGGATTACCGTGAAGCCCAACATCACCTTAGAGCGGAAATACCAAAGAGAGATTTACGGAAGCAGCTCGAGGCAACAAAGGGGCAGAACATGCAAAGTTGTGGCGGTTGAAGACGCACCCGATCTAGGTCACCCAAGGGGAAAGAAGACGGAAAGGAAACAATGTTCAAAAGGTTGCGCAAAAGCGTGTTACACCGACTCGGAGACAAGGAGGAAAATACTTTCGTATACTCCAAAGACCACAGGCAGCAAGTCCGCCACAGTACTGGAAGAAAGGAGAGGGGCAACCACAAAGATTCCCAATCACAACTGATAGGATCAGGATCGGGAAGGCATAAAACCGAAAAAATTTGGTCGCGGAAAGTGAATAAATGTTCAAGTGATGGGCCTAACGGAAGCGGACGCCGAGGGTCCGAAGTCAAAAAGCGGAAGTCAAATGACAACAACGAATGTGACCTGGCTAGGCCTTGGGTTTGCAAGGAGACCGATCCGTTCACTCCACGTATCCGCTACTTCGAAATGCCTATGAAAACGCGGATGCCAACCAACGTGAAAACATATGATGGGAGCGGAGACCCCGAGGATCATCTCAAAATATTCCAGGCAGCGGCAAAGGTGGAGCGATGGGCCATGCCAACGTGGTGTCACATGTTTAACTCTACACTAACTGGATCCGCTAGGGTCTGGTTTGACGACCTTCCACCCGAGTCAATAGATAGTTATGATAAACTAAAGGAAGCTTTCTTGACTAACTTCCTCCAACAAAAGAGATGCATCAAGGATCCTGTAGAACTTCATCATATCAAGCAAAGAGACGGAGAACTAACGGAACACTTTATAAGAGGGTTCAAGGAAGAAACCAGAAACATAAAGGGAGCCCCGGAAATTATGAAAGTCTCAGGATTCATGCATGCGATCACTGATCCGGAGCTGATTAAGCGGTTATACGACAGAATCCCGAAGTCGATGAACGAAGTAATGGGCATAACTACTTCCTTCCTAAGAGGAGAAGTAGCTGCAGGGAGTTGTGAAAGAAAAAGGCAGTGGGTACAAAGACCAATGGAAACGAACAACAGTCAAGCATCGACAAAGTTTCAAAAAGGGGTTTAAGAATAAGCTAAGAATAAGAGAAAGGCAACAGAGTTTCCGCAACTCACGAAAACCTTTCGGGGAAATAACGGCGCAAAGGAAAGCAAGATCCGCAAACCTTTTCCCAACCACGACAAATAGAAGAAGGCGAAGGAAGTTACAGAAATTTCACGGAAAAGCAAGACACACCACGAAGAGTGTATGCATTTGAAAAAACAAAGGGAAGAAAGGAAGAAAGGACCGATGATAGAAGTTGATGAGTAGCAAGAATAAGCGGAACCACACACGCATCAAGGAAAAAATGGAAAAGGAACTTAAGCAGAAGAAGAAATGCAGGAGCGCCAATGAAACAAGCACGCATCAAGATATCCCTGGCAAAGCAGAAGGTCATGCGGAAAAGAGAAACAGTAAAGATGAAAACACGCTACGAATGCATGTGGAAAAACCATACGGAAACGGTTCCCAGAAAATAAAAAGAAACAAAGACCTGCAACCTAAAAAGAGTTAGCTTCGGAAGAAGTAGCGCACCAAAAGAAGTACGCAAGAAGTCGCGACATAAATAACATAATGGATACAGTCACGGAAAGGGAAATACTCAACAGCAAACAAGCAAGGGCGGAAGCAAAAGGATAAACCTTATCCAGATAACAAGAGAAAAGAGAAAATCTGCAAGTACAGATAGACGTTCCTTCCAAAGGAATCTCAAGTCAAATCAAGCAGAAGAACAGACACCCAGGCTACGAGCCTCGACACACACTAACCTACCAACCGGTAGAAAAAGAAATATTCTAGCACATGCAAAACAGTAAAATCTTTGCTATAAATATGCAAAGTAAAAAAGGAGAACACAAGAAAAGCAAAACAATAACCGTCGTTCTCCATAATCAAACACTCCTAACAGGAAAAGTCTGAAGAAGCTCATTCTCATGGCAACATATCACCAACATGACAATAGTAAAACCATACATAACCCAAACCTTTATCACCCTCACAAGAAAAATACAAAAGAGAACATGCAGAGAACCAAAATATTTTCTTAAATGACTACTAATAATACTTAGTCGTTCTAAAATGACGACTAATGACCCACCACCAAAACGCCCCGTCATTCAAACACCCCATAACGCCCCGTCATTCAAACCTACTCCTATGGCATTTCCAAGTACCTTGCCAATTAGGGCAGCGACACCCGTAGCCGGAGCACTATTGTCAATTAGACTCCCAGTAGCCATTGGGAAACAAGATCAAATAGGTGCTCATGGGTCAACTGCGGAGACAGTCGAGGCAAGGAGCCATGAGGGAAGTGAAATGGTAAGGGTGGGAATGATGGAGTGTGGAAAAGGATGGGTCCTTAGGGAAGGATAAGAAGGAACGCTAGGGGCAAGGAGCTACATTAGGCAGTCCCTAGCTATTAAGAAACTTCCCTTACAACGGCAAGCAACAAAGGATGCAAACTACGCATTCATCCTATTGTTGTTGCATCCCGGCCCCCAGACAAGCACACGTCTACCAACCCGAGTCAATTAGGTTGGACAGACTGAATGTAAGCTAAAAATGACCAGCTTGCAGGTGCCGGGATATATATATAAAGCTACCCTCACAGGCTATACTTTCAAAAAGACGGAACTATTCGAAAAATGAAAAGTAAAAGCCTGGTAGCTCCTCGGGGATCATCGTCAGAAGAGAGTGACACGAGATCTCAGAGGAAAAAGTAGCATACAATGAGAGGATTCTAGCCCACAAAGATAGCAAGAATAGTCACAAAGACGTTACCCACACCGGCGAAACCAGTGGCAAAACAACAATGACAATAACAGAATGGTCGCATTGCGGACAACCATCAAAACAAACTTCCGCAATAAGGAAATCTTCCAAGAAGTAAAGAAACCGACGCCCGTCGTCAGCAAAGTTCTGAAAGAAACACGGCTCTAGTAACTATAGAAGTAAAAGAGTAAGACGGTAGCAGGAAAGTATAAAATGTATTTGAATTTACCTATTTTTGTAATGTATTTAAAAATGTGATCAATTAATAAAAAAATGAAGATTAGCTACCTTCATTATTTTATTCTTTAAATTGTTTTTATTTTTATTAAGTGCATAAGACGCGCAAGCACAAGAATTGGGCACGACCCAAATATGTTATTTCCGAATAACATAGAGTTATTACGAATAACCCATTGGTGAACAGCATAATTACCAAAGTACGTAAGAGGTATTGCAAGCCCAGTACTGGGAGGATAGCCCAAAATTATCCAAAGACTATTACAAACGTGCATATCCGTATAACGTTAAAAATAGCACCGCACAAGCTAAAAGAGGTACGTGCGTAAAAGGCTGTTAACTATGTTCATATCCGTATAATGTTAAAATAGCAACACAAAAGCGAGAAATGGCATGCACAAAAAGCATCAGGAAATTATGTAAAGAAGAAGTTATAGCATAAGCAAAATTAGCGAACAACGTGCAGAAATACAAACAAAAAGCAGCACGCAATTATCAAAAAATCACAAAGAAGGAAAAGGACAAATATTGTTCAAAGGATCACAAGGCATCCATAAAAACCAAGAAAAACTAAGATTGTATCACAAAGAATGAAGACTCGCTTGTGCTCGAGCGAGCAGTGGGGACGTCACTAACTCCAGAACTCGGATCGTTCGCAACCTCAACAAGGGTGCTTGACCCACCAACACCATAATCTTCAACAGAAAGAGGCTCGTGGAGATACCAGAGGTGCTGACATGTAACATATTGGATTTCACAAACACATTAAACCATGATCAAAGTAGGCGTATACAATAGGTTTTAAGAGAGAGAAAGAGTTAGAGGTTTGGGAACTTAGTGAGAGAAAGTGAAAGTATTATTATGAGCTCCAACCCTCTACCTTGGGAGGTAGAGGGTATTTATAGTCTTACATAAAACGCCACCTACGGGCTGTGGATCAGGCATACAGTGGGTAAAGACCCGTCCGTCCTCCACGGTGTTACTTAACTAAATACTACTTAACGTTAAATAACTACGACTACGAGCTTTCTAACGATTACGTATACTTGAGGTGACCGACACTTTAATAACTGGATTTACTAAATCCTAACAATCTCCCCCTAAGGGAGGTCACCTCAAATTACATTGAATACAAACAGATATTACATTAAGATTGTTCTTGGATTCTTGTTAATGTTCCTTGCTCTGTAGCCCGTAGTTTTTGATTCTTCATTTTTGCATATTTGGATAATCCAAGTGGAGGTCTTTAACTGATCCACGTGATAATGAGTTTTGAGCCAGCATTGACATCATCAGCTAACATAAATCTCTGACTCTTCTATTGTGGTGTTGTGGCTTTTGGAATGACATGCTCACATTCTGGATCATGAAATCTTTTATCAGAGTAGCGGAAGCTTTAGGTTATTCATGATATTTGCAGCAGCGTAGCAGAAGCATGGAGTGAAAATATCAGAGTCGTCGATGCACTTATCATGATTTCTTTAGAGATGAATGTGATGTGTGAGCATGCGGTTATGGATTGACCTCTCCATTACGATCATTACAAACGTCGGGCGTACGCATACAACAATTAGCAATAAAGTGCACAAAAGTGTCTTTGATCACTTTTGTTGAATTGAGGTACCGCCCCGCGGTTCCCGTTGATCGATTACAAGTCTTTTGTGATCGGTATAATTCAAGAATCTCCTTGACGAGGTTTCGCAAATTGTTCAAGTCGTTCTCAAACCGAACGTCTCAAAGAAGACAACACGAAGTGAGTGAACCAATGAATTTGAGATTCACTAATTGATGAAAAGAGATTTGAAAAACGATGAGTATTGCTTCATAAAGTGTTTTTGCAATACAACGAGGGTTTTGAGAAAAATCAATTATCAATCATAAACACCTTTATATTTGAAATATTAATACACGGTCGATGTGCTAAAGAAAAGAATTTTGAGCACAACGACCGGTTTTCAAAGGTATCCGTCAATCCATAACTTTGAACGAGATTGATTCATAATTTTGAATCGCCCCATTGTTTCTGTTCAGTTGTCACATGTTTGATCTATTGGATAGATCTCACATGCCACCTACCAAGAGCTTGTTTGATATTGGCTCTAGAAGGCTTTCCATCTTCATTGTGACTATGTTTGCATATCACTCAGATGTTATGGCAATACCACAAGGATAATGCGTAGGACTCATAAGATATAATCTCTCTTTCCACATTGTGTGAAATAGAGAGTCTTCATTGACAATGTCCTAAAGAGATTTATTTGATGATCTCGTGGCTCTAGACTCAATTGTGCACAATTGGTTCCTATCTGGGAGACTAGGGAGGGTTGATGAGTGTCTAAATACTCATCATTTTGTACCAATTAAAGCTAAAAACATCCGAAAACACTCGAAATGCATCAAAATGATAAAATATCACAAATAAGTGTTTTATGTGTTTTAAATGCAAAATATCAAAATCTGTGAAAAACGTATCAAGTTTGCATAATTGGCGCTTTAGTCCCCAGTTTCAAAGTTGTCAAAAACAGGTCCTGGTAAAACCAAATAAAGAAAATATCATTTCAAGTCCCTAGGTTCCTAAGTTGTCAAAGTGGTCCTTGAGATTTAAATTTACAAAATTACAACTTAGGTCCTTTAACTTTCAAAAATGACAACTTAGGTCCCTTAACTTTCAATAATGACAAGATAGGTCTCTAAACTTTCATAAGCTTGTCAATTTTGGTCCCTTGAAACAAGTTTGGAAATTGGCAGGATTGGTCCTTCAAGATTTCAGAATTACAAAACAAGTCCTTGTCATATTAACCTAAACATAAGCCTTGTCAAAATGAAATTGACCCCTGCCATTATACCCCATTTGACCCCCTGTCAAAACCAGTTTTGGACTGCTTGGTCAAACCCAGTCAAACATCACCCCTTACCCGCCACTAGCTTATCTTCAACCTCCACTTGTACTGCAGCGCAAACACTACCCGTCCATCCATCTCACTTATCACCTTATACCTTCCCCTCATCATCACACCTACTCCACCCCCTAGTGCTAGTTTTCAGAGCCCACTGTCAAAACCAAATTTCCCGCCAAAAATGATCCAAAGGCCAAGATGAATTCTAGCCATCCAATGGCTCCAAATATAGCTGGGAATCATTCAGAGGAGTGAGAAAAAGGACTTTGATGTATAAAAAGGGAAGAGAAGCAGAGGGATTAGTAGTAGTTAATTTTTATTTTTACATGCATGTCGTTTTTAAGTTTTATGTTTTAATTAAGTTCTGATTTGTAATTTAAACCTTCCTTGTACTAAACTAAAGTCATTAAGTCTATTATAATTCATTTTGAGTATCAATTTGAAGTTTATCCAAGTTTCATGTTTTAAGATTTCTTTTATATATGCAATTTCAAATGAACTAAAACCCAAGCTTCAAATAGCTTTGTTCTCGGTTCTATAAGCTTATATAAGCTTATAATAGCTTTTGTAAGCTTTGTAATCAAGTTCTAAGCAACTTTGGTAAAAGTCAACATAAGTCAACTGCAATTTCAATTTGGTTCAGCGGTTTGGAAATGGGCATGGGGTTGCAGATGGATGTGGGTTGGATTTGATATAGATTAGTGTAGTGTGGGTTCGGTTTGTGCATTTCAAGCCATTGTGGCTGGGACCACTTGTAAGTTATTTCCAAATTTTATAGCATAATCTGTTCTTGTGGTTTATCATAAGTTTAATCTGTTCATTAAGTAGTATTTAGGTTAGTTAAACTTAGTTTGATCATTAAAAAAGGTTGGTTCAGTGTTTGTACCATTTAAATTTGCAAAACAGTCTTTGAAGGTGTGTTTGGATTTGTAGCTTAAACTGTTATCAAGGTTTATTCAGTGATAAGGTATGTTGGTTCATGCTTATTAAGTCTCTTTACACTCATATCTGCCAATAATCTGAGCCTGCAACCACCTAAAGTCAAAATCCAACTCAACTGGCTTCATATGCTTATCTGTTTGGAATTTGCAAAGGCAATATCTTGTTTTGTGTTCAAATATCATAGACAAAGCTTGCAATAGCTTCATTTAATCTTATTACACCATTTTCAGTTGGGAAATCAAGCCCAAAGTTCACAAAAGTCAAATTTCCAAAATCTGTCAAAAGTCAAAAACTTGAAAAACTTGATTTGAGCTCATCTGGGAGGAATTTTCATGGACTCATTTCTAGGTTAGATCAAGTGAAACTCTGGGTGTCAAAACTTCAGCTGGTCTATTATATTATTATCATTTTTGTGGAATTTTACAATTTTTTCTTAAGCTCCATTTGAGCTTGTCAAACAGGGCTTAAGTGCCTGTTCATAAACTCGATTAAAGTTTGAGTTTTCTCGACTATTGCGAGCTTACCCAAAGCTCATAAGAGCTTGTCTTGGTCTGAGATTTGGTTTAAAGATACTTGGCGGGTCTAGTGTTAGTTCCAACTTTTTGTTTTCCTTTCCGACTTATTGTGTTGCTTGTACTTAAGCTCAAAAGTAGATCGCTCAATTGTTTTGCACCTATACTCAATCAAGCCAAGTCATTGCAACTTGCATTCAGAGGTCAAAAGCAGTTGTGATTAGTTGCATTCGGTACTTGTAGCCTATGTTAGCTTCATTATCGGTTGGTACTTTTGGTGCTTATTTGCTTAAAATAAGTGCTTATTTATAAGCACTTATCATAGCGATTGCTATTTCTTGTACACAACCATTTGTTTTCCATTTTCCTAGATTCCTAATATTATTTTAGACTTAACTTGAATTTTTCAGATTTTTCAGATCTTGTTTAGTATTTTTCTTGATTTAATTCAGTTTTAAGCCTTTTTAAATAGCATTTAATACAAAAATTAAGAAAAGTTTCAAAAAATAATTTTTAATTTTTCTTAGGTTTAGATAAATATAAAAAGAAAAAATATTTTTCCAGATTTTTCTTAGTTAAATTTGTATTTTAAGTAATTTAAGTAGTTTTAAATAGTTTAAAATTCATAAAAATAGAAAAATAATCAGAAAAATACAAAATAGTTTTGAAAATTCTATTTTGATATTTTAGACTTTTCAATTCATAATTTTATTTTTCTAGTTTTATTTCCTATTTTCTTGTATTTTAGGCTAATATTAAATAGTTAAAATTAGTTTTTAATTAATAATAATTAGATAAATAGTCATAAAAATAATTTTCTTTTTCTAGTAATTTTCTTTTATCATTAGGTTTATAAAAATATCATTTTCATATTTTTAGGGTTAATATTGTGTAAGTTTCACGTTTTCATTTGTACGTAACGTAGTTTTAAATTAAGTTTCATAAAAACATAAAAACAAAACATCATTTTAAATATAGTGATAGCGTTTATTTAATATTTTATCTTTTAAATTTTCTTTAATTTTATTTAAGCCGTTGTAATTTATACACTTTCTCGTAGTTATAATAAATCCTATCTCGTATCATTCAAATCTTACTCGATCACTACACGTCGATTATTCTCGCACGGCTCGTTGGGACATAACGACTGGGAAACACTATACTCTCTCGGACTTCATTGCATTTGTTTCGGTTGTTTTAAGTTTGTTACGATTAGCCATTCACAAGTGGTTAACTTGCGTGACAAAACTTGGCGGTTTGGAGCGAATCAGGTCTCCTTCTTCAATATCAACAATCTCTAAAGAGAGTCGATAGATTATGTAGGTTCCCGTGAGAATGAAGCAAGTCCCTTTAAGAGAAACTTGAGTAGCTTGGGAAGTTGTAGTGCGGTCGTCCTGGGTCCATGACGTCTTGTCTTCAATATCGGTGTTACCTTAGTAACAACCAAGAGCATATGTATTGAACCCGGTTTACGCCCTAAGGTTGAATTATTGGAGGCTATTTGTTTTCACCCTTTACTCATTCAATTATTTTCATTCTTCAACCCTTGATTGCTTACCGAGACTTCATAACTAGAACCTTGTTGGGTTTATTCCAGGTTCTAGCTCTATCTCATCCGCACTCTTCCCATATCTCACTTTTCTCCTTTTTCATCATACCTAAGGATTGTACACTATATAGTGGATTGTCCCTGGGTAGATCCCTCCGGCTCTGGTGGGATCGTGGGAATGAATACCTAACCTAACCATCCTTATATCACCATACATAAAGTAAATATGGTCGGTCTATTTGGTATTGTTCATCTGTCATTGGAACCAATTGAAAACCATTTGAAAATCAATCCAGATACTTGTGATATTTTATCAAAGCATTTTGTACCTGAATCGTTTTTTGATATTTTTAGAAAAAGAGCTCCCCCTCAACATGTGCATCATGTATTTTGAAATCGTTTTAGCACACGGAGGCAAGAGGAAGGATTCACTTCTTTGATTACCATTTTCTAAAAGATATCAACATCACTTTCCGATCAAAATTAGTATTTTTCATACTTTGTTAAGGATAAATTTGGAAAAGATGTGGTTTTCAAAAGTTGCTCCTCCTCGATATGTGCATAGAAATTTGAAAGTGTTTTGCACATATTAGGAAAACTGCACATTGAAACAACTCAATCACTTTTCAATCCTTTACGGTTTGAAATAGATGCTCCCCTCAGCGTGTGCATGGAAAATTTGAAATCGTTTGGCACATATGGGAGGAGAGCTTGTAATTCATTATAAAACCATTTATCGAATTATCGGTTTAAATCAATTTAAATCACAAATTCTCCCCGATCACAATTTTCAAATCATTTGAGATTTGTGATCTCTGAGATTTAAATTGATTTTGAAAGCTTTGAGAAGAATTGTGACTTGCTTAATGAAAACATTTAACGATAAGGATCAAAGTGAGACTTTAAACTCCAAAAACATGCTTGAGTATCTTTTGAAAACATGACATAAACCTTGGTCAGAACCAGTTGTATGACAAATAACCTTTTGATTTAAATGAAATCATTCTCCCCCTCAATCAATGACATAAGTTGTTGATTGAGAGATAGAGATTTTGACCGATGTCAAGCCCAGATGATTTTCAAAAATTGAGACCGAGTTATTTTTATTAGTTTTCAATTAGATAGCAAATATTTTCCAGAAGAATGTTTAGAAGGAAAAATACTTGTGAAGGAAACATTTGTCGTTTTTAAAATCAGGTTATAGACAGAAATGACTATAAGCCTTTGTTTCACTTTTTCCCTCAATTTTTTTTATTTTTTAAACAAATTATGTACATTCAAGAACATCTAAAGCCCGTGACATTCTTTGAATGTCAACACAAAGTCCGTAGATGATATCGAATAAGGAAAACATGATGAATAACAATATTTTGGGATTTTCAAGATTTTCTAATTTTATGGATTTTGAAAATTTTATATTTTTCTATTTGCTTTTGTTGGTTTTGTAATTTTGTATTTTGCTTTTGAATAACTATTTACAAGAGATGGATGAAGAAAACCTTTACTCCTCTTCTTCCTCTTGAAGAAGTTTAAGTGTTTCGGTTGTAGACTTTTAGACCAAGTCGTGGGAGGATAAACTCAAAACGTTCTCTAGGAAGAGCTTTGGTGAAGATGTCGCTAACGGTATTCGGTCCTCACAAAATAAAGTTCCACCACACCGTTTTCCACTTGCTCCCGATGTCGAAATTGTTGCATGAGAGAGCAATGGCACTTTTGTTATCACAATGAGAGGGATTTTGTTGAAGTCAAAGCCATAGTCGATAATTAGGATCTCATCCATAGGATTTGAGCACAACAAGATGACATGGCTATGTATTCGACCTCTGTAGAGGATATAGAAGTACTCATTTGTTTCTTAGAAGACCGACTCACAAGCTTATCACCCAAAATCGAGCACCTCAGGCGTGCTTGACGTGTATCTTGACATCTGCATGATCGGCATCTCGCATAGGTCATTAGTGACATACCGGTGTCCTTGGTACCAAAGTCCCATATTAATAGTTCCTTGGAGATACCGAAGACCCGTTTAACCGCTTCAAGGTGCTTTTTAGTAGGCTTAGCACGGTATCTAGCACACATGCATACAACGAGAATGTCTCGTCTGGTTGGCGATAAGGTACATCGGGATCCAATAATACTACGATATTTCGTTTGATCTACCATGATCCCCGAATGTCAGCGGTGTCACAAGCGGTGTCACATCAAATCCAAATTTCTTTAAAATTTCATTTGCATATTTAGATTGATTTATAAAATGCCTTCGGGACTTTGTGAAATTTGTAATCCCAAGAAAAATGACATTTGTCCCATCATAGACATTTGAAATTTGGAACCCATCTCATTAGAAAAATGGTCACATTCATTGGGGTCGATCGAGGCAAAATAATATCATCAACATAAATTGAGCGTGAATTAAATGTTTGCACGACATTACGGTGAACAATGTTGGATCAAGCGCTCCTTTGTTGAATCCGTAGATAGAAGAAACTTTGATAGTGTATCATACCATGCATCATAGCCCTCATCAAGCTTGCTTCACCATGACCGTAAAGAGCCTTCTTCAAGCGATAGACATGAGTAGGATGCTCGGATTCACAAAACCTTCCGGTTGGGCGGCGTATCGACTTCTTTAAGATCTCCATTAAGAAAAGCCATCTTTACATCCATCGATGAACAACCATGTTCTTACTTGCGGCGTTAGCTGTGAATATTACGATTGCCTCGATCGTGCAAGCTGGAGCAAATGATTCTTCAAAGTCAATACCTCCTCTTGACGATATCCTTTTGCAACTAATCGAGCCTTGTTCTTTAACACATCACCATGCTCATCAAGTTTTACTTTGAAGATCCACTTTAGAGCAATGATCATAGCACGTCGGGAGCGGTACTAATTCCATACATCTATTCGATTGAACTCAAGAATTTCTTCTTGCATGGCATTGAACCAACTGTCTTCATTCATGGCGGTTTAACGTCTTTTGGTTCGACCTTAGATAATCTGAATTGAAGAAGCACCATAAGGAATCGATTGCAAGTTGTTTACGAGTGGATCTTGGACGAGAGAGGTTTCAATGATGTTGTCCAATGGATGATCATGTGTCCATTTTCTAAGGTGTTCATGTGGTTGTTGTTGAGGAACGAAGTAGCAGTCGTTTTCTCCCGATAAAGATGGATCGATGATGGTTCGAGAGCAAATATGTTCTCAAAGGGGCATCTTCGGGGTAGCAAAGGGATCATCTCCATCATAGGTGCGGATACAATTCCATGATGTACACTCGATGATTGATAATTTGTTGATGAGACAGTGATCGAAGATGCGCTTCTTGACTTAGTGACATGGAAACCGAAGGTTAACTTCATTGACGAGGATAGAGCGACCTCTGTTGATGGAATTGACAGATCATTAGCAATTGGTTCATAGTGTTCATCAAACATTGGATCAAACAATTTCTTCAAATCATCTTCTGAAGGAGGTACATAAGGAGTTGCTGGTGAGAGATTTTGTACAAGAGAGGAGCTAATGGGACTACTTGATGAAGGTTGTGATACGGGTCCAGAACTTGATTGTCCTGGAGCCATTTGCTCGGACAGCTCATCGAACGTGACGTGAATAGTTTCCATGATATCTCGAGTTCTTTTGTTGTAGATTCGGTAACCCTTCTTGTTTGGTGCATATCCTACAAAAACTCCAATGTTCGCCTTAGCTCTTAATTTACCTAAATCTTGACCGTCATTCGTTGGATAGCACAAAGCACCGAACACACGAAGGTAGGAGAGATTAGGTTTTCGTTTATGGACAAGTTCGTATGGAGTTTTTTCATGAGAGGTGTGTATAAGGGAACAATTTTGGGTGTAGCAAGCAGTGGCAATGGCTTCAGCCCAAAGAAACATTGGAATCTTTGAATAAATTAGCATTGTTCTTGCGGCTTCCACAAGAGTTCGATTTCGTCTTTCAACTACACCGTTCGTTGAGGAGTTCGAGGAACACTTCTTTGATGGTGATTCCAACACTTTCATAAAATTGACTTAAGTCTTTGTTAACAAACTCGTGCCATTGTATGTTCGAACAATTCTAGCGGTATTGTTATGTCGAACTGAAGTCGCTTGATAAGTTTGATGATGACATCCGAGTTTCATCCTTTGTCCTCAAAAACTTTACCCAAGTAAATCGAGAGTAGTCATCCACAACGACTAAAATATATTTCTTCCCATTTATCGTTTGCACTCTCATTGGTCCGCACAAATCCATATGAAGGGTATGAAGAACTTCCATTCTTGAGTTTGTGGGTTTGGGTTTGTGGGCATATTTCTTGCTTTTTCCCAATTGGCATGCTAAACAAAGATGATATTTTCATACTTTAACTGGGTAAGCCTCTTACAAGATCCTTTCGGAAAGATTATTAATGGTTCCAAGTTCAAGTGATTGAGACGACGATGCCATAACCATGATTTTGTTTTTGATGCCTTTGACAACAAGCGATTGGAGAAGACTTCATCATGTCTTCGATAGAGATGGTGTAAAGATTTGAACCACGAGTTCCTCTTAACAGCTTCTACACCATCAAGTTCTCTAACGAAACAAGTATGTTTTCTAAAAGCCACTTCTAGATCGGAATCACGAATTGACCAACAGAGAACAAGTTATGACCAAGACCTTCAACATAATATACCGGATATTACACTTTCACCAACAACATAGTCTCTATAACCCATAATTGCACCAAAATGGTGGTTCCCGAATCTAAGCGTCCGATGAATTTACTCACGAAGTTCATGAGCATGAGCGATCTCGGTCATATACTTGGAACGACTGAGTCCGGTACCACATAACGATTTGAGCGATCTGCGGTTGAACACGAGACAATAATGGATAATCGGATAATTGGGATCCCCATGCAAGAATGGGTTCCATTTGGTTAGTAATAGTGATTGGAACACCCACATCGAAGTGGAAACAATGGAATCATCGTGGATAGATGCGATGCTAGTGTCCGTATTTTGCCTATTCAAAGTATGTTTACTTCTTAAAGGAATAGTTCTACCAAGTGGGCATCCATTTTCTAATGGGCATTGACTTAGAAAATTTAGAGCACAACTCATTAAGATTAATCTTGTGGCGGTGGGTATCCATTGATAACCTATGTTACTAAATTTCCTTCCCGTGGGTTTCAATGTTTTCTAACCTTCTTTCTCCAACGCTTTCTAGCCTTCTTAACATGTTTTATGGCATTAACAATCTTAACGGGGCATTTAACAAGATTAATCAAATCATTCACACCACATTCATGATTAGTAATGAAACCAAGCAATCATCATTACATATTTTGCCAAAAGTAGCGAATTGAATTAATTACGATGCGCTTATAGCTAATACTAGAATCAACACGATTCGTTTATTCAACTCAAACTTAGTGTTCCTAGGGTGGTCTTCTACTCTCTTCCAATGCACATTCTTAGCTTGCGAGGTCCTTTCTTGCTTTGTATTGCCTAGAGGCTTTGACCCGCTTACTTTAATGTCACCGATTACTCTGTGAGGGAATTATGGGAACATTAGTTGGTTGGGCTACCTTTGCATTCTGAACTAGAAGTGCGGGGATCGAACTACTTGAAGGCACATTAAAATTCACTTTCTTAATCCTCGACATAGAATGGTTTGTATACTTAGCACTAGGCATGGAACAAGGCATCACAACTTTATCTTTCGCACCTAAGGATTTAGGACATGTTGCTATTAAACATTCTAACATTTCTTAAGATCGTTTGGCTTGAATGCAAACAAACCTAATTTCACTATCAAGTGGCTTATTTATGAAGTCCTCTTCTACAATCTCATGGAGACATTCAAGACTATCCTTAAAGCGAGCAAGATAATTATGAAATTCAAGTTCGTTATTCCTAAGATGAGGAGGAATGTATTTAACAATCAAGATATTTAGAGTCTGCAGATGACTTTGATGCAACATTCTCATTGAAGACAAGTGGCATTTTCCCTTTTCCCGACTCCTCATATTCTCAATTTTCTTTTGCAAAGACGTTATTTTTCGTTATTCTTGTCACGAGTGACTTTCATTGAATCATATAACTCTTTAAAGTGTCATTTAACTTTTCATTTTCTTCTAGAAAACTCTCATTTTCCTTTTGTAAAACATTAACCGTGTTTTGAAGATGAAAAGTTTGAGAACACCGAGAATCTAAGGAGGAGGCATTTGGGAGCCGTCGCATTGTTCTTTTCACCCTTTAATTGTGAATTTGGGCTTTCAACTTTCTCGATCGTGTTACAATGAGCTTGAATCATTCGTCATGTTTGTTCATTTGAAAAGTCGCATCAAACTTTGGAACATTTGAGGATGTTTTGATGTTTGAGGTTTTGACATTTTCTTTGAGATGTTGATATTTTAGTTGCAGATCAAAATGTTCAACTTTTAGTTTAGAAAGATGTTTTACCAAATTATCGTGATCATCCTGATCAATTTTCTCATTTAGTTATGAGTTTTTGTTTTCAAGCTCAATGACACGATCATGGGAAACTTTCAAAGCAACAGATAATTCATGAAATTGAGATGCAGTAATAGAATACTTAGTCACGATATAAAACATATCTTGAGCAACATAACTCGAAATCAAGTTCTCATTTAAGATATGCAAGTTATTCCTTTCAACTTCATTATATTTGAGTTCTGTTCATAATCATTGACCTCAACTATCATTGCATCAAATTCCTTTTCCATTTCTTTAATATCCGAGTTTATTCCTTTTGAAGACTCTCAAATTGACCTTTTAATTGTTTAAAGAAAGGCATGACCTCGGTTAAATAACATTCTTTAGTTTGCTCAAAACCCTTTCCCTTGATAATCCCACTGGTGTGATCCTTTTTACATCGTTTTCTCAAAATCAACAAATAGTTGATAAACAACATACTGGATGATTAAGGTCTTGCTATTAGTGGAAATAGTTCTAGGAACTAAATGTGTTGGTGTATTTGGAGGATACATGAGTCTGCAGCACTTTCCTAAGGGATGGTTTGTTTCAACCAGTTCACTTGCCTTTTGCTTATCCATATCTTTCTTCCAAAAATTTGTTCGGGTTAATTGGGTTTGAGGCTTAAACACATTCGTGGAGATCCAATTTTCTTTTGTGTAATCATGGGGTTTGAACGTAATGTTTTGCTTTTACACTGGATCTTTTAGCTTCTTATCCATTTCTCCTATTGACTTCTTCAAGTTGCATATCTTCCTCGGTGCACTTAGCGCAACTAGGTTTCTGCCTAGGCTTAAGGATTTCAATACCATCATAGATTGCCTTACGAGCTTCTCTAGCTATTTTACCATACTTAGGATTGGGTTTCTCAATGAGGGAATACTATGCTTATCGCTTAAGACTCTATGCTTAGTGATCATGTGAGCGATCGAATGGTATTCCTTGTGCGCACAACTTATTTTCAAGCTTGTTTTCAAAGTTTTTAGATTGGAAAAATCATTCAAAAGTTTTGATTCCTTAGCATTAAATTCTTGTTTAAGCACTTTAACATTATCTTGAAGTTCTTGCTTTTGCTAATGCTTTAGAAAGCTTTTCTTGTAAGGAATTTAACTCTTGTTTTAACACTTCTTCTCTAAAATTACTTTTCTAATGATTGCGCATTTGGTCATCCATTTCACGCTCACGGGTAGTTAACTCAAACTTAGCACGTTGTTCATAAATAGCAACTTGTTCTTTATAGGCGTTCGGTTTAGAGATAACAAAATCATCGAGGCACAAGCGGTGTATTCATAAAAACATAATCATCATTGATGCAGAAGATACATCACTTGGCACAATCTCACTTTCACTTTGTGTCACATATTGATCATATGGGACAATATTGCTATTACCCTCATTATCAATATCGATTCATAAGTTTCAAGAGTTTGTACCGTTATGTATCTTATGCTCATCCACCTCATCTTATAGTTTTAATACCTCGAGATGATTGATTCTTTGGATGGACCACTGTTGTGGTGATGAGAGCTTTGGAGAGACCATAGGTGAGATGCTAGCCATGAAGATTGTGCAGGCGTGGGTTTATCATCGACATCGAGTCAAATGCATCACAATCCGTAACTTGAAAGGCATTTTGATGATTGTGACCTATTTCTGAATTGGTCGCTCATCTACATCGACATCATATGTCTTAGTATTCCTTCGCGCAGAAACAACAACTCCTCTTCATCCAATGTTGCCCATTATCCCGAGCTTGCACAAGCAACATCTTGTCTCGGTATTACGCATTACGTGGACGTTTTGGAGATGTGCGGTTCCTGCAATATGTCCATCACCACCACGGTTGTAGCATTTGATTAGCTTTGCTTGTCCTTGATTTGCATTTCTTCCACAATTATGATTAGCCACATCGCTCCACCAACTCGCCTCTTCCTTGTTCATACTGTCTTCCTTGAATGGTTGCACCATAACCTTTCCATCTCGACAATAGCATGATTGTGTAGATTGGATGCGCTTCGATTTCATTGTTAGTGTGAAGACCGTTAGTATGTGGAGTAAGGGTCAAGTTTTGTTTAACCATCGAGCCGCTTGATTGATGAAGTGTTCCATGATTGCATCGAGATCGGGTTGCTTGAACCTCGGATCGGGAATGAGTTTGTGATTACCGCTTCCGATGGGTATGACTTGTGAAGCTTTGGTAGTAATCCCTACATTGGTGTAGAATGCTGTTGAATCATTTGATGAACTTAATTCTCCCTGTTTGAATTTGAACTGATCAAGGATCATTCGTTCAAACATATCATGTCTCTCATTCTGAAGTAAGAAGGCATACAGTTGCTCATAGTTGGTGTTCTTTAATCCTTTGGTTAGCTTCACAGAGGTGACAAATTTGTGCCATTCGGGATTCATGTTGTTCACAAACTTTGAGTTCAGCTGAATATTTGGCATGGTCATTTTGATATTCCTCATGTCATTAACAAGCTTGTGGAATCTCACGTAATATTCATAGACACTTTCTTCTGGTTACATCTTAAAATGATCAAATTCATCATACAGCCAGGATTCTCTGTCTTCCTTGGTTAATTCGAACCCGATGAAGCATCTTGACATTGTCCCAAACCGCCTTATCTTGATGTTGTGATTGATCGGCTTGTATATGTCCTTAGGTAAACCACAAGTATGATGTTAGAAGCCCCGATGTCTCGCATCGTATCTCTTCTTCTCCTTATCGGTCGAGTTCATCATACATTTTAGGTATGTCCATCCTAATATCATCGAGCCATCGCCAGCAGATCAAGTATGTCTCGGTTGTCTCAACTTGATACGGTCCTTCATCAATTGACTTGACAATGTTGACTCCATTTTCTTTTCCCAAACAAGACAACCTAATTCGTTGAGCCCATGAGTCATAGTCGATTCATCAAGCATGGGTGGACGAGTATCGATCCACCGCTGAACGTCCTCGACAATGTAAGAGATGATTGTAGGTATGTTGGTAGACATGATTACAGATTTCACGGGATTTTAAAACTCTTGGATTAAACTGGGAAATAGATTCTTTCACGGGATTTTACTAAATCAAGAGAAAACCGTAGAATGTAATCAAGAAGAAAAGCACTAAGTCACAAAAGACAAATCGCTCAACAATA
Organism: Chrysanthemum lavandulifolium; assembly: GCA_022545495.1. Taxonomy (NCBI): domain Eukaryota; kingdom Viridiplantae; phylum Streptophyta; class Magnoliopsida; order Asterales; family Asteraceae; genus Chrysanthemum; species Chrysanthemum lavandulifolium. The sequence goes on along the minus strand of JAHFWF010000045.1, from coordinate 88,826 downwards.
CAAATCGCACAGACCACAAATCGCTCAAAAGTGACAAGTCGCATCCACTACCAAATCGCTTAAACCAAGACAAGTCGCTTGATCAAGACAAATCGCTTAACCAAGACAAGTCTCTTAATCTTACAACTCGCTTCAATAAGCAAGTCGCATAATCCAACAAACCTCTTAAACTGACAAATCGCTTGATGATACAAATCGCACAAATAAGACAAATCGCTTAATACTGTCAACTCGCTTAAATAAGCAAGTCGCTGAAAAAGTGACAAATAGCTTCTCCGAACAAATCGCGCAAGTAAAACCACTATCCGGACAAATCGCTTAAATAAGTGATTTGTTATTGACACAAATCGCTTCAAATTAGGACAAATCGCTCACCTGAAATATTTTACCGAGACTCAAATCGCTAACATGCAAAACACACAAAACGCCACTTTAAATTCCAAAAACAATCCAATCAAAGTGATTCAAGCCTTCCAAATCAAAACCTAAGCACATATGATGATCCTAAACACAAAAGTACAATAAAAATCCAAACTTTAACACAAGAAATGGTCCAAATGATGCAAATACCACTAAACTTTTTCAAACCCAAAAACCATATAAAACCACTAGAAATCCAAGAACATGTAAGAGAGATGATCAAACAATGGCTCTTGATACCATTTGTAACATATTAGACTTCACAAACACATTAAACCATGATCAAAGTAGGCGTATAAAATAGGTTTTAGAGAGAGAAAGAATTAGAGGTTTGGGAACTTAGTGAGAGAAAGTGAAAGTATTATTATGAGCTCCAACCCTACCTTGGGAGGTAGAGGGTATTTATAGTCTTACATAAACGCCACCCACGGGCATGGATCAGGCATTCAGTGGGTAAAGACCCGTCCGTCCTCCACGGTGTTACTTAACTAAATACTACTTAACGTTAAATAACTACGACTACGATCTTTCTAACGATTACGTATACTTGAGGTGACCGACACTTTAATAACTGGATTTACTAAATCCTAACATGACAGGAAGAGGCACAAGCGGCAAAGAAGTAGTGGAAGCAGAGGCTAACTCACTAGTCGAAGATGTTTCCACCACCACAACATTATGAGCGGACAAAGGATCAACGGAAGAATTATAAACATCGGCAACAGATAACCAATGAGCACCAAGACATTTTCTAACCTGATCAACTCTTTTCTGAACAACCTCCAAAGAACAAGACAAAGAGCTGCTACCAACAACAGCATTCTCATCCTTATCATAGACAGGAACGAAAAGTTGCTCAAGATCCAGTTGTAACTCTACAATCATAGGAGCATTCGCGGAAGGCCCATCAACACGAAGAAGATCCATAACATCCGCAATACCAGCATCTTTACTCGACTTAAGCACAGAAAGTAAAGAAAACTTCACATTCTCAAGGGCCCTTACAACGGAAATATAATGTTCTTCCGTAGAAGGGTTATATACAGCAAGCTCAACAAGTTCTATGTTCTCTTTACCATGAACAATGCCAGACGCCAAACCTTCTTGCATACCCTTATCGACAGCACGCTCAATAACTTCTGCCATGGTCGCAGTATACTCCGGAGAATTCAAACACTTAAACACGGCCAGGCTCATACCGTTAGTTAACAACCAAAGCCGGCTATACAAGTAAGGAATCGAGGAAAAATTCGATGACTAGCAAGATACAAATGGAATCAACTTTCTTTTAAGAACAACCATCTTAGCATCATGAATTTTCTGAATTCCTCCTCCAAGCGACAAAGGAAAGAACTTGGTCCCGAGCTTAAACATGACTCCTCCAGTAGACTCACTCGGGCAATGGAAATCCTAGCTAAAAAGACACACGAACACACGTCAAGATTGGAATTCTTAGACTTGAGAACAGTAACTTCAGCCCTCAAAGTAGACGACTCAGAATCCTTCACATCAAGAGACGATCGAAGTGTCACTACCTCAGCTTGAAGAGAATTCCGTTCTTCCTCAAGAGCAGAATTCTGGTTCTTCAAAGATAAGAGTTCCGCAGCAGAAGTTGCTAAAGAGGCAACGGCGGAAGATGTCCCAGAAGAAGTAGCATCATCAACTTTAGACTTCAGAACTGAAATCTCCTTATCGTTACTTGCCAATAAAGACAATAAGCGTTTCCACTCCATAGCATTATACTCTAAACGCATACGAACTTCAGAACTAAAGCACAATTGTCGTGCAACAGCAACGTTAAACTCACCAAGGAGACGCTCATACCCCATATCACGAACATCGAAAAAGAAGGTAGGAGGAGCGAACTCAACCACCATAACATGGCATTCATCAACATCATCAAGAAGCGAACTCTTGGCAACATTCCATTTCGGAACATGAACACCAGACGAAGAACTAGAGTCCGGATCATCAACAGTACGAATGTCCCCAGCTGAGATATCAAGGTCCGAAAGGTCGTCAAGAACGGGATGAATATCGCCAATAGAAGAAAAGCTGTCCGAAAGAGAGGACGAAACATCTACTTGACCCTTCCCCTTCCCAACAAGAAGGAAAGTAGTAGCGACGGCATCCGTCATAATGGGTGCAGGAGAACTGCAAATAAAACAAGTAAAGAACAAGTGAATAAAAGGCAGGAAAAGTAAAGGAATTACGAAAAGACGAAAACATAAACAACAAACCTAGGGGGAGAACCATCAAGATGGAGCAAACCGAAATCAGATTCAGTAGACGTCCCATCTTCATGAAGGGGAGTAATTGATAATAAAGGAGAAGAAGAAGAATGAATGGGCAAAGCATTTAAACAATATTCAAGAGTTTGCGAACTTTGAGCTAACAACTTCTGAATGGACTCTGAAGACTTACCACCAGTAGAGGCCCTACCAGAATCATTAAGGTCACTCCTCACCTTCTTAGGAGGATGGACAAGGCTAATACCAGCTTTCCTTTCCTTCCTCCTAGAACTGGAAGCCATACCACTATCAAAACCAACATCAGAAACCGAATAGTCAGGACGCAGGATGATATCACCACACGGTCGAGAAGCTCCGATTTCAGAACAGATAGCTACACGTCCAATTTCACCAGAAGAAGGAGGGGCAAGAGAAACAATACGACTTTCTGTCAGTTTGAGCAAAGGAACCTCATTCTCCTCCCGTGGCCGAGTATCAACAAGCAACTCCATAGGGTTCTTCTTCTTAACCAAAGACAACGAATCCATAGCTGCAGAAAACAAACAAAGGAGAAACGCATATCAGGACAAAACAAGAATAAATTAGCAGAAGGAAAAACATAGATATGATGTACCCACCCTGCTTCTCTTGATCATAGAACACAGGGTAAAAGTCATCGCCTAAAGTATAATTACGGCTCAACCCAACTAAACAAAGGAAAGACTCCAGAAACTTAACAAAAAAAGAAGCATTAGTAACAAGGGAAGCAACGGGTTTAGCATTAAACTCAGTATCCCTAGGAGTGGCATCCTTAGGAAGATTTCAACCAATAAAGAAAGGATGAATAGAGGGACAAGCAAATGAGTCAACCCAGAAAAAGTGATTGTTCCAACTCTTAAGACAATCAAGGGGTTTGGTATAGCAAATGCCAAAGCTATCAACACGTTTACTAAAAGAGAGCCAACCATGTTTCTGAGAAAAAACATAGAAACATCTAAATAAACCAACTGAAGGTTCAATACCAAGCGCAAAACAAAGAATCTCAAATTGGGAAACTTTAGCAGCACCAATGACAGAAAGCTGCGATATATGAATGTGGTAGTAGTCAAGAATTGAAACAAGAAAAGAAGACAGGGGGAGGTGAAAATTAGCAAACTCGAAAAAACGAGTATAAACACCGATCTTCCCATTCGGCGCTTCACGAATACTTTGGTTAGGACCAGGAAATTCCGGATGAACAAAGCGCAGAATTGAATAATCAACACAGAAACGGTCAAGGGCCTTTTTTGATAGTTTAGATTTGGTAGATGAAAAAGTACCCATAACGAAAAAAAAGGAATCAAGAACCTAACCTGACTGAGGAACTTGGAAAGCAGATGCGGCCAAAGGTAAAATCAGATTGAAGAACAGTGTTTGCAACAAAAGAACAGTAAAAAGAAAAAAAATGAGCTAAAGCCAAAATAAGGGGTATTTTATACAAACGGAACGATGATTAACCAAGAAAACCCTAAAGGAGGACACGCGTCCAAAAGAAATTTAATCCAACGATCAAAACCAAAAACACGCGGATAAGGATGGTAGAAGACCAAAGGCCCACGGAGTAAAATCAACCAGAATATGAAAAGTCGTAAACCGTCCACGTTGTAAAAAACACTTTTCAAGGAAAGGGAGCGTCAAGAAAACGCTTCAAGAGTGCGTAAGAGGAAACGATCCGCAAGAAGTAGTCTAAGTAAATTGACCGCATGCGACAATATCTGCACATAGTGCACATACTAGATTGGGGGGACTGGATGGTATAGCAGTTCCTAAGGGTAAAAAAGCATTCCAAAAAGGAAAAAAAGCACGGAACGGTGAAATGTCTAGTCAACTCAAGTCTAGTGACATCCACCGCATGCGACAATATCCGAACGCAGTGAACATACTAGACTGGGGGGACTTGATGACGCATAGTATGTATAACAGGCCTACTAGGCCCAATACATACTATACACACACTGGGCTCAGGCCCAATGATTACAAATCCTAGGCTCAGGTCCAATGATTACAAACCCTGGGCATATAGTAAGCCCAATGACTAAATTGGCTGTGGTCCAGACCTTGAGATGCACGCAAGATACATAACGGGATGAACCTTCAACCGTTAGACCTCTTATGTCCGCGTCCGCGACTAACACGGAACCCTTGCCTACCAAGAGTCCGGCTCCTGCAACTAACCACTATATGTGAGAATCTAGGAAGCCCTAGCGGCAAACCTCTCCTATAAAAGGGGCTCTAATCCCCACACAAGGTGAAACTTTCTATCTCATAATTACACACATACTCCTACTTTCCCTCTCAAGAATGTGTACTTACTCTCACGCCGAAGTCCAATCGTGGGGTCCGTCCCCACGGTAAGACTAACGGTTTACCTTTCTTGTGCAGGGATCTCATTCAAACAACTTTGATTAGTACGAGATCAACCCGTTAGAAGCTTGTTGGCCCAGTCCGATAAGCTGTATTCACATCTGTCACCACCCGTCACACAGATTGTACTTACATGGTCCAAACTTATTTGGCTTGATAGCTGATAGTATACTATCAATCAAGATAATTTCCATGTCTCGCCAACCGATACATGAATGATCTGAGGTGTAAGAGCCAAACCTGCTGAATTATTCATCCATTCACGTGCTTAAAATGAAACATTATTTGCAAAGGATATAGATCTGAAACTTGAAACAAGAAACTGAATTCACAAAGAATACAGTCCAAATATAACTACAAAGTATATGCACCAAGAAGCTGACTCTCTTTTCGTATGTTTGTTTTTTCGGTTACATAAAATATTCTTGAAAAAATTGTGTAAGTGATGCTAATTGTGCATGAATGAGTGATTAGGGGGGGGGGATGCTAAACACAATGGTTTCAGATGCATTTGTGTTTTCACATTTTGTCATATAACTAAATTGTCTGTTGGGCAATTTCCCTGAAAACCCAATATGTTACAACCAATCATTCTTGCAAAAACCTATAGTGATACTACACTATGAAAGAATCATCAAATTTGGAGCAACCTAGTGCTAAACACAATTGGTTTCAGTTGCATTTGCATCTTCAAAATTTCTCACAAACTAATTGTCTTCTTTCGAGGGGGCATGATCTATCTTTATAATTGAACATGTGATAACTGTATCTCTTCAATACCTTACATCTACATCAAATCAAGTGATATATCTGATCTCATAATAGTATATATACAATAATTACATATGTCATCAAGAAAAAATAAACAAGTATAACTGTCACACGTTTCCAAATATAAACATCATAAAGCAACTTAACTTGATAAAAACATACCAATATTAGCTAGTATCTGTTTCCATCCACTACCAGAAGCACTTCCAAAAAACTCGACTTTTATCGAAAAATTAGCCGAAATATATTTCCCTTTCCAAACAACAATATTCTCCTTAATTTTACCATCCTTACCATTGAAATCAACTTCTGATACTTTACGTACATGATATACTTTCAACGACTATAACCCTAACCCTAGCTCCTATTTTGACATTGTTTTTGTCTCTTGGTGATTGAGGTTTTGGTGTGTTGATGATTGTTGTGGAATCTGATGACGTGGCGGTGGTGATGGTGAGACAACGTGGATTTGGTTTTGAAATTGTGAAGTTAGGGTTTGTGAATGTGAGAGAGTTGGGTGGGATGTGATGGTGTTTTATGATGGTGATGGTGGTTGTTGCGGCGGAGAAGGTTGTCGGTGAAGTCATTGTTGATTTTCCGATTGGGTGGTGGTAGGTATGTTTTGAGATGGGTCTTTTTGTTTGGATGAAATGAAGAAAAGGGTGGTGGATGACATTATATATGGGTAAAATAGTCATTTAGCAGGAATAACGGGATTTGACAACAGATAACGGGATGTCGACCGAGGGAAAACGGGTCAAATGACCTCTTTAGCCTCAAAATCTCAAGTTTTGGACTCACGGCGACGAAAATCTCAAGTTTTGTCTCACGGCGATGTCTTTTGACAAGTTTAGGGACCAACGGTGTATTTTTCTCTATAAATAAATTAATTAAACTAAGTGAAATTTCAAGTAATACTTTTTTTATATATATAATTAATTATTAATGTAATGTTTTAAATGTTAATGTATTTTTAAATTTATTGTTTAAAAAAGATTAAAATGAGAAAAAGAATTGAAGATGTCGGTCTCTTTATTACACCAAATTGATCATGAAATAGTTTAGAAAAGAGAAAACCAAGGTTACAAAAGATATGGGGTTGTTTACTAAATTAAGTGGGTTGAAGAGTTTTTATATTAACCACATTTTTTTTAATATAAACCATTTAATAAAATAAGAAAAAGAGATTTTGTGAACCTTCCCGTTAAAATGAAATAAAAGATTAGACCTACTTCCATTAAGTAAAAAAGAAAAGAATACTTTGCAAATTGATTGGGATACTCTAATTTAGAGAGTCTTGATATTTATACTTTACAGAGTGAAAATGAGTAAAAATCATGTAAAGATATAAATGTCAATACACTCTAAATTAGAGTGTCCCAATCAATTAAGAAAATATGCAAATCACCCAAAAAGAAATGCTCTGGTCTATTTTATTTGGGTATCTTGAGATCAATATAGATCTTATATTTGTCATAGATCTAATAAGTCAATATTAGCCATCCATTTTTTTATCAAACTTAATAAAAAAATCATTTTCATCCTTTTTTTTAAATAACATATCTTGCAAACGGTAAATCTTCAAACTACAAAAAATACACCATCGCGACGAGAATTAAATTATCTTTCTATAGATATGCACTTCTTTATATTTTCGACAATTTTTTTCAAAATTCCACCAAAAAAATTATATATGATTTGTAAAATCATATATGATTTTCAAAAATCATATTTGATTCGATTTTTATAAATCATATATGATTTTTTCAGATCATATATGATTTTTACAAATCACATATGATTTACAAAAATCATATATGATTTGTAAAAATCGAATCACATATGATTTTCACAAATCATATATGATTTTTCTGGGCCAAAATTTTGAAAAAAAAAATCGTTAAAAATATATGAAGTGCGTATCTATGAAAGATAATTTAATTTTGTCATGATATAATTTTTTTCACGTAACGATTAACGGTTTGAGAGATATTTAATTTTTAAAAAATGTGAAAGGGGGGCAAGCGCAATTGTCAGCCCGCTTGCATTCTACCACATGATGTAAATCTCAAATTACATATTATAATCCAAATCAAAATGATTATTTGCTTATTAAAAAAAAAAAGAGTGAAAGTTTATTTTATTTATTTTTATTAGAAAAATAAATTAAATAATTGATTCATTGGATCAATGGTAAATTTGAGATATATATTGAACTTATTCCATTAATACAAACACTGGGAAAGAGTTAATTGCATTTTGGTAAAGGTCTAAACCCAAACACCCCTCATTGAGCCCATACATCCCTCAACCCTATAAAATGAAAAGATGAGCGCGGTAGGGTTTTTATCTCGGAATTCAAATTGATTTACAAATAAGGGTTTTTATACCCATTTAACACATCTAATAATCCAATTAAAAGGAAGCTGAAGAGATGAATAAGAAGAAGAATAAGAATAAGAATAAAGTTTATGAAGCAGATGATAATGAAGAAGATGATGTGACTCAAATGATAAAGATGGGAAAACTTCTTGGCATGGATTTTACCGATTGTGAACAAAGTATCAGAGACAGGCTTGCTGCTGAAGGTATCACTATATCTATGTCATCTATTTTATTTTAGGTTCATTTGATATATTTTACATTATAAATTTTCTTAAAGGTTGTTGGGTTGCATAAATTTTATTAATGTGAAGTGCTTATTCGCTTATTTGCTTTTGATGAAATAATTCTTCTTTTAAAATGGTCACATGGGGAGGTGTATAGTTAAAGTGCTATAACATGATATATCTATGTATTCGCACACAGGGTTTGGGATTGCGTATTGTAAACTGCGTTTATTAGTGTAAAATAAACAAATAAGTGTATTTATTTAATCACGCGAAACTACTTATCTGCATATAGATAAACAGATAAGCAATTTTTCTGCATATTACCATTTGTACTAATTCACGAGGCATAAGCCTACTGTAATAAATAGTTAACCATTTAAAGAAAGCCTTTGTTTCTGAGGAATCGTTTATTGTTGATAGATCTGTGACACAACATTTTATTCGTTGTAGTTTTGGTTGTTAGGGATTGCATATTTGAAGTTCTTATTTGGTTATTAAAAGTAAAAAAAAAGCATGTCAAGTGTCTATAAGTAGAGGAGACCTTGAGATTTCTTTTATAAAGTTTAAAAGAAATTACTTCACAGAAAACCTTTTTGTTTTTGTAAGAATTGATAAGTTCGATTCTTAGCTCAAATTTATTGTATTTACTTAGTGATATAATAGATTAACTTGAGTAAACTGTGTCTTATGCATGTTAAGCGAAAATGCCCTCCACATCAAAGTCAAACCGACGACGAAAGGCTAAAAAATCCAAGTTTGTTCCGAAACCCAAGCAGAGATGGCAGGTGAAGCAACCAACTAGGAACTGGTTGGAGCTCCCCTCGGACATAATGGCCAATATACTTTACAGAGTTGGTGTGTATGATATACTTGAAAATGCCCAGAAAGTATGCACTACTTGGCGTAAAATCTGCAAGGACCCTGCTATGTGGAGGGTCATTTCTATGGACAATCATGGAGATCAATGTACAGGGCCTCCACTTAGAGAGATGTGTAAGCATGCTGTCGATAGAAGCCAAGGCCAATTGCTTGATCTTACTATTATAGATTTTGTCGATTATGAGCTCCTCGAGTATGTTGCTGAGAGGTATGAGAACTTATCGTATTTTTTTTTTGCAATTGTCCGTACAATGACAGGCATAGGTTGTGTTTAGTTGCAGAAAAGCTTTCCTGGTTACCTTCTCTGATTTTCTTGGGAATGGGATAACTTTTTTCATAGAACTCTTTGGAATATGGAGAACTTTAAATCCAAGTTCTGTAAACTCTAGTTATGAAAGCTTAAAACTGGTTTTCTACAGAGAAATTTTATTAAATACCCATTTTCAACAAGTTTTGTGTATTCTGCGTTTTTTAGTAACTTTTCCGGAAAACCTCCCTTTTTTCCACAACTAAACAGACCCATAAATTCTTTGCAGTCTGCAATATTTCTTTATCCGTCGCAGTATTAATTGATATGTTTGATAGCTCTTGGTTACTTTATTCTTATAGTTAACTGTTTTGGAAATCTTTTTCTTAAGTTTCACCAAACCCTATGACAGTCAAAAAGCAAAATGACTTAATATGTCTGCATAACTGTTCTCTAATATGTCTGCGTAACTGGTCTATAATATATATGGTTAGAATGACATATTTATGTTTAAATATTGAATTCTTATGCTTCGATGTATTTTGTTACTAGATTGTTTGATTTATGCATCATATGCCCATATGTCAGATGAAACTGTGCTTGGCCTAACTTATGCGCCATATTTTAGATTGTATTTAGTTTTGTTAAATGAAGCTGTGTTAGGCCTCTGTTAATTTTTGAATGGTAGTTCTGGACTCCTGGTATTTTAACTTAATCAATTTTTCAATAGAGGGCAAAAAATTGTTCAGGGTATGCTCGTTAGTATCATTTATTAAATATAATTTAGCGATAGTGGAGTATCTGTCTATTGTTTTAAGTATATAATTCTTATGTTTTGATGTATTGTGTTACTAGCTTGTTCGATTTATGCATTATGCGCCATATGTCAGATGGCAAAATCTGAAAGATTGAGCAGTGACCACTGACCAGTAAATTCTTCGATCTGCAATACACAGAAAAGTAATGTGTGCACCTTTAATAGAAAACCCATATCTATGCATTATTAGTTTATAGCTCTATTCGTGTCTCATCAAGCTAGCAAATGTGTGTTATGTATCCCTTAATCAGATTTGAGCGGTACTTTCATGTTCTGGGTCATAATTAGCATGCTGAACTATATTTGCTTTTTTTCTTATGAACGACAATGGTCTTGACAATTACAATTCTGTTAGCTTTGTTTTATTTATTTATTTTTTGTTTTTGTTTTTTTCTTCTTTCTTAAATTTTTTTAATTATTTATTTATTTATTATTATTATTATTTTTTTTTTGTGTTTTTGTGACAGATCAAGTCAGCTTACACGTCTAGAAATCATTTATTGTTTTGGTGAAATTTGTGGTGCTTGGGGTGATGTTTTGAAGAAATTTCCTTTGCTGGAAGAACTCAGCCTTTACACTACAGAAATCTCGGAAGAAGATATTGAAGCTGCTGGTCGCTATTGCCCTTTGCTAAAAACCCTCAGAGTGAATCAGAATGCCGATAGATTCTACATTGAAGATGTTGACTCCATTACTTGGCAGAATGAGATGGCCATAGCAATTGGGAAAACTTTACCTGCGTTAAGGCACCTTGAACTCATTGGAAACAGTATGTCCAATATTGGGCTGAAGGCGATTCTGGATGGCTGTTGTCATCTTGAAACTCTTGACCTACGTAGGTGCTTGTATATTGATCTCAAGGGAGACATGGGAAAAGAGTGTGTAAAACAGATTAAAAATCTGAGACTTCCTGACGAGTCTCTTGAAGATTGTCCACATATTCATGAAAATGTGGACGAGCCATGTGATGTTAGTAGTGACTCTGGGTTCTATTTAGATGATTCTGATGATTATCACGGATACTTTGAGTATGATGATTATGATGATTACACAGCCTTTGGCAATGAAGATTCCAGTGACTTGGAAGACATGAATGAGATGCTGTTTTTCATGTCTATGTTTGGTTAGCATGCTATGCAGAAAGGTGAGTTGGTGTAATGATATAACTGAGGAGTTAGCTTATCAAAAGTATTTGAAAATGTTTCCGGTGATTGAGCAAACTTACTAATTGTTGATTTTTTTTCTCTTGAAGCTGTACCTGCTGCACGCAAGAACAACCTGCTTTTTGGCTTTAGTATCAAGGTAACATGTGATTGGTAATCAAATTCTGCTGACAATGTTGTCCATTTTTGGGAATGACACTTGGCTGTATTTTGGATCTCCAAACAGTTATTGGTCATCACCTTTTATTGTGTTCAAACTTTTGTAAACACTAACGGTGTTGGTTTGGGAATTACAATATGTTCATGGAATCAAGTGCATATTGTTTTTCGTTGTAGAACTTCTGTGAGTTGGTCTGAAAGACTCAAACAACATATGAGCCTTTTGCTAAATCTGGATGTGAAAACTTTATTGCAGTTCTCACATTCATCATACTTGCAGAAGATGTGTTTTGATCATGGTTTCTATTTCTTTTAGGAGAAATTATAGTTGGCTGACTTGTATTAAGCTACGGTAAAACCTCTATAAATTAATACTTGATAAATTGATAACCACGATAAAATTAATAATTTGTCCGGTCTAAACTTGGAACGAGTACAAATTTGAATCTCAATTGATAAAATAATAAGATAATAATTATTTTGAAACCTTAGTGTGTACATATCGGTCTTAACGAAACTATAAATTAATTTTTACTAAAAAATCTCATATAATATCTTAATTATTTAAAATAGAAAAATGGTTAAAGGTGAAAGTGGAATGTTTTGAATGTTGAAAGTCAATAACAAATTATCTTTGATAATTTTGAAAAACGTATCTCTCTCTTACATACACATCATTTCATCTCACACTAACAACACACACAAAATAATACCACCATACCCACCACCACAACTCCTAAAATTGTCACCTAAAATAATACGTCACCTAAAATTTTGTCGAACCAGACATCATTTGTCATTGCCATCAGACTGCCTCTCCTATATATAGAGGTCATATGTAATTGGAATATGTACAAATTCAACTAATGCCATATGTAATTAGAAGTTGTCATAATAAAACTAACTTTTTAATTATTCAAAACAATGAACTTGACAAATTTAATTAATTTGTGAATGTGAATTCATAAAATGTTGTATACATTGTAACTATTATATTGAACTTGAAGATTTAAAAGTCATACGTAAACCTTTTTAAATTAATAAATTAATAATTTATCAATATTATAATATCTCATTTAATTAATAAAATATCTCAGTCTCAACACTATTAATTTATATAGGTTTCACTGTATTTGGGATCTATTAGTTGTGATTTTAGGTTTGCTAATTCTCTTTTATTAGAAAGTTTCAGTATCACCTATTATAACAATCTTGATCAAATAGTTAATAGGCCACACTCTCTAGTTTTAACCATTTTAGCATTTTATTGGCAATGGATCTGTCTGGTTCAGTTTCTTTGATTTATAATTTTATTTAATCATGAAAAACTTGGTACGTCAACTTCATCTTAGGTATGTTATGCTCCACCCAGATCAACATTTAGGTTGTAACTGGCCACCATTGGTCACATTTGACCGAGGTCAATCTTGGTCTCTTCAATTGCATTCACCGTTAGTCTTTTCTTTACATATTTACCCTTGAAAGACCATCACATAATACCAGCTAGATGTAGTAATAAGTCAATCAATGTTAAAACTTAAATTTTGCTCAAGCTTTTAGTATTAGAGACAAACTTTCATCATTTGAGTTCTCGTAGGGAAGACCTTTTCAAGCTCTAGCGTTTGAGATGCATGTTGGGCTACTAGTTGGAGTATTTGTTCCAGTCACTGTTAGAGATGCATGCTCACTTGCTCAGTTACGTGTAAGTATTTTGTTCTGTCCTGGATAATTGGAATTTGATATGCTCTTTAATGAGATTAGCGAGTGCCATGCGATGACGCTGCGGCGGACTCTGAAATAAAATTTTCAATGAATTATGCTTTATAATCAAACGTTTATGTGACGATAAATTTGCGGATGTCAAAAGTTTCACGTCGCGTATTTTAACTCATTAGAATACTATAGTAGGCATCCACGCGTTGCGATGGCGGTATCAAGTAATAAATTTTTCGGCAAAAATGTTTTCAATTTTATGTTTTCTCTTACAATAACTTTACCAATAAATGAAAACATAATGAGTTTGAAAGAACTTTAAAAAGTGATGGATAATATCAAACTAATTCATATAAAACAATTGAAAGTGGCGTGATTTTATTACGGTGAGTCAATAATGTTATGAGGTTATGGTCAAATTAGTTGATAGTGGTCGTAGTCATAAGCAAAGTAGAAACATAAACCGCTTTTACTTTTGTGGTTAATTTTATTTAAAATAATTCAAAAATTATTTAGATTGGTTCTAAACACTATTATAGTTTTGAAGCTTTGTAGATATAATAATATTTATATATGAAACTTTGTAGTTTTACATAAATCGCATGCATTTAAAATCATATTCATTTATATATGTGCATTTTGCATTAAAACTAAACTAATTCAAAAAAAATGAAATAATAAATGAAGATTAAAATGTTGTGGAAGATAAATTAGTAAAGCAATTTATTGTGTACATTATGCATTAAAATTTGTAATGCTTTTTGTTTTTATTTTTTTTTCGTCTTTCGAAATTTTTATTAATGACATCTTAAAAATTTAGGAGAGAGGAATAAATCATCCAATTTTTTTAAAATATATTTTTTTGAAAATTTTTTTTTGGAAATTTTTTCCAATTTAAAAAAAAAAAATTTTGACTATTTCAATATATTTAAAATTTGTTCCATTATAAAAAAAATATCAAATTTAAAAAAAATTGAATAAAAATTTCAAAAAAAATTTGATTAATCAAATATTTTGAAAAGAAAGGACATATTTATAAAAAACATATTTGAAAAATATTTTTTATTCAAAATTTTTTGAAATTTTTATTCAATTTTTTTTTGAAGCGGACAAAACGGATAAAAAGCGGACAAAATGTGAAAAAGCAGCGGAAAAAATGTAAAAAGCTGGCGGCGATTGAAAATGTAAAAAGCGGTCGGTGGATAAAAAGCGAAAAAACGGATAAAACGGACAAAAGCGTAAAAAGCGAGCGAAGCATATAATCGCGAGGCGGCGGACGAAAAAAAAAAAAGGGAAAGCGGATAAAAGCGGAAAGCGGATAAAAGCGAAAAAACGCGGAAAACGGATAAAAGCGAATGAAAGCGGATAAAAGCGGACAAAAGCGTAAAAGCAAGGGCGATAACTATTATTAACGGAGGACTAATAGGGAAAACTACATTTTAAAAAATAAGGACTAACGGTGCAAAACACTTAACGGACTGCACTAACGAAGGACTAACGATGTAAAACACTTAACGGACATTTTTGGACGAGGACAAAATTGTAAGATTTGCAAACCACGAGGGCGAAACGCTGAAAAAAAAGTATAGGGACAAAATTCGTTATTTTGACCAAACCACAAGGACGATTTATGTAATTAACTCAAGTAATAATAAATGAAGCATTAAAATGTTGTGGAAGATAAATTAGTAAAAGCAATTTATTGTGTACATTATGCATTAAAAGTTGTAATGCTTAAAAAACACATTAATGACATCTTAAAAAAATTTAGGAGAGAGGGTCATCCCTCCATTATAAGTAGTATAGATTAATCGTCGAGATTATTTAGGGATTAATCGGATTGGATTTTTTTATATATAAAATTATAAAAATTTGAAACTATATGCCTGATTTGGCCGATCTAGCCAATTTTTTTTTCGATTTGGCCGATTTCTATCCTTAACTGATTTGGTCGATTTATGCATGATTTGGCCGATTTCCATCCTTAACCGAGTTGGCCGATTTATCTGATTATTTTTTCTGATTTGGCCGATTTTTATCCGATTAATTGGTATGTTGACCGATTTGTGACCAAACCGATTAATAAGGCCGATTAGTGAAAATCGGGGCGGTTAATCCCTACCTAGTGATTAATCGCCGATTAATCGGCCGCCTGTGCCGATTTGTGGATCGTCGAAATTAATTAAATTACATATACGCACAGGGATTTAAGGTACTCATTTACTCTAGGTTCTAGGTGTGTAATTGAGCCAAGCTATTTGTGACCTATTCGTGTTTGGTTTGTTAAAAGATCAACTCAAGCTCGGTCTAAACAAACTCGAGCTAAGGTTCAACATTGAGTTTGATTTACGCTCACGAGCTTAAATGGGCTTTTAGATAGGGATAATCATTTCTAAATTATCAAACTAACCATTGTATTTTTTGTGGGGTAAAAGCTATAAAATAACAACGTACTTTTCAAATTTTGCTAACTTGAAACGCTTACCTTTTTATTACCTTACTTCACCAACGAACTTTTAAAATTTATCCAGACTTCACCCATATGACCGAATTATATTAAAGTGATAACTGAAATGACTATATTACTCTTGTCTTCTTTAACATAATCACACCCACTCATCTCTCACACTAATCAACCCTAATTTCTTGATATGTAACACAATAACCCTAAATGAGGTACCCTAATTTCACTCCAAATAAACACACATCCACTTCTTATTTATCCAAACCACCAAACCAACTTTTCCACAACTTAATCCACTCAAGACATACAAACACAACTAATGACAACTTACTCTTCTTGGATTCTTTTAGCTTTCGAAAACAGAACACTAAACACCCTTGTCTTCTTAACCGGTATCTTGTATTACAAATGTAAATTAAATCACAAGGTTTTGGCTTCAAGATCTTTTCCAAAAAGGTACTGGGTAAGTGTTTCTTGTTTGTTTTTCGTATAGATCAATGATGGTTTTGGTTCAAATACTTACGATCTTTATAGATCTGTAAATTTGTTGAACAAATTGAGATCTCTCTCTCTCTCTCTCTCTCTCTCTCTCTCTCTCTCTCTAATTAAATTTTGAAACTTGTTGCTAGGCCGTTGTTGTTTTTCGGAGATGGATAGTTGTGGAATGAGATGGGATTGTGACAGGGAAGTATGTTGGTTGACGTGAGATAAGAAGATGGGTAAATAAGATAGTTGACGTTTATTGTTGTTGTTTGAAATGGGCTGTTAATATGCTTCTACTTTCTTTTCGTCTTTTTATTTTTGTTTGACTTTCTCCATGTTATGGTTACTTAATAGTAACAAGTGGCCTCGGGTTAGTTTCAGAACGATGAGCATGTGATTATTTTAAAGAAGACAAGGGTAATATATCCATGTGAACCAACCACCCCACACCACCACCTTGCCACCACCCTAGTCTCACCCCACCACCACCTTACACCCTCAACACCATCCCACCACTCCGCCGCCACTCCATCACTAACTGCCACCACCACCTAAAACTGTGGAAAACTAGAAAGGGGGGTTGAATAGTTTTACCAATTTAAAACTTTCTTTTAAATATTTAGATCAACTTATGTCAATCTATTTGGTTGTTTATGTTGGACGTTGATAGATAGATATATATAAACGTGTAATGAAAGATAAAGAGTAAGAAGCACATCACCACGACACAAGTATTTATAGTGGTTCGGCTACAAGGACACCTTCCTTGCCCTACTCCACTCTCCGAGTCACCTACTCGAGAGTTTGTAAACACTACACCAATCTCCTTATGGCGGAGAAGCCTTCACAACGTCGCTTACACCTTTTTCCGGTACAAAGCTAAATACCAAGTTCTTTCACACCAAGGCGAACCACACCTAACACAACGTCGCCTACCCTTTATACGGTGCTAGGCTAATGTTGGAATCACTCCTAAACCTTAATTCAAGTGTTAGTGATTCACATGTAATAGTTAGCTTAATATGGCATTTATGTTTGTTATTAGCTTAGGCTTATGTAGAAGGCCCATAAGCCTAGGCCCAAGTCCATTAAGAGAAAGGAAGGGACTAGGAGTGTTGCCCTAGCTCCCTCTCCTATAAATACCTTGTAATAACCCTCACTTGAGGGTTGGTTGTTCAATTTACTCTTTCACTTGCTACGCATAACCTTTCTTTATATTCATACGCATAGTGTTTGGTAGTTGTTCATCCGATCTCTTCTCTATCTCTTCTCTTGATGCTTGTGTTACATATATGGTGACCTAACAGTGGTATCATTCACCAAATAGTTGGGTGAACATATTTGTTTTTGAAGTTTTTTGTTTTGGTCTTACGCATAAAACAAGTTCCATCTTTCTCACGCTTAAAAACTGATTTTTTACACTTTTTAATACAAGATTCTTGTACTTTCAATGTTTTAAGGTGTTAAAATATCTGTTTTTGGCAAAAAGTTTCAAACTTTACGCGTAGATCTTTGTTTTTGAGCTTGGTTTTATACGTGGTACTAGTTCTACGCATAACTGTTTTTTAAGCTTGGGATCATCAAGTTTCACACTTTTGTGTTATTTTGGTGATATTGAAGTTATCTCATCACAAAAATCTGGTTTGGAAACATCACTTGGCAGAAATCATTTTTGGCTTGTTTCTACGCTGTAAGTAAAACCCTAAACTTACGCGTAACTTTTCCTTGGTTTGATCTTCGCTTTTGTGGTTTACTCCGTGTTTTCTTGCTTGGATAAGCACGAAAACACGTCGACTTTGGATATCTTTTGCACCGTGATAGTGTAAAAGATCACTTGGGCAAAACCCTAAAATTACGCATAAGCATAAGCTACGGTAGAATTTTTACGATAAGATTTATCTTACGCCTAAGCTTTGTCTTACGACAAGTTAATCCTACGCCTAAGTTTTCTCGCCTAAATTCTTGTTTACGCATAACTTTAGTGTTTTCTCCTTACTTACGCGTAAGCTAATCCTACGCGTAACTATTGCTGTTACGCGTAACTTTGGTGTTTTTACGCATAAGTGGTACTTGGCTTTTCTGTGATTTCTACGCCTAAGGATACTTCATCAACAACGTTTCATTCGACTACAAAGATCCATTTAACAACACAAGTTTTCAACATGTCACAACCACCATACTCTAACTATTTTCGTTACACTTATCATCAACAACAACAACAACAACTAAGTCCACAACATCAAGAATTTAATCATCAACAACAAATTTATCAACAACAATTTAATCAACAACATACCCCACAACTTGGAGCAATTCCACAACCTCAAATGGTTCAACCTCCACATAGTCTTCAAGTACAACCGTACACAAACTTCTACAATCAACATCCATCCAGGAATACTATGAAGGAACCGACATGGTTTGGCAAGATGTGTGAAGCTTTAAGTAGCCAACAATCAATTCATGAAGCTGGCTCACTTGATAGGCCTCCAATGCTCACTCCCAGAAATTATGATCAATGGGTGATAAGGTTCTTTAGGTTTTGCGATCTAAAGAAGCCACATGGAAAGTTTTAAAGAAGGTCATTATGGAAGGTCCATTTCGGATGCCTCATCGTTATCACACTGCAGATCCGGATGCCAATCCACCAAGAGATGCCGTCACCAACATTGCAACTATCTCGGACCTCACCGTGATGAACCTCTACACTTTGAAGCCGATGAACTAGCAATGCAATACATCCTTTTGGGACTACCCAATCCAATCCTTGAAGTGTTGATGCTCAAAAGACACTAAAGCAATGTGGGAACACATTCATCTTCTAATGGAAGGCACATCACTCAATCAGAAGACATGGAATCCAAAATCTACTTGGCTTATGAACATTTCATGATTGAACCAGAGAGACATTAGAGTCATATCATCATCGCTTTTCGTACATCATTAATGATTTGGACAAACACAACATCATCATGCCTCGAATTGATGTCAACACTAAGTTCCTAAGTAGTCTTGGTCCGAATGGGAGAAGTATGTCATTTTCTCCGTCAAGCTAAGAACCTTCATCATGCTACATACGGATTGTTGTACGACTATTTGAAGCCTCACCAAAAGAAGTTGACAAAGAAAGGACTATCCGTGGACTCCCGACTTCACGACAATTCACGATAATCAACAACTTGCTTTGTGGGCCCAAACCAATCTTCCTCCTCAAACATTTCAACAACCAACTCCTCAACCAATCGCAACTGTTACACCATATGATCAACACAACAACAACCTCAACAAAATCAATTGGTTCAATACAAAACAACAATGCTCAAGCACTTTACGGTGAAGTCGATGAGGACTCTGCTTTCGATGAATTGCAACAAGGATTTGTTATGATTGCTAAAGCCTTCGGTCGGTATACAAACAAATCCAACAATTACATTCGTTCCTCATCCAACACAAGGAATCAAGCTGTTGTGAATAATGGACGTGTTGAAGTTCGTAACCGTGGTTATGGTCGTCGGATGGGAGGTGGTCAAGGGTTTAATGCTATTGGAAGGAATAACTGTGGTGCTCCACAACAACAGAGAGCTCAAGTGGTTGAACAGGGAATGCTCGAATGGGGTTAATGGTCTTCGTTGTTATAACCGCAATGAAAAGGGTCATCCGCTAATGCATGTCCTAAGCCGAGGACAAGAGGCGATGCTTATTTCAAAGAGGCTTTGCTCTTGGCTCTTAAGGATGAAGTCGGTGGAACTCTTAACAACAAGGAATAGAGCTTTATGGCGGATGCGACTACGATGATGACATGGAAGACTTGCGAGCTAATGCGGCAGTGATGTTGATGGCACAAATGCAAGCTCTACACATGAGTGATACAGCTGAGCCCAGTGTATGACATCGATGGCTTCTCTCGTGTACCGAACAAACAATTATCATTAATGATCCGATATCTCCGCCAACATCTCGCATCGACAAGGATCGAATGTTCAACATGAGCCTTCTACATCTCATTCGAGGATTATCAACTAGACCCGTAGTTATATTTGATGATCAAGATGTCCTTATGGTTACCATTGATGATCAAGTTGACTCCGTGGTTATACTTGAGGATCTAAATAATGACCATGTTGAGACTCACGTTGAACAAAATGATTTTTTGTCTGATCCAGAATTTGAGCTCAGGACCTTAGTTAAAGACCAACAATCCCGAGTGGAACATTATCATGATGTCAATACAAAATTAAAAGCTGAAAATGCACTGTTAATTAGGGATAATGAATGCTTAATTCGACAAATCAATTTTTTCAAAACTCAAGAAAACCGTGAAAAAGGTTTTGAAGCCGCTTTTGCAAAATCTCATAAAAACGAACAATATTTAGAACGACAGATGCGTGATCTAGCCGCTTCGAAGAATGCTTTGTTGTCTGAAATTGAACAATCAAACATGAACATAAACAAAGACATTAACGCTCTCACCTTGGAAAATCAAAAGCTAAGGTTGAGTTGTTAAATTGTCAAAACAGTTCTCAATACAAAAACATTCAACGAAACGAATAGATGACCATCTTAAAGAAATTATCGGCTTGCAAAACAAACTTAAAGAGTTTTGAAATGTTGTTTACAAACATGGTGAGTCGACAACTATTCAAAAGTTTACTTTAAAACCAAATCCAGATGGATATGGACCGAATCTTGCGATTACAAACCTAAGCTTTCAACCAAAGCATTCAAACCAAATCCACAAGTTTCAAAGCAGAGAATATAAAATTGATAATTCATTATGAGTGTTGTTGAATATCATCATCAAGAGGAATTAGATGCGTAAGACGAGTCGATCAAAATTAGAAAAGGTTGTTTACAACAAACCTTTACTTATTCACAAGCGATCACTTTCGTCCCACCAAAGGATTCTTCTAACACACCAAGGATTATCACAAAACGTCGAGTCTTCTAATGTTAATCTCAAACCAAATTATGCACAAATTTATGGTCCTTTACCTTCCATCGGTGAAGTAAATTCAAAACACGAAAATCGTCAAATTCTTAGATATTTTGACCTTTTCATAGTCGACCTCAAACTTTTAGAACATGAGATTGAATTTCATTCGAAATAAAAGTTGAACATTTTCAATCGCCTCGCGCGAGAACAAAGAGACATTTTTCGAAAAGACTTTTACCCAATGTTAAAAATTTGAAAATCGTGCATTGTATTGGGAACGGACTTTCATAAGGAACTTGGATTGATGAAAGTCGTTTTCGAAAATGTAAACATCTATTTCTAACACCAAACGAAAAGAAAATGTTACGAAAAGATGTTGATCGACTCTTGGAAGATGTTATCATCTTGATGTCTATAATCTTGTGTTATTGCATTCTTTTCCATATGCATCGATTATATCTCTAACGACATCTTGATTATTATCTTGTAATTGTTGAGAATACCGATAATGTGCTTCAAATCGAGTATTTAAACGCTAAAATGAACGATCGTTAAACGAACTTTCAAATTCAAAACGTCGTCTTCAATGGTGTCAAAAGATTGTCAAAATCGTGAACTTGCTTTGCAAAACAAAATCCACCGCTTGAAATCAAAACCGTTTGATTCTAAAATTGAGCAACTGGATGATCAAAGCGTGTCTTTGAAATGTCAAATCTCAAAATATGAACAAGAACTTTCAAAGTTAAACAGAATATGGTGTCATATTTGATTTACTTAAAAAACTCGTGATGAAGCATCAAACGAACTTGATCATTATCTTGCACACACTAGAGAAGTCATGAATTTTTCCGCAATCTTCGCTACGAAAATCAAGAATTGGTGCACACCATCTTTAAGTTAAGAGAAATGTTAGGAAAGTATGAACAAGTTCAGCCTAGCATCATTAAGAGAATTGCACCGTAACACTTAGCAAGCGTGAACCCGAATGCCTCTTGACAAAACACAAGATACTAATGTGTTTCCTCTCTTCAAACAAGAATAGTTGCCTCTTTTCCCAACGTCCACACTTCACAGCCTAGAGCAATACAAGGAAGAATAGGAAGTTGCGACCTAAGAAAAGATCAATAAAGAATGTTGAAGTAGAAGAACACCATAGGACTTTGAATAAAACTCATGTTGCATCCACTTTAGAAATTAAGTCTAACAAATGTAATGGAAAAGTGTTGTAACGAATGCTAAACCTTTAAGTACTTTTGATATTCATCTAATGCTTCTTGTGTTATTTGTCGTAAAAGTATGCTTTCGATTGTCATGACAAATGTGTTGCTAGAGCTATCTTGTATCGCTTACGGAATCCTAAGAATCGAATACCTCTAGGCCCACTAATGCTTTTAAGTCCGTCCTTG
The DNA here is from genome assembly GCA_022545495.1 of Chrysanthemum lavandulifolium. Classification (NCBI taxonomy): domain Eukaryota; kingdom Viridiplantae; phylum Streptophyta; class Magnoliopsida; order Asterales; family Asteraceae; genus Chrysanthemum; species Chrysanthemum lavandulifolium. Next base: position 66,125 of record JAHFWF010000045.1, on the reverse strand, counting down.
GTAGACCGCCTCTTTAGATTCTAAGAAACGCATTGATGTCCCTCAGAGTTCCAGATCACCTCCAAAGAATGTAGTACCACCTAGTGCATTTACTAAGACTAAAGCTAAGACTAGTTGGAGATGGCGAAATGGATACATAATACACTAGGATTTAAATGGATGCCTAAAATCATTGATGTGTGTATTTCTACTATAGCTGCCGAGGAACCTCTAACTCATCGGGTTCCACATCTACCTCTATTCCATCCGTGTCGTCATGTGTAATGTCAGGTGATACAGATCATCCTTTGATTGTTGATAACGGATGTTCCCGACACATGACATGCAATCTTAAACTGTTATCAAACTTTATTGAAAAGTTCATTGGCACTGTCAGATTCGGGAATGATCACTTCGCAGCTATCATGGGCTACGGAGATTATATCAATGGCAATATTGAAATTAGCAGGGTTTACTATGTGGAAGGCCTCGGTCACAATCTCTTTTAAGTTGGTCAATTTTGTGATGGAGATTTGGAAGTTGCTTTTAGGGAGAAAACTTGTTTCATTCGTGATCTACAAGGAAATGATCTTATGTCTGGCTCTCGCAATTCTAGTCTATACACAATCTCAATGCAAGACATGGTTGCTTCATCTTCCATCTGTCTACTCTCAAAGGCTACATCAACAAAATCCTGGCTATGGCACCGTCGTCTCTCACATCTAAACTTTCAAACCATCACCAACCTTGCTCGACACAAACTTGTTGAAGGTCTCCGAGATTCCAGTATTCCAAAGATCACCTATGCTCGACTTGAACAAGGAAAAGCACTCGTGCTCATTTTCCTTCAAAGGTGGAACACAACTCTCAAGATGTGCTTCATCTTCTTCACATGGATTTGTGTGGCCCAATGCGCGTGCAAACTATTAATGGCAAACGCTACATATTGGTAATTGTCGATGACTACTCACGATGGACTTGGGTCTACTTTCTTCAAGTAAAGATCAAGCTCCACAGATGATCATCACCTTCTCACAAAAATTCAAGTTCACCTCCGAACACCGTCCGCCAAATCAAAAGCACAAAGGAACCGAATTTGTTAACCAAACTCTTCGAGAATTTTATGAGAAAGTGGGAATTAAGCATCGACATCTATTGCACGTACACCGTAACAAAACGGAGTTGTTGAAAGACGAAACCGAACGTTAGTGGAAGCGCAAGAACAATGTTAATCAATGCTAAACTTCCAGATTACTTGTGGGCGTGTCGATCAATCGCATGCTATACTCAAAATCGCTCAATGATTACAAAACGCCACAACAAAACACCTTTTGAGCTTATCCATAACCATAAACCGAATCTCAAACACTTTCATGTATTTGGATCCCTTTGCTATCCGAATAATGATCGTGATGACTTTGGTAAGCTCAAATCAAAACCGACATTGGAGTATTTATAGGATATTGTGAAAATTCTAAGGGTTTAGGATCCGGAATCACCGTACAAAGCGAGTTATGGAAACGATTCATGCTAATTTTGATGAACTTACGAGATGGCTTCGAGCATAACAACTTAGAACCCGGTCATAACCTTTAAACTTCCTCAAACCCCATCATCACCGAACTAAGCCCCGACACACATCAACAAATGGAAAGGCTATTTGCTCCTCTGTTCGGTGACGATATTGATGAATGTGCTCGGTGTATCCATTGCTTCATTGCTCAACCCGATCACACTCTTATACCGATACACCGCAACAACAACTACTATCAAGAAGCACCACCAGTTGACTCTACAACAACAGTTGAACAAACTGCTCCAACGACGCCGAACCAACCATCGATGTTCTTAATGAAGTACCCCACCGCAGTTTTGATCCAAATGCTTCTTTAACCCATTTGCCAATGAAACCGCCGCACTGATGTCGCAGTAATCATCAACAAACCATTTGAATCCTCAAAATCGCATAATGTATATCAACATCAACCTTCCACACATCGTTGGACGAAAGACCATCCTCTAGAGAACATTATTGGCAACCCAAATCAACCAATCGTTACGAGACAACGTCTTCACACGATGGTGAACATTACATTTATGCTCTCACCGTCGCTAATCAACCTAAAAACATTAAAGATGCAATGACCAAAGACAACTGGATTGAATCCATGCAAGAAGAAATCAACCAATTCAAACGTCTTGAAGTATGGGAACTGGTTGAAAGACCAACAGGGTCTACGCCATTGTTCTCAAATGGATTTGGAAAACAAATTGATGTTGAAGGAACGTAATCGTAAACAAGTCACGTCCGGTGGCTAAGGGTTATAGACAGGAAGAGTGTATTGAATTTGAAGAATCATTTGCCCGCTTGCTCGCCTTGAAGTCGTCGATTTTTCTCGCGTCATGCTCATATGAACATAACGGTCTTTCGGATGGACGCCAAAACCGCTTACGAATGGACAACCGAAAGAAACGGTTTATGTCACCACCGGAAGGATTCGTTGATCCCGCTTCTCGAACCATGTCTACAAACCGAACAAAGCTCGTATGGTCTCAAACAAGATCCTCGGGCGTGGTACGATAAGTTATCATCTTTCCTAATTGCCAATAATTTCACCAAAGGTTCGGTCGACCCTACACTTTTCATACAATATCACGGGGAACATATTTTAATTGTTCAAATTTATGTGGATGACATCATCTTTGAGTCAACACATTTAAAATACTCAAATGCTTTTGCAAAACTTATGACAAAAAATTTTGAAATGTCAATGATGGGTGAACTTACATTCTTTCTCGGATTGCAAGTTCATCAATCACCCGTGGTATTTTTCTAAGTCACCCAAATATGCCCTTGAAATTCGAACAAATTTGGAATGAATACTGTGATACTTATGCCACACCAATGTCACATACCAAGAAGCTAGACGCGATTTGCATGGGAAACCGGTTGACCCTACAAAATACCGTAGTATCATTGGGTCTCTCATGTATCTAACGACCAACAGACTGATATTGTCTTTGCCAGATATCTTTGCTCCGTTATCGATCGAGAGCAATCGAAACCCACCTCTCGAGGCTAAAAGAATCCTCCGATACATCAAGGGAACCATTAACTTGGGGATCCGTATCCAAAGGATTCGGTTTTGAACTAATAGCTTTTTCAGACGCGACCACGCAGGATGCTTAGACTCTCGAAAAGTACTTGAGAGCACTACAATTTCTTGGTGACAAACCGTGTCTTGGCAATCAAAGAAGCGAGGATTGTACATCGCGTCCTCAATAGAAGCGTAATATGTAGCCATGTCGGCATGTTGTGCTCAAGTCATTTGGATGAGAACACAACTCAAAGACTATGGTTACGTGTTTGATGTAATCCTCGATGTATCGCGACAATCGGAGTGCTATTGCAATCTCGCAACTCTGCTCAACACTCAAAATTAAAGCACATCGATCTTCGCTATCACTTCATCAAAGACCACGTGGAGCAGTACTCGTTGAATTATACTTTGTGGGTGCGAATACTAATTGGCGATCTTCTCACCAAAGCCTTAGCTCCTGCTAGGTTTAATGAGTTGGTCCACCTGATTGGTATGCGGTGTTTGAATCAAGAGGAATTGGATGAACTATTAAAACATTCTTAAAAACCAGTCAAACACCAAAACCTCTTTTGTAAATATCTTTCAAAAACAAAATACAAAAATATATAATCTGATAAAACAACAAAAATATTCTTCTATCTATATTTCTTTCAACATGGCAAGTCCAAATCTTCCGTCAACACTCAAATCTTTCAAAATTCAGTATTTTTCCGATCAAGTGTTGAGGGGGAGAAAGCAAATATTTTTCAGTTTCATAAAACCTTGTACTTGCATGTTATCTTATCTCGGTTGTTTCTTTAATAATGGTGGTCACATTTCTGGTTTACTGACACTCCTCGGACTAAAATTTATAAACTTTCATTATTTCTTAAGTCGAGGGGGAGTGTCGTCAAGTTTCTTTCCTAAAATCTTTCGTTTGGTAACCAAAATGGAAGTTAAAGGCATTGGATGTAATTGGTAGAGGTGGAGGGACTGAAAGTGTCAAAAGTTTAAAGTATTTTCTAATAAAACACTCCACCTAACATTTACTCTTCACATTTATTATACTCACCAAACTCATCCTACGATATAAATCATTCTTCAAATCCGTTACTTGATCATCAATTTGTAAGTGATTACGTGTTTATAACAAGTTTTTAAACAATGGTTTTGAATCTTTCACAAATCCAACGGTTAAAACTTGAGATTTTGTGAGTTTAGTGTTCTACGCATAAGCGTATGAACACATAATCATGTTTGAGTGTTTTTTGGTTAAATTGGTTATGTCAAAACGTTCATTTAATCACTATGAGTCCATTTTTATCATCAATACTCGCCCAGAAATACAAATTGCTTGATATTGTGAATTAGGGTTCATGCGTTAGTTTGGGGGTTTTCATATGTGAACGATTTTGGTGATAAAGATTGTTGTATGAGGTTGTTTTCAAGTTGAATTGATCATATCTAGGCCCAGATATTACCCATAAACACTAATGATTCATAAATTGGATTTTAGGGTTTATGTTCATATGGTTTGGGTATTTTGATTCATGACATATTTGATGTTAAAACTTGGATAAGACAACTTAATAGGCTTCTTAGACTTACCAGAATCATTTTGGTGTAATTCCTATGGCTAAATCTCTTACTCGTAGAAATTAAACCTTAGGGTTTAGGGTTACGCATAAGGATTTTTACGCATAACTGCTTTGATGAGTTTTTCATGTTTGATCCGATAAATATTGAATGTATGTGTTAATAATTGGTGCTATGATTAACTTATTTCGTGTTTATTACGCGTGAAATTCGTAATCAAGGTTATTAGCAATCTACGCATAAGGATCACCTTACTCGTAGAAGGTTATACGTAAGAGTAATCTTACGCCGTAATCGTACGCCGTAAGGTTCTACATAAGGGACTCGCGTATCCCGTGAAGGATATGCGTACAATGACCTCTACGCATAAGGTCTACTCTTACGAGTAAGCCTTACGCGTAAGGTTTTTATGCGCCACGTGTAAGCTCTCGCATAAGGTCCCCTTTTCCCACGCGTAATAATTCTTACGCTGTAAGTCGATCCTACGCATAAGCTTGCGTTTACGCGTATACCTCTCATGTTTACGCATAAGCTTGCCATTTCTACGCCTAAGCCTTGTTTAACCTTTATTATGAATTGTTACGCGTAAAAACTTGTAAATAAATAAATCATAATGGCACGAAACCAATAATGTCACTAATAAACTTAAACGTTTAATATGTTGTGAGAAATAAGTGATAACATGGACTTTAAAACTTAAAGTTAATTAACTCACGAAACTTATCACGACTTCATTGGACTGTTGGACAAACAAGTGACTTATCACGACTTCATTGGACTGTTGGACTCGTAACAATCATTGACTCATGACATTCAATAAGTAGACAATAAAACCATCTGTTGACTAACATAATGTCTTTCGATATGTTGGTTCTTTTGGCTAAATATCTTCGATCACGACATGGACGCTCAAATGAATGTGGATGCACCAAATGTTCTCACCATTGCCGATATCTTCCTAATGGCTATCCGATGAAGATTGGAAAGAACAACCTTGAGTTGACTTTGAAACTCTCACTTGCTCGTAGTCTTCTTGCTTGATTGTCGTGGATATTCAAGAATCATCCTTATCGAACATGCTCTCCAACTTTGCTACTATTCCGAGATCTACATTCATTAGTTCGGAATACAATGCAAAAGATCAAAGACGTAATCTTTGTGACAATGACTCTCAACCACAATCAAGTCACCATCACACCGCAGACTTAAGGACCGCTCTCCTCATTCCCGACATCGAGCCAACCGAATACGTTGTCGCACCAACTGAAGAGACTGTTCTCCAATTCATGATCGACATTGGTTATGATGAAGCTACAGGAGTAATCACTAAGCATTCATTCATGGATCTTAAGAATATTCCTCAACCCTGGAGAACTCTCTACATCATCATCACCAAATCAGTTTCCGGTCGTGACAATGTGTAACACCCCAACCCGACAAGGGTAGAAGTGTCACATTCTAGTGTCATATCAGAACATACAAATAAAATATTTTCAAACGGAAACCTTAAAAATGAAGTATCAAATCATATAAACAATTGACTGACGAAGAAAATACAATATTCAAAAAGAAATGAAATATCAAAACAAAAACTCTTAAAGTAAGTCCAAATAATAAGGTAACTAGGGTTGGTCCACTCAGATAATCCAACTCTCACCCATCAAAGCCCATCTTCAAACCTAAAACCTGTTGCCGAAAAAGAAATGCGGTGAGCTTAAAAGCCCAAAGGAATGCAGATATAACAAAACGAAAGCTAAATAAAATCAGAAATGCGAAATGAAATAAGGAAGCTGATAACAAGGTCTCAACGAAAGGGAATCAATGAGTCAAGAAGGATCCTGCAGAACATAGTTATACAGATATCCAAAAAGAACAGATAACAAGGAGAACGAAGCAAAGCAAAGCATCGATGACATATATACAAGCACATACAAACCAAGCATACAAGTACTGAAACATAAGCATAGCAGACGTCGTATCCACGCAACATATATATGGCATACAATCAATTCAGGAAATCAGAAGACATACAAGTCAAAAGGAAATCTAAAGGCAAGCGGAAGCAATTAATTAGTAAGTGAGCATGGCAATCACACAGGTAAAAAACCCTTAGTTGAAAACACAACCAGTGTCATGACCAACGGAAGTACTAACAACAGTCAACACATGGCAGTCACACGTAGTAAGTAGGAATACAGTAAAACCGATATAATTAAATGAATTAAGGCATAGCATGGCAACCAAACAAATTAACAAGCCAGACGTCACAAGTTGAACCATTTACCCAATCAAACCGTAGCATAGACAGAAATGTAAACATGGCATGTCAACAATAAGCAGATAAGGACACAACGGAATAGTCATAGTCCACGAGATTAATTGAACGAAGTACACCTAATAAACAGACAAAACTATCGATTACACATTAGCATGGTCACCAGAAAATTCAGAGGGTCACATAACAGTGAGATCACATATCATCATATGGAAACAGGTAACTCAGATAACCGCATAATAATCACATCATCGCAGGATAATCAGTAGCCACATAAAACATGAATAGCATAATCAAATTCAATAAGCATATAATAACCCGGTACGTGAATGGAATGATAGTCTGAAGTAACGGAATGAGAGTGTGACAAACCAAAGCAATGGAATATATATCTTGGTAGTAGAGTGAGTCATATAAGGGTACTGAGTAATGAACAATTATCACAGAGTATGGTGCGTTGGAGAATACAGAAGGTACAATATAGGTATATCAAAAGTGTAAGTGTTGTCAGAAATCTACCACGAGCCCGGAACATATCATATCATATCATATCATAAGTAACCATTGTATTCGGAGGGGTGACCTCGGAATACCATATATAATAGGAGGGGAGACCTCAGTAACAAATGGAGTAGCTAGCTCCCAGACTGTGAAGACGCGTATAGCACACGACATCATTCACCATATAAATCATATCATATCATATCAAAACATATCTAGGATGCATCCATTCGCCCCGGAAACATAGTGGCCAAACATATATCCGAGCTCATAATCATATAACATAATGGGACGGAGTGTAACATCACTCGTACATTGGAGTCATGCCATTGGTGCATCAATGACATGGTCATGGTACCTCCATGACTAGGAAACATATTTGGTTCGGGTATCAAACTGAAGGGTCAAAGCATAATCATATCATAAGGGTTCATATCAAAGGTTCAGAAGTCGAAGGTTCATATCAGAATTCCATAACATAAGTTCATAATCAGAGGTTCATAATCATAACAAACGAATATCATAGCGAACAGAATCATACCAAAGGATCATAGTAAAGGGAATCATAGCAAGGGCATCATAAGTGAGATAAGGTCAAGGATCGAAAAGTCATGATAAATCCCTACTGAAAAGAGGTAAAATATCTGTACCTTAACGCCGATGAAAGGAAAGCAAACGAATGAATGAACACAAAGATACAACGCCGCATCTTCTTCAAAGAATCTACACGGATTACGGTTCGTATAATATTTATTGGCTCATTTAAGTCATAACGGATTTATTGCTTATATGAATCGTATACATATTTTTAGAGTTATTAAGCGTATTCTCATTTTTAGTAATGGACCGAAATAGACACTTTAGAGTAATAATCATTAAGTAGCCAAACTTAGGGGTTATAAATGATAAATGGTAAACTTAAAGGTTTAATATAATCACTATCATAGTTTAGAGTATATTTTGTCATTTCATGTGTTGTTTAAACGTGTAACATGCATGATCCGTGAGGTTCTATATCGATTTATGTGTCTAAACATGCACCATTTCTCATTCCATATATATATATGATCTTAAGTGATTACCTTTATCATTTCATGTGATTCTAAATTGTGATTTTATGTAAGATTTCAAATGATATTCATTCACAATTAATGAGCCATAACCTTAACCCACGTGACAACATGCATGCCCCATTCTCTTATTACTCAAGTTAATAATCTATTTTTTGAATGTACATATATGCGAGTTCAAATGTATACATAGTTCTGACTTGAAAGTAAAACAGGATCAATGATCGACGGTGTAGTATTCCTTTTCATGATTTCATGCGATTGTTTTTATTAAGTGAAGATTAAAACACATCATTTCATGTGAGATTCATTTGGTATAACATGCATTCGAGATGGAACCTTACGACATAAAATCAGAAGAAAAATCAAAACAATATTTTAATGTGTTACCCTTGTAGCGTGCTAGTGAAGGAAAACAAGGACCAACGAGGACAACATCACGACACAGCTACACTCCTTGTGACCTAAACCCACGAGAGAACCAAACCGAAACAGCCTCCTTCGACCCGTAAATACCCACGACCAACAGCCACACCTTCGAACGTGAAGTCCACAACCATGTTCACCTTATCACAGCCTCCCTTGGTGCACTCCTTAATGTCGACAGAATGAAGAAGAAAAGATTGGGCCGTCACCTTTTTGTGTTTGATCGAATGAAATGGAAGAAAAAGTATCCAACCGTCACTTTGTTGGTTAGGTTTGAATGTGTGTGTGTTTTTTTTTCTTTTTGAATAAGAAAGGGAGTTACAAATAAATGGGTAAATGGGATTAAATGAAAATAATGGGGAGTTAAATTTGAGTAAATGGGGGTTATTGGGGAGTGAATCTCGGCCAATTAGGAGGGGACAATTAGGAGACCAAATCAATCTTTAATCAAGTTACCATATACACTTAAGTGTTAGTTATCATTTCAAATATAATGTGTTTAGTAATATTGTACATAATTAGGTAGTCCATGCAACTTATATATTGTGTGATATTCTCATAGTAGTCATAAGTGGAAGTCAATATATTTTATTTTATTTATTTATTTATTATTATTTTTTATCTTGCACAAGTTATTATTTGTTAGTTAGGTTATAAACGTAGTTGACGAGGTTGACGTAATATACGTATTTTAAAATTTTTAAGCTTGAAGGGCAAAATGGTCTTTTCACACGTTTGAGATTTTAGGGTTTTACAACTCTTCCCCTCTAAAAGAAAATTTTTGTCCTCGAAAATTGAAGTCGCCAAGGTACACAGAGACGTACGAGGTTAAGGCTGACGTAGCAATCCATAATTTCACGCAGATCATAACGATTTCGGTTCCCAAGCGTACAAAACTTATACATAACAGATGTTGGTGAGAATCTCGCAAGGAGGTACAGAATTCCAAACGAACAAGTGGATCGACAAATAACGGATATAAGTCATATTTCATTCACGTACCAACCCCAGGCATTTCCCAAGACGTCGTATAATTTCAATAAGGTCAAATCATATGATCTCGGTATTATCACGTTGATCAGGCGTCATAATACTTGCATCACATGACAAGTCCTTATTGTCATCATATTCAACCTCAGGTCATGACAAACTACATAACCAATATCACACAAAACATATCACATACCGATATTAAGTAACATACCAAAGCAGACCAGATCACATACATATAGCATAATCTACATCAAACAACTTACCATATCACAAAAGGAGAAGGCCACCAATTTGCTCGAAACGGTTCCTCATGACTCATTACTGACGATCCAAAAGAAAAGCTGAGATATTAACAAAATGCCAAACGATAAAACTTCACGATTCAAACCGAGTTCCGAACAAATCAAGAAAAGCAATACCGATCAGAATCACTTAACAGAATATCAAACCGCCTCAAAACGCATGACAAACGAATCGGAGTAACATAAGTCGCGCCTAATCATATGAAGTAGATGAACCCTCTCACCACGGTTGAATCTTGTCTCCGTCTTTTGCGTCTTTGGTTGGTCCGTCCGGCTTCCTCCAAAGAAGATCCCGATGCCTCCAAAGAAGACGGCAATCGGGTGTGGCTTACGCTTCACGAACCTCTCCAACTCGGGGATCTGCTTTCAACGATGCGGTCGACACCATCAACTTCGCTCCACGGGTAGTCTCCATCTAAAGGTCGACAAATGGATGTACGAAGACAAAATAACAAAGTTCGACGCGAAAAGAAGAAGGCCAAAACAGTGAAGACGAAAGATTATCGAAGTCAAATCTGAACGACAATCAAAAGGAATCGAAAGAGATCAGAACAGACATAAACCTAGTGTCTACCCAAGTCCTCACAGGTCAATCCTAAGGTCAACAAGACGAAACCTTTGCTCTGATACCATAATTGTAACACCCCAACCCGACAAGGGTAGAAGTGTCACATTCTGGTGTCATATCAAAACATACAAATAAAATATTTTCAAACGGAAACCTTAAAAATGAAGTATCAAATCATATAAACAATTGACTGACGAAGAAAATACAATATCCAAAAAGAAATGAAATATCAAAACAAAAACTCTTCAAAGTAAGTCCAAATAATAAGGTAACTAGGGTTGGTCCACTCAGATAATCCAACTCTCAGCCCATCAAAGCCCATCTTCAAACCTAAAACCCGCCGCAGAAAAGAAATGCGGTGAGCTTAAAAAGCCCAGTGAATAGATATAACAAAGAAGCTAAATAAAATCAGAAATGCGAAATGAAATAAGGAAGCTGATAACAAGGTCGCAACGAAAGGGAATCAATGAGTCAAGAAGGATCCTGCAGAACATAGTTATACAGATATCCAAAAAGAACAGATAACAAGGAGAATGAAGCAAAGCAAAGCATCGATGACATATATACAAGCACATACAAACCAAGCATACAAGTACTGAAACATAAGCATAGCAGACGTCGTATCCACGCAACATATATATGGCATACAATCAATTAAGGAAATCAGAAGACATACAAGTCAAAAGGAAATCTAAAGGCAAGCGGAAGCAATTAATTAGTAAGTGAGCATGGCAATCACACAGGTCAAAAACCCTTAGTTGAAAACACAACCAGTATCATGACCAACGGAAGTACTAACAGCAGTCAACACATGGCAGTCACACGTAATAAGTAGGAATACAGTAAAACCGATATAATTAAATGAATTAAGGCATAGCATGGCAACTAAACAAATTAACAAGCCAGACGTCACAAGTTGAACCATTTATCCAATCAAACCGTAGCATAGACAGAAATGTAAACATGGGATGTCAACAATAAGCAGATAAGGACACAACGGAATAGTCATAGTCCACGAGATTAATTGAACGAAGTACACCTAATAAACAGACAAAACTATCGATTACACATTAGCATGGTCACCAGACAATTCAGAGGGTCACATAACAGTGAGATCACATATCATCAGATGGAAACAGGTAACTCAGATAACCGCATAATAATCACATCATCGCAGGATAATCAGTAGCCACATAAAACATGAATAGCATAATCAAATTCAATAAGCATATAATAACCCGACGTGAATGGAACGATAGTCCAAGTAACGGAATGAGAGTGTGACAAACCAAAGCAATGGAATATATATCTTGGTAGTAGAGTGAGTCATATAAGGTCCGAGTAATGAACAATTATCACGAGTATGGTGCGTTGGAGAATACGTAAGGTACAATATAGGTATATCAAAAGTGTAAGTGTTGTCGAAATCTACCACGAGCCGGAACATATCATATCATATCATATCATAAGTAACCATTGTATTCGGAGGGTGACCTAGGAATACCATATATAATAGGAGGAGACCTCAAGAACAAATGGAGTAGCTAGCTCCCAGATCGTGAAGACGCGTATAGCACGCGGCATCATTCACCATATAAATCATATCATATCATATCATATCATATCAAAAAACATATCTAGGATGCATCCATACGCCCCAGGAAACATAGTGGCCAAACATATATCCGAGCTCATAATCATATAACATAACGGGACGGTGTGTAACATCACTCGACACTGCGGAGTCATGCCATTGGTGCATCAATGACATGGTCATGGTACCTCCATGACTAGGAAACATATTTGGCTCGGGTATCAAACTGAAGGGTCAAAGCATAATCATATCATAAGGGTTCATATCAAAGGTTCAGAAGTCGAAGGTTCATATCAGAATTCCATAACATAAGTTCATAATCAGAGGTTCATAATCATAACAAACGAATATCATAGCGAAAAAAATCATACCAAAGGATCATAGTAAAGGGAATCATAGCAAGGGCATCATAAGTGAGATAAGGTCAAGGATCGAAAAGTCATGAGAAATCCCTACTGAAAAGGGGTAGAATATCTGTACCTTAATGCCGATGAAAGGAAAGCAAACGAATGAATGAACACAAAGATACAACGCCGCGTCTTCTTCAAAGAATCTACACGGATTACGGTTCGTACAATATTTATTAGCTCATTTAAGTCATAATGGATTTATTGCTTATATGAATCGTATACATATTTTTAGAGTTATTAAGCGTATTCTCATTTTTAGTAATGGACCGAAATAGACACTTTAGAGTAATAATCATTAAGTAGCCAAACTTAGGGGTTATAAATGATAAATGGTAAACCTAAAGGTTTAATATAATCACTATCATAGTTTAGAGTATATTTTGTCATTTCATGTGTTGTTTAAACGTGTAACATGCATGATCTGTGAGGTTCTATATCAGATTTATGTGTGTCTAAACATGCAGCCATTTCTCATTCCATATATATATATGATCTTAAGTGATTACCTTTATCATTTCATGTGATTCTATATTGTGATTTTATGTAAGATTTCAAATGATATTCATTCACAATTAATGAGCCATAACCTTAACCCACGTGACAACATGCATGCCCCATTCTCTTATTACTCAAGTTAATAATCTATTTTTTTGAATGTACATATATGCGAGTTCAAATGTATACATAGTTACAGCTTCGAAAGTAAAAACGGGATCAATGATCGACATGTGTAGTATTCCTTTTTCATGATTTCATGCGATTGTTTTTATTAAGTGAAGATTAAAACACATCATTTCATGTGAGATTCATTTGGTATAACATGCATTCGAGATGGAACCTTACGACATAAAATCAGAAGAAAAATCGAAACAAGATTTTAATGTGTTACCCTTGTAGCGTGCGAGTGAAGGAAAACAAGGACCAACGAGGACAACATCACGACACAGCTACACTCCTTGTGACCTAAACCCACGAGAGAACCAAACCGAAACAGCCTCCTTCGACCCGTAAACACCCACGACCAACAGCCACACCTTCGAACGTGAAGTCCACAACCATGTTCACCTTATCACAGCCTCCCTTGGTGCACTCCTTATATCGACAGAATGAAGAAGAAAATATTGGGCCGTCACCTTTTTGTGTTTGATCGAATGAAATGGAAGAAAAGTATCCACCGTCACTTTGTTGGTTAGGTTTGAATGTGTGTGTGTTTTTTTTTTTGAATAAGAAAGGAGTTACAAATAAATGGGTAAATGGGATTAAATGAAAATAATGGGAGTTAAATTTGAGTAAATGGGGTTATTGGGGAGTGAATCTCGCCAAATAGGAGGGACAATTAGGAGACCAAATCAATCTTTAATCAAGTTACCATATACACTTAAGTGTTAGTTATCATTTCAAATATAATGTGTTTAGTAATATTGTACATAATTAGGTAGTCCATGCAACTTATATATTGTGTGATATTCTCATAGTAGTCATAAGTGGAAGTCAATTTATTTTATTTTATTTATTTATTTATTATTTTTTTTATCTTGCACAAGTTATTATTTGTTAGTTAGGTTATAAACGTAGTTGACGTAATATACGTATTTTAAAAATTTTAAGCTTGAAGGGCAAAATGGTCTTTTCATACGTTTGAGATTTTAGGGTTTTACACAATGGCTATGAGCATCCAAAGCTCATGGAACTGCAGATTTTTTGGGCTTTGATCAACATGAAGCACATCGAAATTGAAGCTCTGATATGGGACGACATGATGTCATTCCTCAAAAAGCTTGGCTCAAAGATTCCTTATATCAGATATACAAAACTGTTGATCCAAAGAGCTCTTGGACTCAATCGATATCCCCAAGAGACTCAATGACCCCAACAATCGTGACATGTTGTCCGAACCTACCCTAACTGCCGATTCAAGGAATCAACAACAAAGAAACATGGTCTTTGTGTTGCGGATCACCTTCATCGATGAAATCAAAAGCTCTACACATACAAAAGGTATCGGTGGCGGTTGAAGAAAACAAAGTCGGTTTTCTCGATGATGGTCTTCGCACACCCACAAGGAAAACCGAAGAGGAAGTGCAGAAGTGTCGCAAGCATTGAGAGTAAAGGAAGTTCCCTAAGAGGAAACACGGACACAGACGGAAAGTTCCTCTAAGGAAGCTGTTCTATTCCCATTCCTAAGTCTCGAAACGAAAAGAAAGCTAGTGGATGAAAGCTCAAGATACCGAATCGACGATGAGGTTTTCTACTCAAACATCAACCGATATTACTCCATCAAGAGCTAAACCTCCCACCACCACCGACAAAGATAAAGGAAAGACTCCGGTGATTGAGCACGAAGAAGAAAGCTCGATGAAGAGCCTCGGATACGATTACAAGAAGAAGTTCAAAATCATTAGACTCCAACACGTTACGAAAGAGTTTGCAAAGGATCAAATGGGTGGCCCGGAGGGTCAAGTGGTGAAGTCCAATATACACCAATTCGATGCGGTTAATCAACCCGATAAGGAACTGGTGCCACCACTCTTGAGCAACAAAAGCAACAAGAGGATTCTATTGAGTATGACATTGAGGAACCGAAACGAGAAGTCATAGAAAGATAAAGGCGATGAAGAAGTCGCACTCAAGCCAAAGATGATGCAGAGGCCACACTCAAGCTAAAGCGGATGAAGAAGCTAGGATTCAGTCAAGAACAAAGCTAAACCGATAAAGATGACAAAGTAAACTAAGATGACTATCTTCTCAACAGTACAACTCATTCCAAGGAGAAAACTTCTGAACCTCCTAAGGACCCTGAACCTCCTCATAACTCTTCATCATCAGATTCATCCTCTCACTCTTCACCACCACCATCCAAAAGATCAACCAGATCCACATCCAAATCGGTGAAGAAGCCAACGGCCTCTTGGATCTCTCAAGCTAAGACACGAATCGTTAAAGCTGTCAAGCAGGTCAGGAAGAAAGACGTGCTTTACAAGAAGTCAATTTTCTCACGACTGTGCATGATCTTCATGACGAGAATGACAAGATGCAAGTTGAAAGGGAATATATCCAGAAGCTCATGAAAGATGATCTTCAAGGGAAAATGAACGAAATGATCAAAGGTTACACTCACAAGTTCCTTCTTGACATCGTTCCTGGAGTTACAAAGGAGATGTTTACCAAACAACTCTATCCGAATCTTTTGCATTTGGCCAAGCAAACCATGAGATCAACACCAATGCATGTAAACATCAATCCAGTTGATCCCATAATATTCTCAGATGCTGAATTGGTTAACCGGCTGGTAGCTCAAATGTCTAAACGATCTGCAACATTTGCCTCTTACAAAGGTAAATTGTTTGAAACATTGCTGGAATACCAACTCAAATCAAAGATGTAGAGAAGAAGTCGAAAGGCCTAAACGTCCAAGAGACGATGAAGATAAAGATAAGGATAAGAATAACGAGCCTAAATGCCCAAGAAGTCCGGTGAATCATCCTCCATGCAACCTCCACCCCAAAGGACTCCGGCTCAACCACGATCTCCTCCTCGCTCTTCTCTCGACAAACCTCGGGATTACGAGTTACCACCCCGACTCGTAAAACCAAGGATCACTTTGAGTATACGGGTGGTGACGATGAGGAAGTCCTTGAGCCCCAACAACAACCCACCTCTCCCGACAAAGCAAAGAAACCAAGATCATCATCTAAGCCACGGAAGAAAAGAAGAAGTCGCTTAAGGCTAATGTCGTATCATGGCTAGATGAAGATGACACCGATGAATACTGTTGGTTTTCTACACTTGTTAATTCTACTCCCTACCCACCGAAGGTAAAGATCCGAAGACGGTAGTACATTGGAGTATGCAAAGTTCCGCAAGAAAAATTCGAGTGAAGAAGATGATTTAAATCGAGTTGAAACGAATCAAGAATGAAGCTTTTCAACTACTAAAAGATAGCTCGGAAAGTGCCATCGAGGTTGAATACCATCTTGAAAACATAGCACGAGCCATGTCCAACAACATTGATTGGCTCAACCACAAGCAAACATCGACTTCTCCGGAAAGGCAATGTTCCTTACTACACCGATCGGTCTAAACCTCTACCAACGATTGGCGAACCAGATCGACCTAAGATTCCATTTCGCTACTTCTTCAACAACGACTTGGAGTTTCTTCTACACGCGGTGATGGTTCAAGGAAATACACTACATCACTTACCCTTCCGCTCCATATACTCCATATACTCTAAGAAAGCATAGGATTCACCATGTGGAATGGTATTCACCATTGGGATTCACCATTGGCCCGAAGCGAATCTACTACGTGTCGCCAGTTCAAGTCTCAACATGAAGTGTTCAAGACTAAAGGAATCGTTCTTTGTTAAGCATGTAACTCTTCGTCTAAATGGGACTACACTTTACTCAAGAAAATTGTGGTCAAAAGACAAGACGAAAGAGACTATGAATTCGTGAATCGGACTTTCGAACTTGTCTCTCAACGACATTGAAGATCCGATCTTGCCAAAGTACGAGGACGCATGAGACAATTCTTGATCGAAATTCAACGCGAATACATCAAGTCCTTGCTCATATTCATCGAAGCATAGTGATACAGAACGTGTAGAAGATCTACAACTTCTTTGTTGAGTCGTGTCGCACCCGTGTCAACTTCACCGCACCTCGGCTAGAACTTCCCGACATCAACCGACTTCCACAATACACCTCGTCGAGAAACCATTCGGAGTAATTTACCATAGTGAGCTACAACAAAATTGCTTGATGGCGTGTAGAGATCTTCACAAGTTTGGGGATCATACATTGAAGAAGGTTAGGGATGGCTTGGCTTATAGGTTGAAGGATATACATGAAGACATTGGGACACCAAAGCGATGGAACTCTCGTGACGGACGGGATGTGAAGAGGATCATCACCATGATTGATGAGAGGTTGTGCAGAAGGGACCGATTCGTAACACTAGAGAGCTTTGTAGGTGGTCGTCCCAGATTACTCTCACCGCTATCAACGCCTGCTCGCATTCCCCGGTGATATTACTTGGACTTCTGGTACCCTTTAAACTGCGTCTATTTCATATTAATTTGGATGTGTGATTTATAATGACAATGGCTTGTGCACATAAGAGTGTACAACCCGTTCTTATAATGAAAGGACCACGTGGTACGCTTCAGTGCCACAATCCTTATAAAAGGAGCGAAAGCTTCTTACTTTTGAGTAAAACCTATCAAACCTTTCACTTTTTAAGGTTTTGCTCAAAAGAACAAGCACTTCCCCTTACGTTTTCAAAACCTAAAAAATTAGTATTACGTGTTGAGGGGGAGTACTTGACTTAAAAACTTTGTTCACAAACTGTTCCTTGTGTAATCTTCCCACAAAACTCAAAATGGTCATATTTATTCTCAACATTTCTTCAAAATAACATTTATATGCCATTTTGAGGGGAGAAAATTATGTGATAAGAAATATGTTGTGAAACCGCTATTGAATCCTCGTGTGAAAAGACTTCAACCCATGAATTGAAGGGATCCGAACAGGTCTTACATTGAAAAGATTTGTCTTCCAAGACTTATCCAAGTAAATTGTACCTATTCGAGAAGCTCTTGATAGACATGAATCGTGACGGGTTTGACAACCTCTCGGGGTTGTCCACATCTTCAAGGTAATTATTAGAGCTAGTTGTCACCTAAAAGCTGACAATACATCTCTTTAACTATGCAACGTAATCGTGTCTCGCAAGGAATTGTCTATCTTGAGTCGATCAATTCAAAAGTGCGCTCTTTCCTCATTGTGCGATTTCTATCAAAACTCTTAAGCACATGTCGGGGGAGCATTTATGAAAATCTAAAACTCTTGAAGTGTTCAAACATGTTTTCATTCACAAACACTTGAGAGATTTTTATGAAAATGGTTTTATGGCAATGGAGTTATAAGGTGATTAAGGTTAGGAATAACTGTCCTATGATCCGCCAGAGTCGGAGGGATCTACCCAAGGACACTACCAATAGTTAGAATTAGAAGTCCTTAGGTATGATTATAAAAGGAGAAAATGAGAATCGAAGAAAGAAAGAGTTGAAGAATTAAAAGAAATGCAAAGAAAAGGGTGAAAAGAAATAGCCCTCCAAATTATTCAACTTAGGCGATAATCGGGTTCAATTCATATACTCTTGGTTGTCACTTAGTGACACCGGTATTGAAGATTAAAAGTCGTCATGGACCCGGTGGCGCATGCACTAAACCTTCTTAGCCACTCAAGTTTCTCCCAGTGAAGCTTGTTTCATTCTCACAGGAACCCTCGTAAACTATCGGCTTTCTCTTAGAGATTGTTGGTATTGAAGAAGGAGACTCTCTCCTAGTCTCCGCTCGGAAAACCAAAACGCACTATTGAGTCTAGAGCCACGAGATTCATCAAAAGATCTCATAGGTACACTTGACATTTCATCACTTGTTGTTCAACAATAGGAACAACGGTGGTACGTTATCGAGTCCTTCACGGATCTTAGCAATCTGTCGAGAACATTTATGAGAGGTTCACATATGTGATCCTCGGTGATTAAATGGAAACTCGCCGGGTCAACATCAAACAACCACGACAAAGGTCACTTCGTAACTCCTCGTGGATTACGCTTAGTGGTCTCAAACGGTCTATAGTCATGAGGTGATGCTTGATGTACCTCGGCGACTCATCCGAACCGTAGGTGTACTTGGTACATCGCGTTATCTCACTTGTGGGACTCCGGTTCGAGAACGGCCTTTGTGAGAATTAGAGTTGTGTTTTCACACTATCTCATTAACACTCAAGTTCAAACTTGTAAGTGCCGGAATCCGCTTATTACTAACCTTTCTTATGTTTACTTCTATGGAAGCTCGAGCGGATGATCGTGCGATTCTCCACATGCTCATACCAACAACATCACTTATGGAAGTTCTCTCATAATCAAAGGCAACACAAAGTCGAATGATTCTTCGTCAACAAAGAATCTACAAAGTTTAAAGACTTAAAGAACTTCATAAGTCTTGATATCCAACGTCAAAGAGCGTGTGAGCATGTTGGAGAAAGACGTGGAGACACTGGAGCAACAAGGCACTGATGCTGATTACACAACATACTATCACTTTCAAAGAACAAAGAACTAAAGAACAAAGAAAATGAAGACGTCAAAGCAGAACTTGTCAAAGGAAACAATTTCTCTACACTGGGGAGATTGTTCGAATCAAGACACCTCTTCTCACAAGAAAGAAGAATGTGAGAAGACGTCAAAGCTACTATTACATCAGCACCTACAACGTTTATCACTCATTCATTCATCACTAACACTTAGGGGGAGATTGTTGGAATCACTCCTAAACCTTAATTCAAGTGTTAGTGATTCACATGTAATAGTTAGCTTAATATGGCCTTTATGTTTGTTATTAGCTTAGGCTTATGTAGAAGGCCCATAAGCCTAGGCCCAAGTCCATTAAGAGAAAGGAAGGGACTAGGAGTGTTGCCCTAGCTCCCTCTCCTATAAATACCTTGTAATAACCCTCACTTGAGGGTTGGTTGTTCAATTTACTCTTTCACTTGCTACGCATAACCTTTCCTTATATTCATACGCATAGTGTTTGGTAGTTGTTCATCCGATCTCTTCTCTATCTCTTCTCTTGATGCTTGTGTTAGATATATGGTGACCTAACAGCTAACCACCGAGTTCTTTCACACCAAGGAGAACTAATCCTATCACAACGTCGCCTACCCTTTATTAGGTACTAGGCTAAGCACCTAGTTCCATTACTATGGAGGAACTACTACCCATTACAACACAACACCTAATCTTAAGGAGATCCACTCCTTATTACAACACCATCAAGGATATAACCATCCTTGGAAATAAACAAATACTTATATGTATAACGATGCACCTCATCGATTATACGACCTAGGCATTCTTCCCTAATGCCACTTGATTTGATTCCTAGGCATCCTTCACTAATGCCTTTGACTTGACACCTTTAGCATTCTTCACCAATGCTTTCGACACGGACGTTAAGAACCTTTCACTAATGCTTTCATCTTGACTCTTTCGGCATCCTTCACTAATGCCTTCAACACAACATCTACAGAGGAAGAAAGAACTATCAACAAGAGAACCTCAGTTGTCTTGATGATGATGAAGCATGGCAACTCATGGACTTGAGCTTGCTTGACTTCAAGAAGTGGTGATCTCGCCTTTAAGAGGAACCTAGAAGATCACACAAAAACAAAACTACAAACATAGATCTCTTGGATCTGAGGTTATAGAGTTACAATACTTGGAGAAAGTATGTGTGAAAGTGGTGAGCCAAAAGGAAGAAATGGCTCACTATTTATAGAGGAGAAAGTTCACTGTTCCCCGGATCCCACGGATCCCTCCCACAAGGGATACGGCTAGCGTAAAGCTAGGGATCTGTGGGATGCTCCTCTTTGCCCATGGGTATTTTTGGTTATGGTTCATGGGTCATGGGTTATGGGTTGATCCATGGTTTTCTTTCTAGATACAATGTATCTCTAGTGTACAATGAACCTAGTTAAGTGGTTTGGACAAAACCATGGGTTGTAGATTAATACCATTTGTTAGTTTTTACCCATTTTAGTATATACTTGGTTTTACCCATTTTAGTATATACTTAGTTAAGTATGTGTTATCCCAATATGTAAACACTAGTTGTTGTACATATGTATATCATAAAATCACTTATACTTGTTTTAGTGTTTTATGTGAAAACGTAAGTGCGTTAGAAAACTATTGGCTCAAACAGTTTACGTATTTTATTTGTTGCATTAAAATGATTTTACGTTTATTATCGACAAAACATTAGAAGATCGTAAAATATAAATAAACGTTTTTAAGGCTTATATGTATTAACAATCTCCCCCTTTTTGTTGATGACAAAACATAAAATTATTTTAAGGAAAAACTAAAATTCATAAAAGTTTGAATTGTAGTTTTTACTATCTTCTCCACCTTTTTGTCGAAACAAAAAGAGCGTCGAAAAGAAACTAACACAAAGTTTTAGAAAAAAAATATGTAAAAAGAAAAGATGTAAAGTGAGTAAGTGACGGGAATGGTTCTCGTCTTAACCCCCCTTGACGAGTCCATCCCTTTGTGAGGGCGTCAAGTACATAAAAATGTGTGAGATAATGTATTGCAATTGTTTTTGCAAATGGTTCGTCCTTGTGACGAGCAACATTGCAATCGGGTGTCATGAAGAGTAATCCAAATAAGGATCAAGTTGCAGATGGATTTGAAATGTATGGTTTGACACAAAGCTCCCCCTAGCTTTATGGTGTCAAAATCTTCATGTGTATTTTGAAAATCTACAAAATAAAGGTTAGAAAACAAGAGTGTAGTGCATAATTTCCTGCAAATAAGACTCAAGTTAGTAGTAATTTGTGCTTATGGACTACGGATCCCACGGTTCCCTTTGTGGAGGGATCCGTCTAGGCCATTCTTAGGGATCTGGCTGTCTGATGACAGTTTCTTCAGCAATGAAGATATGTCAAACAATGCTAATGAAGAGGTGAAATATATGATTAAGTACAAAACAATCATGTCATATAGATATTCATTCAATAAAAACAATAGATAATCAAGAAAATCTCTAAAACTAAGAGAATGATCTAGCCATACAAGTACTACTAATGCTAACTAGTTACTAGACTTAAAACGCGACAATATGCTTAGGTCTAGGGATGAGTGGACTTGTTGATTTGATCTAACTTTTCAAGGAGATGATTAAACATAAAATGTATCTCATTTCATGCTTCTTGAACAAGTACTTGAGTGATTAGACAATTTGGACAATTATTGTCTTGGTTTGGAACGGGGAGGGAAATGGATATTTTGAGGAGGCTCTATGTGTGATTGTGGGTCTTCATTTTGAGAAGTGGGATGAGGTTCTAAAACTGAAGGTGGTAATGGAAATTCTTCCATATGATCAAGGTTGTTCCTTGCCTCCCATGATGGACTAGTTGGTGTTGTCAGTGGTTCCCTATTCAATGAAAAGGTTGATGAGTGAGTGGCTCTTGGTGGTGAATGATTCAATGAGTAGATGTTTGGGTGAGGAAGAGGATCATTCAAGGAGTGTAGTCCATGCTGAAGGAATGAGGGTTTGGATGGCTTGCTGGAACTAGCCATGTTTGGTTTTAAACTAGATCATTGATAACGCTACACGCGTCGTTCGGGGTCAAAGGAACTTCCTTTTCGTCGAAAGAAGTTTTCAACACCCTAGGCGGTGAACCTAATCGTTGTAGTGTAGTATTAGGGTAAGCCACGGGTATTGATATCGTTCTCTGGGGAATATGAATGCTAGTGAGAAGTTATTACGCTAAGGTTGGGGTTGAGGAAGATTATTTTTATCTTTTATAATTTTTAAGGAAAGGAAAGGTACGAATCTCGGGGTTTGGATTGGGGGTTGGTATTGCTACCGATTACTCTACTTATCTAACTATCTAATCTAAGGTGTATGTAGTCTATGTCTAATTATTGTGTGCTCGTATGATAGTTTAAAGATGTGTTTACTTAGGTTTTACTACTCCTTAATTATCTCCTATTGGTGGTTGAATTGTCACGTCCTTATTCTTAGTTGCGTTGTGTCTAAGGTTGTAGGGTATGCATTTCTCCTAACTCTTTGAACTTACCAAAGGGTCTCGTCTACAAAACCCACTAGGATAATAAAATCTTACTCTAAGGCACTCTTTGGATGGTTTAGCTTACAACTACTCAAAGAGTTATATTCTAAGGTTCACAAAGATTTAATCAAGCATTAAGTACAACGAATGACCTATCGCATTACTAGATCATTAATCAACTAAGATAAGAGACAACCAATCAATATTCAATAATTAAGTTTCATACTCCCTAAGCAAACACACAAGTAAATTAGCCGGACATGGAGAACATGCAAGCATACACACAAATAATCAAAGACATAATTGTATTAATGAAGTAAAACACTTATCTTGATGTAAGATAGGGTTTGGAACCCTAAAATCTTGTACAAGACAACCTTGGTTCGGTTTAGGTTTTACTCCAAAAGACTACTCACTAATCTTGAAAAATTCGGATTCTATATATAAGATTACACATGCGACGGCGTCACCTTATGTTTTGTGACGCCGTCGTGTCGCCGTCATTAGGGTTTCGTCTTGGCCACATTAGACTTGCGGCGGCGTCACCTTATGCTTGTGACGCCGTCCTCTTGACTTCGACGTCGTCTGGATTGCATCTAGGCCGTCCGAGTTGCGACGGCCTACCTTTTATAACTTGACGTCGTCACTTGAAAATAGGAGTTTTGGCTTCGTCCGTCACAAAATCCTTCGGCGTCACGTATAAGCCGTGGACGCCGTCACCTTATGTTTTCAGCACTTTGAGTGTCTCGATTCGACTTTGGCCATTTTCTTCGTATATTCGCCTTTTCGTCCAAATAAGTGCCATTCCAAAGATTTTGCCTTCAAGAGACCTAAAAGTGAAAAGGAATGATATTAAGCAATAACGGATACAAAAGTGATCAAATAAAGACTTAAACGACCCTCAAAAGGTACCTTTTAAAACCTTATCAAATATCCCTACACTTGGTATTTGCTTGTCCTCAAGCAAATGTGCTTTTAGCCAATTAATTTATAAGTTAGAGGTCATGAAGCATTGGTTTAAAACATTCCACAACACATATAAGCCCCGCAAAAGTCATACAAAGCACGAAAATTACATACTAACACCTCACATGGGGTGTTTGGATACTCACATCTCTCTCGGGTGTATATGAAATATAACAAATTAAAAATGGAAGATAAACACTCATTAACCGGTCCTAGTACATAGATTACCATAGGCTTGAGAATAGATCAAACCTCCATCGCTTTGGCGTAAGCACCTAGGAAAGACTATCAAAGAGGTCTTTAAAGGGTTGTAATGTTAGGCTTACGGTAGGAAACAAAGGGTTTGGTGGGATAGGCTATTTAGTGGTAGCAAGTCAAAAATCTTATTGTTACAAGCATACGAAGAATGGCGTTGCTATCTAGACTCTAGCTAACTGAAATAAACAAACATAAAGTTAAAGGATAAATGTAGGATGGTAGCCCGTATGTTTTTTTTTTATTTTTTTTTTTTTTTTTTTTTTTTTTTTTTTTTTTCATACACTTTTACTCTACCATCCTCTACGGTAACATCAAAATGATAGGGATTTATAGGCACATCCCTACACTTGAGTTTTTATTACTCTAACACTAATTTGACCCGAATTGAAAAGATCAAAACACTTAGGGTACATTATTATGCAAACAAAGGGAATTTGAATTTAACGTTCCCTTCCCATCATTTCATAAACTTTAACTTTTCCCATGAATCCCAATCGTCCCAAAACTGTATACAAAGGATATGACTCGACTTAGCAACTCATGCAAGCAACTAGATAATTGAACTAAGGGTTTAGGGTGATAACAATAATGCACTAAAAGTGAGTGCATACATGGTAGGCTAAAGGCGATTTGGGTGTATATTTGGGGTGAGGTGTAAACAATGCTCTTCATTGATATTCGGAAAACCAAACAACCACGAAAAGGATAGGCTCGAGGGGTTAACTAGGGTATCGTGTACTAAAGATGAGTACAACGCAAAGGGTGTGGGGAATTACTCAACCGATGTGGAAGAAGTAATTATATTACGGTATCAAACAAGGGTTATCCTAATGCCTCTTATCATTTAGTTATTCCTAACTACACAAGTGCGATCTTACTAGCGATCTCGAATGCATCACAAAACAAGTTCTAGAATCTAATATACTACGGTTCACACACTAAGCATTAAAGATGAATGCTTTTAATTCCTACTATTCTAAGGAGATCCTCACATTTTGGGTGGAATTTAGGTGGTAAAGGGTTTTGTGCTAGTCATGCAACTTCCTATCCGTGAGACGCTTTTGTTAAGACTAATGGCCCACTCCTATATATCATGAAAATTTTAAATTTGGTGCCAAAATTACCCTAACCGACATTTTCTCATGGTTTATTACACAAATACAATTGGACAAAGCAAATATTCAAGGATAAGCATAGTTTCAAAGTTCCGTTTTATTTTCCCTCCTACACTTAAACCGAACATTGTCCCCAATGTTCCCGAAAGTATCAAAGTTATGATAATGGAAGGTAATTAAAAGCGAAAGAAACTAGTACTCCACGATTAGCTCGGTAGGATCCGTGTGAAGTAGTGGTTAAATCCTTTCCAAGAAGAATTTATGCGTGAAAAGCTCCTTCCAATCTTATGTAACTTCTTCTTGATAAATTAAACCGCACACTTGAAGAAAACAAATGAAACCTTCGTAAAATCGGTTGTAATAATATATATAAGACTCGATTTAAACTAGGATATAATGCTTGTGGAATGGATGTTTACATAATTTACGGAAAATTAAGACCGGAAAATTCCAAAATTTATAAGTAGCTTAGAAAACGAGAAAAAGTAATATGTTGTTTTTACTCCTTCCGACGCCGCCAGTTGCGATCTCGACGCGTCAGTTATCCCGACAAAAGCGGTCCGCAATTTTCGGAAAAATTCGGAAAATTTACATCTTTAGAATCTGGAAAAATTTCGCAAAACATCCATTATGACTCGATACAAGCATTTGACTCGAACAAACACACATATATATCTTTTAGTTAATTGTTATTCTCATGTTTACGTTTCTTTTGAAAATGTGTGTAATCCTCCCTACACTTATCCCTTACGTAAAATACCTTTATATGCAATTAAGACGAGGTTAAAAACAAAATAAAGCATTTTTACAAATTTAAACATGAGAATAAACAATCAATAAAAGACATATGACACTATCAAGCAAACAATTAAGCATGGGTTGCCTCCCATGAAGCGCTTTTCTTTATTTAAGAGTCTTGTAGCTAGACTCGTAGTCGTGCCCTCACATACCGATATAAGTAAGCCTATCCTCAACAATGTCATAAGGATCAAACTTATCATTCAAGTTCCTAGTAGTACGTTCGGTTAGATATGCCTTTTCAAACTTCTCTCCATCGGGATCATAGATTGTTATCCTAATGTGCCACTCTCCATCACCGTCACTAGGCGGTCTATCCCAATCCCATTTGTGTTTAGATTTCTCAACTTTCCACTTATTCATGACAAGGTTGACGGGCAAGCTTCCTAGGAACTCGGTCATCTTCCTAAATACTAAGGCATCCTCGAACGGGTTCACTTCCATGTCCCTAGCCATTTCTTTTTCTTGGAAAGTTGCTTTACTAGTGAAGGCTTCATCTAGGTAAAAAGGTCTTTGGGGGCCTATGAGGTTCTTATCTATCCAAGGTCCATATCTAGAAGGCTCTCTATCCAACCTAATCTCATGTGGGATTTCCTCTTCTTTGTAGTACGTATGCTTTTTGACATCGTAAATTGACCTAGCACTCCCCTCTCCTACCACTATCTTGGACATCTTACAATCGATGATGGCACTAGCGGTAGCTAAGAATCCTCTTCCTACTAGTAATGGGCATGTCGGGTCCTTATTCATGTCTAGCACATGAAAGTCGGCCAAAAGAGTCAACTCTTCTCGTGTACTACCATGTCTTTTATTATTCCTACCGGACGTGCAACACTACCGTCCGTTAGACCTAAGATGGTTTCGTTGGTTCTATTTTACCTAAGTTAAGGCTTCTATGGAGGACAACGGAACAAGATTGATGCATGACCCTAAGTCGGCTAGAGCGTCGAGAGGTTTGGAAGTTCCAAGCCTACGGAAGAGTAAATAGCCGGGATCGTCTAACTTCTTAGGTAAATTATTTCGCACAAAAGCGGACCTATGTTTTCCAAGCTTAAGTTCTAACTCATATTTTTCTTTTAAAGCATTATAATAAGGTGCATGAGCTAAGACCTCAAGAATCGGTTTTTCTTGATGGAGTTCCTTGTACTCCTCCTCTAAACTAGGTTTGGATTCTTGGTTGACGGGTTTCTCAAGAGTAGGTTCTACCAATGGTGCAGGGCCTTGACACCTCATTTTGGATAGCTTGGAACCCTTTTGATAGCATTTACCGAGTGAACCGTTGGGTGTGAGGGGCATGGATGTGCATTCTCCCATGGTGAACAAGAACATGAAGTCGACGAAAACGAATTCACTTTTGGGTTTTTAATAGTATCACTTGGGAGTGCTCCAACTTCCCGTTCATTGAAGGCTTTTAAGAGGGCATCAAGCTTGTTTGTCATCTCGCTTTGTCTTTGCTTAAAATCGGCTTCAAGCTTAGTCAATCGAGTCTCTTGAGATGACAGAATCTAGATGCAATTGCCTCAAGATTAGTGGGGTTCCGGTGTTTAGAGAGTTGAACCTATTAGGTGGACTAGATGAGCTTTGGGGTGTGCTTTAGTTTTGGTTCCACTTAAGGTTAGGGTGATTTCTCCATGAGGGGTTGTAAGAGTTTCCTAAGTTTTTTTGTTCGGGCTTGAAAGTGTACCACTTCTCTCCCGCTCCGTCGGCACGCATGGAGGCGTAGTCCGCAAAAGCTTGTTCGGGGAGTCTTGTGCAATCACGAGTGTCATGGGGACCACTACATAACTCACAAGGTAGAGTGATTTTATTCACTTGACGTGAGGACTTAGGATTTTCGTAGAAACTCATTAGGAATTTTACTTGATCTTCAAGTTCGGTCATCCTACGGTCGGAAGATTGTGAGGTAATGGGAGGCAAGGAGATTGCCTTAACGGTTTTGGGCAGCTCACGGGGGTCATACCAACTTTCATTGTCATAGAGGGCAAGGTCCTCTATTATACCCCATGATTCTTCCGCGGTGAGATCACTAAGTTTTCCACCGGCCGCTTGGTCAATGGATCGCTTGGTGGGGAAGTTGACATGATCATAAAAGATTTGGACTTGGAGCCAAAGATCAATGCCGTGATGAGGGACTTTTTGAAGTAAGTCCTTGAATCGAGTCCATGCTACGTAGAGAGATTCGCCTTGACGTTGTTGGAACATCAAGATGTCATTCTAAGCTTAGTGGTTCTCCCGGTGGGAAAAATTGAGCAAGGAAGCGAGGTAAGATCATCCCAACTTGAGATGGAGCCGGGGAAGTCGCTCAAGCCAATTACTAGCTTGGTCCCGTAGAGAGATTGGAAGAGACGCAGCGCGTGGTCTCCCGAGTAGTAGCATCAAGGTCGATGGAATCGACGATTTTAAGAAATCCACGAGATGTCGATTTGGATCTTCGAACGAAGTCCATGGAATGCACATCCGTTTGCACCAACCGGATGGTGTCGGATCGTAGGGCCGTAGTTCGGGCTTGGTCGGGAAGCTCAATGGTGTTCCTATAGCCTAAGTGGCTTGGTCTCGAGTATTCACAAAGAGTACGGGCTCTTGGCGGGTCATTTGGTGGTGGGTTGATGAGTGGTGGTTGGTTATCACCTTCCATGATGAAAAGTGATGGAATTACAAACAAAGGTCACGAAGAAGGGGGATAGACTAAGAGAAAGCTAAGAATGAGAAAAAAGTTTACTTGATAGGAATCAAGTAAAGAAACCTAAACGAGGTGGACTACTAACTAGTTATTCTATTCCCGCAGTGCGCCTAAAACTTGATAACGCTACACGCGTCGTTCGGGGTCAAAGGAACTTCCTTTTCGTCGAGCAAGTTTTTCAACACCCTAGGCGGTGAACCTAATCGTTGTAGTGTAGTATTAGGGTAAGCCACGGTATTGATATCGTTCTTTAGGGAATAGGAATGCTAGTGAGAAGTTACTACGCTAAGGTTGGGGTTGAGGAAGATTATTTTTTATCTTTTTATACATTTTTAAGGAAAGGAAAGGTACGAATCTTGGGGTTTGGATTTAGGGGGTTGTTATTGCTATCGATTACTCTACTTATCTAATTATCTAATCTAAGGTGTATGTAGTCTATGTCTAATTATTGTGTGCTCGTATGATAGTTTAAAGATGTGTTTACTTAGGTTTTACTACTCCTTAGTTATCTCCTATTGGTGGTTGAATTGTCACGTCCTTATTCTTAGTTGCGTTGTGTGTCTAAGGTTGTAGGGTATCGTTTCTCCCTAACTCTTTGAACTTACCAAAGGGTCTCGTCTACAAAACCCACTAGGGATAATAAACTCTTACTCTAAGGCACTCTTTGGATGGTTTAGCTTACAACTACTCAAGGAGTTATGTTATATTCTAAGGTTCACAAAGATTTAATCAAGCATTATACACAACGAATGACCTATCGCATTACTAGATCATTAATCAACTAAGATAAGAGACAACCAATCAATATTCAATAATTAAGTTTCATACTCCTAAGCAAACACACAAGTAAATTAGCGGACATGGAGAACATGCAAGCATACACACAAATAATAAAAGACATAATTGTATTAATGAAGTAAAACACTTATCTTGATGTAAGATAGGGTTTGGAACCCTAAAATCTTGTACAAGACAGCCTTGGTTCGGTTTAGGTTTTACTCCAAAAGACTACTCACTAATCTTGAAAATTCGGATTCTATATATAAGATTACACATGCGACGCGTCACCTTATGTTTTGTGACGCGTCGTGTCGCCATTAAGGTTTCGTCTTGGCCACGTTAGACTTGCGACGGCGCCACTTTATGCTTGTGACGCCGTCTTCTTCGACTTCGACGCCGTCTGGATTGCATCTAGGCCGTGCGAGTTGCGACGGCCTACTCTTTTATAACTTGATGTCGCCACTTGAAAATAGGAGTTTTGGCTTCGTCCGTCACAAAATCCTCCGACGGTCGTCACAGATAAGTCGTGACGCCACCTTATGTTTTCGGCAGACTTTGAGTGTCTCGATTCGACTTTGGCCATTTTCTTCAGATATTCGCGCTTTTCGTCCAAATAAGTGCCATTCCAGCATTTTGCCTTCAAGAGACCTAAAAAGTGAAAAGGAACGATATTAAGCAATAACGGATACAAAAGTGATCAAATAAGGTACATTTTAAAACCTTATCAATCATCCTTTTTCTAGTCCGAAAGGTTTGATGCTAATCCGTGCGGTTCTCTTAGCACTTGTTGGATGAGTTTGATGAGGTGGGATTCTAGCATTATTATCTCTAATGGGAGATGTTTCGGTGGATGAGATTTCATGTATCATTTGACCCTTTCTTTTGGATGATCCTATGGTTGAAGAGTTGTTGCTAAGAGCCTTAGTCATAGTGATGATGATGTTAATATAAACTTCTAGTTTCTGATTTTTGAGAGGTAAGTGAGAGTGGTGCCTTAACCCTAAGGTTTTTTGGTTTATAAAGGATAATTTGAATTAGGAAATTAAATACTTGACCACTAAGAGGATTAAGCATGCACTTAGGATATTGATCAGCTCTAGAAGGATAATAAATGAAGGCTAAAAGTAGTTAGATAACCAAAGGTGACTTAAAATTGAATATGGAAGTTGATATAGGCTTTCTGCTACGGATCCCACATCCTCTCATCGGGGATCCGTGCGGTTAAAGACCGTGGATCCGGCTGTTAGGCAGGTTCTAGTTGAAATGATTATGCTTTTGTAAAGTTTATTATCTATGGATTTCGAGGTTTTGACTTAAACTTGAAGTCTTTAGCTGATGGGTATCTTAAATGCTTATCCATAGGAAGTGAGGATGCTTAATGGTGGTTTTGGGTAACAAAATCTTACTTTAGGTAGTCCAACTAAGTGTTTGGTAAAGATTCCATTTGATTTTAAATGGTAAGATCGTGATCAATAATCTTAGAAGTTAGATGATGACAAGGAAAATTCACTAAAATCTTAAAAATTAGAGAAAAATAAAAAACTAGTCATGAGCCTAATTTTGAGTCAAAAAGTGATCAAGATCAATTTGCTAAAATTGATTGATATACCAAACTAAGTGTTATGAGATGTGACAAATAATGTGTGAGCGTTGGAGCGGAATTATGGTGAGTTTTGATGAGTTGATAAATCAAAAACACTTTGAAATATATCCTAGGTAAGCCATGGATAAGTGTGAGGCTTTCAACTATTTGAGGAAGACTTAGTTGGCTCTAGTATCTTATGTTTGACTAGTGTGAGGTGATCTAGTAAGCTATTTTGATGTAAGCAAGTATGTATTGCTCATCAGTGCTCACGGATCCCGCGGTTCCCTTCGGGAGGGATCCACTAGTTCAAATCTTGGGATCCGCCTCTGCAGATCGAAGGCTTTCAAGAAATGTGCAACTTTGCACTTTTTGGTAAATGCTTCTCCTAGTTGTTTCTATAGAGACTAAATGCAAGAATACAACAAATATAAATCATAGCAAAGTAGGAAGTGTTAAAAGTTCCTAAAATGAGTGACGACGACCACTTGAATATTTTCAAGGAGTCGTAAAATCTCATTCTACAAGTTCCTAAGTTACGATTGTTTAGTGCTAAGATATGGCAAGACCTACCTACTACACTATTCTACATAAGCATTGTTTAAGTGTTACAACCCATTGTTTGAAATTGTTCTTCACAAATTTAGGTCTATGGTCTTACCTCATTTCTCTTCTCCTTCACGTCCTTGCCCGTCCTTCACTCTTTATCATACCATATTCACTTCTTCTTTCTCAAGAAATTGGCGAAGCACTTGAAGATTCCCTTGGTTTGTTGCCATTCGGGTGATTCATTAGGAATGTTTGGCAATTGGTTAATGTAGTCCAAGGGGTCAAGATCGGTATTTCCGAGTGGGTTGCTACTACTTCCTTCACCTCCTCCTTGTCTCTCCCTTTCATCCGAGGAATCCGTGGGTGGGTGAGGCCTCTTGCCTTCCACCATAAACCTTGTTGTTCTACCCTTGGTTAATGGTACCATAACTTTGTTGCAAAAGCTATGATCATAGGATTGTGGAGAAGGATCTAATGCAAAGATGAATTTAGCAAGACGGGTTAGGAGCATTGCGTACGGGAGTACCATTTTGTCCATGCTTCTTACACTTTCCATTCTTTTGATCATGTAGTAAGCAACGTTGAAACGAGTCTCGTTCACTAGGCAATAGATCATGAAGCTTAGACAAGCGTTGGGGTGATCCTTGTTTCCAACTAGACATACCACATTCTCCCTCACCACATTCTCCCATTTCCTATACAATGCATACATTTCCGAAAGCTCCATTTGGAAAGGATCCCTATAGATCACCTTCGAGTTCCTAGTGACTCTTGATGGTGATGCTCTTGGCATGAACACGGTGTCCCTCACCGTGGTTGCTTCCGGGATCATGGAGTGGTAGATAGCATGATGATCAACCATTGAGTGTAGTTCTTCCAAAGACCATTCATTGAAGTACATGCAAACCCTTTGGTACGGAACCCCTATAATTCTTCCAAACTCTACAAGTGAAAGACTAAACTCTTGCTCATTGATGGTGAAAACGATCGAGATGGACCTATCTTGATTTCTAACTATTCTCATGGTCTTGTAGAACTCAAGCACAAAGACCGGGCAAATTTGCTCGTTTATGTCCAATAAACAATCAAACCCAATAGTTCCAAAAACTTCTCTTATGTCGGTATTTGCAAGAAATGATGGATCAACAACTCTACCTTCGTGAAAGAGTCTCCTTTCAAGCATCTTAAAGGCTTTCCTATCGTCCGGAATTAGTCCATCTTTCCTATGGTACATGGTATGTAGTGAGCGGTGTCATGGTAATCTTGTTGCTTATTGCTTGGCATGATTGTTCCTAAACAATACAACCACAATGTGGTGTTAATTGTGAATAGTAACCTAGAGGGTTAGATCACAATTGTGCTCTCATCATCTTTTTTGAATTCAAGAAATGTGTTTAATTTGTATTAACAATGTTAATTCTTTGATTTAGATTATCTTAGAAAACAATGTGGTGACAAATTATGATAAACCCATTTGAACCCAACTCTTAAAGATAAAGAAATTGTAATCCTAGAAATCAAGGAATTAAATTAACAATGTAGTGAAGATTATACTTACACAAGTGATTGTTAAGCTTGAAAGAAGTGATCAAATTGCTCCTTTGAACAATAGCTGAGTTCTTGTTCGTGAGTCTTTGAGGTGAATATAATTGTGGAACATCCACAGTGATCATTCTTTAACTTATACTGTCTTTTGTTGGACGGATCCCGCGAATCCCTCTCTTTTGGGATCCGGCTAGTGTAAACGCAGGGATCCGACATGACAACAAAGATCAGCTTAAGCATTCCTTGATAACTTTGGTTTGGGAGTTCTAAAAGCTCCTAGAATTTGATGTTTAGGCTCAATAACTTGTGTTTTGAGTTTATTGACGGTTTAGTACTAATCCTACTAGACGTGGTTCCCTTTTTAAGAATTAGTCACAATTCTTAGAAGGTTTATCAAAGATTATGATAAAATCCTATTTTATCATAATACAAGAGGTTTCACACGAAAATTTATTGACATAGATGGAGTGTCAATAATTCCTTGGTGATGAATAATGATTAAGGCTATCGAATAAACAAGAAATCATTATTACGAGTTGGTAGTGTAGTCTATACAAATCAATCGAAGAATACTATTCTTGATGATGACTTTAATATAGATAACTACTAGAATAATTACAAATAGATATAAATTATGCGACTAAGATTTTAACAATAATAAAACAAAATTAGATTATTAACGATCATACCTTAGCTAAATATTATTTTTAAGAAAAGAAGTATTTAGATGAAATGATTTGTGATCTTCTTGGAATCTTCAGATTCATGTGTGAAAAACACAATACTTAGACATTCTTTTTGCGAAAAGAAATATTTAGATAGATTTTTCATGATCTTCTTGGTAAGCCCGAATCCAAATATATGGAGAATATTTAACAAGGAAAATGTTAGAGCATTCTATCATTGTCCAACAATAAACATTATAACGATTTTTAAAACATGACTTGAAAAATCCTTCTTTTGTAGTTTTCAAACATACACGGATCGTATCAAGTTTTTAAAGTACAACATACTTTAAGAAACTTGGTAACGAAGCTCTGTTGTCAATTGTGGAAAACTAGAAGGGGGGGTTGAATAGTTTTACCAATTTAAAACTTTCATTTAAATATTTAGATCAACTTATGTCAATCTATTTGGTTGTTTATGTTGGACGTTGATAGATAGATATATATAAAGGTGTAATAAAAGATAAAGAGTAAGAAGCACATCACCACGACACAAGTATTTATAATGGTTCGGCTACAAGGACACCTTCCTTGCCCTACTCCACTCCCCGAGTCACCTACACGAGAGTTTGTAAACACTACACCAATCTCCTTATGGCGGAGAAGCCTTCACAACGTCACTTACACCTTTTTCCGGTACAAAGCTAAATACCGAGTTCTTTCACACCAAGGCGAACCACACCTAACACAACGTCGCCTACCCTTTATACGGTGCTAGGCTAACCACCGAGTTCTTTCACACCAAGGAGAACTAATCCTATCACAACGTTGCCTACCCTTTATTAGGTACTAGGCTAAGCACCTAGTTCCATTACTATGGAGGAACTACTACCCATTACAACACAACACCTAATCTTAAGGAGATCCACTCCTTATTACAACACCATCAAGGATATAACCATCCTTGGAAATAAACAAATACTTATATGTATAACGATGCACCTCATCGATTATACGACCTAGGCATTCTTCCCTAATGCCACTTGATTTGATTCCTAGGCATCCTTCACTAATGCCTTTGACTTGACACCTTTAGCATTCTTCACCAATGCTTTCGACACGGACATTAAGCACCTTTCACTAATGCTTTCGTCTTGACTCTTTCGGCATCCTTCACTAATGCCTTCAACACAACATCTACGGAGGAAGAAAGAACTATCAACAAGAGAACCTCAGTTGTCTTGATGATGACGAACCATGGCAACTCATGGACTTGAGCTTGCTCGACTTCAAGAAGTAGTGATCTCGCCTTTAATAGGAACCTAGAAGATCACACAAAAATAAAACTACAAACATAGATCTTTTGGATCTGAGGTTAGAGAGTTACAATACTTGGAGAAAGTATGTGTAAAGTGGTGAGCCAAAAGGAAGAAATGGCTCACTATTTATAGAGGAGAAAGTTCATTGTTCCTCGGATCCCACGGATCCCTCCCACAAGGGATCCGGCTAGCGTAAAGCTAGGGATCCGTGGGACGCTCCTCTTTGCCTATGGGTATTTTTGGTTATGGGTCATGGGTCATGGGTTGATCCATGGTTTTCTTTCTAGATACAATGTATCTCTAGAATACAATGAACCTAGTTAAGTGGTTTGGACAAAACCATGGGTTGTGGATTAATACCATTTGTTGGTTTTTACCTATTTTAGTATATACTTGTTTTTACCCATTTTAGTATATACTTAGTTAAGTATGTGTTAGCCCAATCTGTAAACACTAGTTGTTGTACATATGTATATCATAAAATCACTTATACTTGTTTTAGTGTTTTATGTGAAAACGTAAGTGCGTTAGAAAACTATTGGCTCAAACAGTTTACGTATTTTATTTGTTACGTTAAAATGATTTTACGTTTGTTATCGACAAAATATTAGAAGATCGTAAAATATAAATAAACATTTTTACGGCTTATTTGTATTAACAAAAACCATCACCACCACCCACATGCACCCACCACCACCTCACACCCCATCACCACCCACACGCACCCGAACTACCACCCTACATCCTTTCCACCACACAAAGTCCACCATCACCATCATCTTTACCACCACCACCCACAACCCTGACACTACCTTATTACTTAATAAGTTTTGTATAACTTATGAAAAATGGTTGTTGGGCAGTGGGTTTATTGGGTCTGATTTTCAACCCAATGGTCTCTGACAATGTATTTAAACATAAAATAGCCTAATCTAGTAAGAATCTGATATAAGTCAGCAAGAACATCACTCACCGATAAGGATCAGAGAGTAAGTCACCCTCTGATGAAAATCAAAGGTCTTACTCTCTGATGGTTATCAAAAGTGTTACTCCTGATGCTTATCAGAGAGTACACCTTATCAAAGGACAATAAAGTAATATATTGGGTACAAAAGTTTTCAGCATTGGAAAGCCAAACGCACGCTCCAACTAGTATACTAGGCACATGCTATCTACTCCCAGGCCGGCTAAACCACTATACCCATGTGCATCCACAGTATTCCTTGGCCTATTTAAACGCAACTTTGTAACCAGGATAAGTAGGATTCTAAACAAACACATAAAATAAAACTTAGCTCTATAGTTGAAAGAATCCCCTTTCCTAGAAACTTCTATGCAAACCTAGTTTCCTCTATATTTTCCGAAAGGAGTGTTTACATTTGTTGCTCAACCAGAATAGTTTTATGAGAGTTATTCCACTGTAAATCTTTGATTCTTTAATAAAGATTTATACATGTTGAAAAGTATAAATGGTATTATTATGGTTTTGGGTGATGTTGTTACTATCCTTAGTACTAGTAGGAAGATTTTGTCATTTACTCAAACCTTGTGGACCAGCAAGTGGTATCAGAGCGGGTGGGTTTCTCATAATCCAGATCCATTCTTGAGTGACTGCTAATAATCCATAGCCGTTCTTGAATGATGACTAATAACACAAAATCAAAAAAATACATAAGACCTCACCAACCGAAATGCCCTCCTCAATATCCCTTTTTACTTCTCACGCACACAAATGAGTGCTTATATAATTTTTGTGTAGCGAAAAGCTCCAAATGCTTCTTTTTAACTCGTTTAACCATACTAGAGACATTATAAGTGCGGTTAAGGTTACTCTCTAAAGCAACCAGGAGGGAGAAAGAAGTGTTAAGCACTATTGCTAATGGTTCATCCGAAGTAAATGAAAGAGAGGAGCATCCGGGAAGTATGGTTTGTATTCAGTCGTGCTAGAAAAGTTGGATCAGCGAATGTTCGCTAAGTCATGCAGCTCTTGATCCTCAAGAAACTTCACTGAAGACACCAACAACAAAGGATTAAACTTTAATGTCTTATTCTTTTATCCTCGTTGTACATCAGTTTGTAAGAAGAAGCCTTAAGCTCCCTTACAATTGAATGTTTTACAAATAGGCTATTTTTGTCTAAAAAAGCAAGGAGGCTGTTGGCTAAAAAAAACTAATATAACAGTCTCTGATTTAGATAGAATAGCCTATTATTACTATCATAAAGACGCTGAACCAATGGTGACTCTAATCTATGACACTAAACGTTCAAGATCAGAGTCTGTTTCTTCTTCAGCAAACATCAAGGATAAGAATGTAATTGTTTATCATTGTATTCCTTGTTGTAACTCAATATGTAAGAAGAAGACGTTATGCTCACTTACTACTGATTTAGATTAGGCTATTTGTGTATTCAAATAGGGGGAGATTCTTCTGATTTTCAACCCAATGGTCTATGATAATGTATTTAAACATAAAACAACCTAATCTAGTAAGTCTCTGATACAAGTCAGCGAGAACAACACTCACTGATAAGGATCAGAGAGTAAGTCACCCTCTGATGAAAATCAAATGTCTTACTCTCTGATGGTTACTAGAAAGTGTTACTATATGATGGTTATCAGAGAGTACACCATGATGATTGTGAGTGATAGGTGCCTCACTAATGATCATCAGTGGATGTAAACTCACTGATATAAGAAATCAGTGAGAGTTGTATAAAGCTCAACCAACTCCAAGCTTCAGGGAAGTCGAAGACCAACCGAAGAAACACTTTGTATAATTGATGCGGTGTCAGGAAGCAAGGTATAAGGAGCTACAAACAACACCAGTGGGACTAAGGACTGACAAATGCCTCAGTTACCCTAAAGACTTATCTCTATAAGGGACTTGGTATCTGATAAATGGACGGGAAACTCATTGGGAAGATAAGCGTAAGGTCTTATCAAATGACAATAAAGTAAGATATTGGGTACAAAAGTTGTCAGCATCGGAAAACCAAACGCACGCTCCACCTAGTATACTAGGCACATGATATCTACTCCAAGGCCGGCTAAACCACTATACCCATGTGCATCCATAGTATTCCTTGGCCTATTTAAACAAAAATTTATAACCAGGATAAGTAGGATTCTAAACAAACATATAAAATAGAACTTAGCTCTATAGTTGATAGATACCCCTCTCCTAGGAACTTCTATCCAAAGCTATCTGCCTCTAGATTTTCCTTAAGGAGTGTTTACATTTGTCGCTCAACTGGAATAGTTTTACCAAGAGC
Organism: Chrysanthemum lavandulifolium; assembly: GCA_022545495.1. Taxonomy (NCBI): domain Eukaryota; kingdom Viridiplantae; phylum Streptophyta; class Magnoliopsida; order Asterales; family Asteraceae; genus Chrysanthemum; species Chrysanthemum lavandulifolium. The sequence goes on along the minus strand of JAHFWF010000045.1, from coordinate 27,154 downwards.
TATTCCACTACAATAAATTAATTTCTTTAACAAAGAGTTATACACGTTGAAAAGTACAAATGGTGTTATTATGGTTTTTAGTGATGTTGTTACTATCCTTAGTTCTAGTAGGAAGATTTCATCATTTACTCAAACCTTGTGGACTAGCAGGGTTATTGGGTGGTGGTGATGGAAAAGAAAACGGTTGTAGGTTACGGGGCAATGATCATAGTAGTGGTTATGGAGGTGTTGAAGATGTAAAATTTTGAAATTATGAAGAGGTTGAAGTTATCTATGTCTTACTCAAATATATATAAGAACCGTAGACGATTAAGACAAACAAATAACCTATCTATGTTCTAATATTCACATGGTTCTTAGCAAAACATTAAATAGTGTCAAATTAACTTCGCATTGGTGAACTAGTTAAAGATTCGGAATAAGCCTAATTCATATAATTTCACTATAACGATCCTTGATAATCCTCCTTTGTTCTTCACCCGTAAGAAACCTATATACTACACACACATGTGACCTTGAATGGGACCAGTCCCTGTGATTCTTTATGACAAACACAAAAGGGTATTTTGGTCATTTCACATATATTTTCCCACTTTGACACATTTAGTCCTCATGGCTATTTTACATTATATCAGAAGTCCTATACAGTAACTTTTATTGCATTCTAAGTCACAACTACACAATATGTTGTATATGATGAATTATTGAGCCAAACTTAAGATCTCATTCATGTGTTATCTTATCAAAAGATATGTATCCATTGAGACTTGCTAAAGGATATGTCATGTTGTGCTTAGACTTATTTACTGCATATGTTTATAACAATAAACATATATTCCAAAGTTGTATGTTTTATTTTCTAAATCTTTCAAGTGAAGTTTTATTCCAAGCTAAGGATTAACGTCTAGCTTAGATGGAATGTTACTGCCCATATATTTTACAAAATCTACGAATTAAGAAAAATAAACATACTACTCCCGCTAGCTTTTAGAAATACTCAAGAGTTATCTTAGTTTTAATTAAAAATCAAAACATAGGTTTAATTCATCTCCTAGATGCATGCTTTGATCCATATTTGGATTCTTGCATTCTGTACACTTCCAAAGATTATATGAATTCATAAAAATCTTTTATTTACCTACCGTCATCGCAAAGATATGATTCAAGAAAGATTTTTTGATATTCCATTATCATATTTCATAATAATGAATACAAGTATGACAATTAATCATCTTTATATATTTATTATGCGTAGAAAAGAGTATTCAATTACATTCAATTGCTTGATTATGATTAATAATCTTGTCACAAGGCATGCATTAAATATGTGTACAATATTGTCTATATGAGCTCGATACAAAGAATCAAACCACTTTAATTTTATTCTTATTGAAAAAACTCACATTTACTCCACAGTCTAACTGTTTAGTTTAAGATAAATCAAGTTTCACAAAGTTGATTATCTTTATGGAAAACATCTTAATATTCATAGTATGATTAATTTACCAAATTCAAGAGTCGATAATGCATCTTTATGATTAACATGTTCAACTTGATCCTGTTACTCATATCCTCAGCATTGATATAAAATATATCAGTCAAGTATTTGAGTTATCATTGCAGGTCTATGAATGATAATTCCATCATCCCGTGGTTTAACATTTATATGTTTAGCCCCATCATGATATTCACTAGTGTGTTTTAGAAGGTTATGTATTTTGTAGTTGTATCTCTTCAAGATCTAAAAATGCTCCCACTTGCTTTTCTTAAGTAGAGACTATCTATAAATACTTAGCATGTAGAGTAATAATAAATTGTTCTCTTTTTGGACATTACAAAATATATTGATAGTTCTTGACTCTAGTTTGTTAATAACTTGCTTCATAAGAATTTTAACAAATTTAGAACTTCAATTTTAAAATTTAATGTGATTCATCACATTTGATAACAAAATGGTATCTTATTAACCTTCTAGGTTGCAGTATTATTGAGTATATTCAAGGCATACACAATTTTCTAAGCTTGATACCTTTGGAGGAAAAGGAGTTAAAGTTATCTTAAATCAAATAATACCAGTAGAGTTTGATTTCCTAATCGAACATACCATAAAATAGTGGTATTTCATAATGATTGATATTGTGAGACAATCTAATAATATGTAAGATAAACCTATTTCTTTGGGTCACCTATTTGCCATCTAAGCCAAACTGAATGGTATCATAGAATTTACAAGCCTATTGAATGCTTTATAACACAATTCTTTGATCAAATCTATGACTTCATGTGTATGTCATTAGAAGAAGACATAAACATATATTATCTTACTATACGTTATAAGTCTTGATCAACTCAAGGACTTTATGTACATGTATTAATCAGAAGACACAACTAGTTAACGTCTTACTTTATATCAAGGTTATAAAAATTGGTCAGTGATACCGTGGCGGTCGACCACCTTCAAGCGATATATCGGTTTCTCGGCGGGGACTATAAATTATAAAGGAATTTATTTATTAGCAATATCCTAAATAAATAAGTCAATAACCCCAAAAAATTAAAAATTTTAACATGCTTGAAAAATAAAAACCATAAGTCCATAATTATTTATCAATTTGAAAAAAACATTGGTCGAGGTTGACTGATTTTGACTACCATAATGACTTATTTTGACTGATTTTTGACCTATTGTGCCTGATCTTGACCATAACCTATATATTTGACCGATATGCGAATTTCGTGGTGGTGGACCGCCGCCAACTGCCATGGTGCCGCCATATCGGCCGCCATGATCAATTTTTACAACACTGCTTTATACTAGAAGTCTTGGAACTATTAAAAGACTTCATATTTGTGGCTTTACAAGAGACATAAACCTGTTTAACTAAAGTAATTTTGAACACCAACTCTTGGTTTCAATAGTAATTGCAAGTTAATTGGTTACTTCATATATTTATGACATTCCAAGAACATAAAAATATTTAAGTTGAAGTAGTCTTTATTCGTATCTTGACATATGTTCTAAATAGGGAAACACACATTTTATGTGTATAAGCCTTGTAGAACATTTGTCTCCCACCTTGTGGTAAAGAGAAACCTTTAATCATATTGTTATGTGTTGTACTTTGCACACAATAAAAATTTCTCCCACTTGTGCATGAAATAACATCATGTATGCAGACAAACAACATGACACACATTTGTTTATGTGAACAATATGATAGTGTCATAGATATTAGCATTACGAGTAGATGTAGAACCACATTGTTTAGTAAGGAATCGAGAACGACTATCCTTGAAAACATGAGTGTCTATAGTTGGAAAGTAATGTATTATCTTGAGACAAACTAGAAAATAATCTGGGTTACTAGCAAGATAATAAAGCTTGTAGCTCCCACTGAATAAGAAAACACTTTTTAGTAATATAACGCAATGCTCCTATTGGATCTGACAACATTACTAGTCTTACATAACCAGTGAAAACAAATAGTGATCTATTTACTTCCGACTCAATTTGAATGCCTACAAGTAACAATTACTTAGGTATTATAAAGAGTGTATGAATTTCTACTATGTAAATGAGGGACTGTTAATCAATGCTATTTAGTAACTTGAAAATGGGGCATGCAATTTCCTCCTTAATATGCCTACTATTCCACAAGGATGTGTAGCACCTTTATTTTGAGTTAAAGCAAAACAACTAGATAAATCGTGCTAGTTTGCCTTTACCAATTATGCGGTAATTCGTCCGGTTTCTAATTAAATAACTTAAAAAATATCATACATCAAGATGTAGTTATTTGTTAGCTATAGGAACATATTCTCTAGTTAATCAAATGTCTTATTTGTCTCAAAAGAATTCAACAACGAATAAGGGTGATGAAATCTCTATAAAAAATAAGATGTGCAATCTACTTAACTATGTAAGTTTGCTATGAGTTATATTAAAATTAGGACAATTACAATATTCCTATTATAGCTTTCTCGAACACGAAAAAAATAGGATTGAGTCTCACTCTTTCTAACATGGAAAGGAGACCCGGTTTGTCTTTTTTAGTAAAATCAATTCTAGCAAAAACCCTTATGGGTGTGGATCGATTTACCAATAAAAGAACAAAACCACGTTTACGCTTTTAATGTTGCATTAATACTAATAAAAGAATTTACGAAGTTCAATTTTAGTATTTTCGATAATTCTCATTTAAAGAAAATTAACTACCATAGTTTAAATAGATAAACCAATTAATTTTCTTAAGGCTAGAACCCTAATTGACATATCACCATCACATCAGTTGATCTGCTAGCAATGGTGTTATTCAAGAAGGTCAGTGTGGAACAATCATTGCAAATCATGTACAATTACTAGATCATTATAGAACTTACTAATGACACTGGGGATAATCAAGTGGTGTCAGGTAAGCATGTTTCATCCCATCTTATGCCTCAGGCTTAAGGATTTCACCACCGTCTCACGATGAGTGGAATACCATTAACTCAATTAAGTCGTCCCATAAAGAACTGTAAATATTCCACCACCGTCTCACGATGAGTGCTAATTTACCTTGGGTTGCAATTTACCTACGTCTCACGTAGAGTAAAAGGCAAATGCAAGTGTTCTTACAATTGGATGTCATAAAATTACATTTTAAAGGGTATGATTTATTTGACAAATAAAGTTTATATCAAATATGTACGAAGAAGCATGCATACATCTTTGTATCATAGGTTTTTATAAAAAAACTTTACTCAATTAAGTTATTTATTACAGTGTATGTCACTTAAATTTATATGCTAATCCTATGAATATAAAAATTAATGACATAGCACTTTAAAAATTGACGATTCAATGTGATTTTATAAATTAAAGTAATATTCTTTATATCGCGGTATTGGTAAAAACTAATTAAAGAACGACCAACCACTATATCGTACTACCACATGAGTTAAAGACCCAAGTTCTTTCGATAATTCTCTCATATGCCAAAGCATATAGTGGAGCGTGGAAAAGAAGACGGTCAATCACCCTAAAAATGATTTTTCAAAAACCATTCACTTGCAAATTATATCCTGGTAGCTTCGAGAGAGACCCACACACTCAATAATTTTCAATCCATTGGTTGATGCAAAACTCGTTATCAATAAGAAGATGCAAACTTTAATTTAGAAAAAACATTAAAGAGTTTATTTAAACATGTTAAAAGAAGTTTTATCCTAGTAGCTTCGAGAGAGACCCACACCCTCAAAAACTTGCTCATACACGTTTGATTAAACCTTATTGTTTCATGGTTATTAGTCATGTTTATTTATTTTATAAAAACACCTTACACATGTAATAACTCATAAAAAGCAAACAAATAAACAATTAAAAACATTATAACATTTACCGTAACAATTAACAATTAATAGCATGCAAATTACAATCCGATGACAACCTAATAATAACCAACTAAGTTCAGTATGTATATATTTAAATAAGGCTCCCACTCGGTTTTCAAGCTAGGTACCAAGTGGACCACATACATCGATAAAATCGATCGCGTAAGCCTTAAACAAATATATACAACATAGCACATAAAATTGATTAAAAATTATAGGAAAGAGTTTTCCCCAACCTTAGATTTAATTATGAATTTTTAGTGACCGTGTGTCTTACAATAAATTACTGAAACATCTTAATTAATTCAAGGTCAAATCACCGAATTTACATGTAAATCAGTTAACATTTAATTTAAGCATCATATATCTAATATCAAAAATTACAATTTATGATAAAACGTACATGTTTTCATCATTGGTATCAAATTAACAATTAATATAGGCAAACAAGATCAAATACCGCCATATAATAAAAAAAAATTACATGTTATAAGCACGTAAAAATTGCATACACCCTAGGTTTTCGTTCTACCAAATTTTAAAGATCATAAAGATCAAATATTTTAACTCTAAAAAATCACCCAAAGGGCTTATAAAATCGAGAACGATAAAAACTATGTAAACAATTGACAATATATACATTTTTAGTTTAACGTTTTTCAGGTAATATACTACACTATTTAATGGCTCGTGATGCCACTGTTGAAGTTTAAGCATATTAACGTTTAATATAAACATATAATAATACGAGTACGCAACGAAAGACAAGATCAAACAATATATAATAATTAACCTAATAATGAATGAGATTGTGCACCTTTTAGCTAGTTTATGCACATGAACAACGAAGCTATAAACACGCGTATGTGTTCTTTGATATACATGAAAATCAATCAAGTTACCAAAGTAGATAACCTCTACATTTGGTCACCCTAGACGTTGCAGAAGAATGATAGGATGCTAGTGCTTGTTTACGAATTAAAACAACGAAACACATTGTTTTTGTTTCTAAGCTTGATCGATCGAAACCCATATGTAATAGATATTGAATGATCGGTTAATAAAAAAGAAAGAATATTTTTCTTCGGTTGTAAAGTGAATAAAAAACACACATTCACGTAATGTGTTATTTTGCATATATAATTTAACCTCACACATATATATATATATATATATATATATATATATATATATATATATATATATATATATATATATATATATATATATATATATATATATATATATATATATATATATATACTAGTAAACAAAACTCGTCCGATGGACGGGTATCTTGTGGTTTTTATTTTAGGATTTAGTAGAACAAATATATACCAAAACTTAATTAAAGTTAAATGAAACGGTTAAGATCAATAACGATGTTACCGTAATCTATAGAACTCGCTAAAAGGTGTAAGTACTTTGATTTGTGGTTTTATTTTTAGGATTTAGTAGAACTAATATATAGTAATGAGTTATTAAAAGTTAAATGAAACGGTTAAGATCTATAATTGATGTTACCATAATTCATAAAACGGCTAAAAGCAGGTAAGTATTTGATTTTTGGTTTTTATTTTTAGTGTTTAGTTGAACAATTATATACTAAAAAGTAATTAAAAGTTAAATGAAACGGTTAAGAACTATAATTGATGTTACCATAATCCATAAAACGGCTAAAAGTAGATAAGTACTTTGATTACGAACATGTTTGTCTTTTCTTAAAAGGAGGTAAGTATTTTCTAACATTTTGTTCTAAACATTATTAATCATGAACATCTTTTACATTTGATAATATTATTAACATTTATTATTATTATTTTGTTTTTCTTAATTATGTTTATTTAGTTATTGTATATAGGTGCTTCCAGCTATTATTTTACCAAATTTAGACATATGTAAAAACAGATCTCATATTATCTGTCTCTTACATCATACATAAAAGTAAAAATATATCTTAAATTTAATCTAGGTTCATAGTTTGACACTGCATAGACCCAAATTTATTGTTCATGAATGTTTATCTTTCTGATGGAGGTGCTAATTAAGGGTCGCTAAAGGTTTTTAGGTGTTCATATTTGGGTTTTTTTGAAGACCCAACGTGTTTTCTGATTTTCCTTCCAAAATTGTAAGTGTTTGCACTCTCCTTATGATTATTGATTAAAAAGAACTTGTATTTAGGGTTTTGTTTGTTTGTATTTTGAGGGTTTTGATTTAGCCATTGAAATTTAGTTTTTGAGTGCTCTCTGATAGCAGTCAAACTCATTTTGTGTTTATTTATTTATTTATTTATTTATTTTTTTTTTCATCCTATAGTTAATTGGAAAAGTTTAATTAGAATAATTGGTGATGTCATTGTTGTTGTTGATGTCGTCGTTGTTGTTGATAGTACTGTGGGTGTGACAACATTTAACTTTTAATTATCGTTAGCATATCATTCTTTAGCAAAAGAAGGATGTTAAAACTTTTTATTGTTGTTTGTGAGTGAATGATACATTGACTCTTTGTCGTTTTAGACCTTTAGAACATTTTTTCCCTTTGATATATTATTGTTACAAAAAATAAATAAGCTTATTAGCTTTTCCGACACCCTAAAGGGGTTAGTTTTTCTCGACCACAATATCTATAAATAGTTTGAAGGATTTAACATTTGTAGATATCATTTTGGAACCGTGGCTCTCAAATTTCAAAACCATCGTGTCCGTCGACCAACCTAAAATGTTCACACATATTAATTAATTATCATATTTGGTGACTGTAAAATTACTTTCATGTTATATAACTTCAAAAAGTCATAGCATATGTTTTGATTCATACGTCATAATTTATCCATTGAGACTTCTTTTATTCCTATTGTGCTTCAAGTAGCTTCGTGCAGACAATGGCCATTAATGGATAATAATGTGAAACAATCATTGATAACATATGTTATCACATTATAATTAGGGGAAATGACTTAACTCAAAAAAGCTTCGTCATCACCTGTATAAGGTACTGGCCAAGTTATAACCTATCAATAACGAAAGGCGTCTTCCAAAATTCATTATAAAATTTTTTCCCTTCCACGTCCAACTAATGAAATGTTTTATATACCAATTTTGTTACATATGATACCGGTTTTGAAACTTAGTGCACGCATCCCTCACCTTAATGTCACCAATGATACACATAATATAGGGATAATAACTTAAAAAACATCATACTTGTCCAAAAATACACTTCTAGGCATCAAACAAAATGTTTTTGCTTATATGGATACTGAACTTTCAATTTCGGACTGTTTGAGGTACTTTGTGAAATTTTTGCCTCTCAAATTATTAAAAATACAGGGGCAAAAATGTCACAAAAGTACCCCAAAAAGTCCGAAATTGAAAGTTTAGTACCTCATAAAGTCTGAAATTGAAAGTTCAAAGGCGCTTAAGCAAAAAATTTGTTCGATAGCCAGAAGTGTATTTTTGGACAAGTATGATGTTTTTTTAAGTTATTTTCCCCATAAACATACACAACATAGTCAAGTAGTCACCTATTATCTGGGGTTTGGAATCCTCACAAAAACTGCTTATTTCATATCCATACATCATATAAAGAATTTCCTATTAACTGGTTGCAATATGAAACAAACCTTAGTATTTAATTAGAAACTCTTGTAACATAATGGTGGCATAAAGTACTCCAAAAAAATGGAAATCTTATATACTTTTTCCTTCAAGCTTATCAAAATAGCCAAGTATTATGGGTTTTAAATGTTAACTATTATATGAATAAATCACAAACACGCCTATATATTTCTTCCGCTTAAAAAGCTTAGCCAAGCCATTCTACGCTTGGGTTCATCTTGTAATGAATTACAGCTAGGTTAGCCCGCTATAGTCTTCAAATTCTCAAGTTCCTCATTATTCAAGCAACACTTCTACCGTCAAAAGTTGTGTAGTGTAAGCTATATACAAATTACAAATGCTCCAATTAGTCTTTATTTATCATAAGGAACTCAAAGTTATTGTCTTTGTATCAAACTTAAGTTTTTCTTAAAGCTATCACCTTTGACCTAATTGACCCATTCTGACCTGTGGGTTCATCAACTTATGTCTCAAACAGAAAATAGATATTGGATACTTGTTCACATGTTGCACCCACTTCCTCTATATACCGGCCCTCCTGTGAATAATATTTAAGCAAAGAAAAAAAGATATTAGTAACTTTATCTACTATCTATAAGAATCAGGAACAGATCTATCAAAATTAATGTGTTTACAACAATTACTTCAGCGATAAACTATTTTAAGAAAGATTGGCCAAAATCTAAGTCAATACAACATAGAGACTCTAGATATTAATGACCAATTCTGCTTCCAATCAAATGCCGACCCAAAAGCATGTTTCCACCCTCAACACAATCCCCAAATATTATGCAAGATGGTATTTTTAAGAAGCATATCAACAAACGCGTATAGTAATAATGCTTATAGTATGACAAATTAAACTTTTGTGTATTAACATTTTACAACCTGGTGATTATAGTTTTGGAAAATTCATCCAAATAGACACTAATGTGTGGTTATTTTGACTAAAAAACATAATAATTAGATTATCATCTTCAATATGCAATACCAAACACACTTTTCTACATAAATGTAAGAATAACAAACCTTCCATTTATCCACATATCTACGGTTGTTGCAAGTAGCTTAGGGTTAATACCTTCACGATATCAGATCAACCTGTATATCTTTTTACACGTGTTCCACTGTGGTAAGATTGTAGAAACTATAAAACTAACATTTACTTTAAAGGTAATAATTCATTGATAAAAAATATGAAGTCAGTTTATGACCTGAAGTAATACATCCTGTTATATATACGATATTTATTCAAGCACTGTGAGTCACATTCCTTGCACAACCTGCAAAAATCAGAGTGTGATTGGGAAACATGGCTTCTAGCAGGACTCATTGTGGAAATCGAAAACAAAAAGTAGGTTAACGATTACATATAAAGTTATTAGGAACCAATGTGGATATGCCGGATCGGCTGGGAGAAGAGAAGACTGAAGAGCTCACATAATTGTGTACTACACCCGCTTCCTGTAGTTATCGACCAATTAGCTTACATATTTACATATGGTAGTTATTATATAAGATTCTTTATGTTGCGTGGCTGAAAGATATGTTGATACGCGGTTGATTTATTTATGTATACATGTGTGTATACTTACAGATCTAAAGCCAAAATCAATATAAAACAGAAGTGATAGGGTTACTCAAACATCAAGTAGATTATTACATAAATTAATTATTTGTGTCATCGTGTTTTATAAAGGTTCAGGTTTGTCTTTATTTTAAATTGTCTATCATTTGAATACGTAAATTTTCCCTTTTCTTTTCTTAAGCAAAGACCATAAGTCATTCTCATATTCCTATCAAACTCAGGTTAATTTATGGCCCATTCTGCATAGGATTCCAAAGGAAATGCATGGCAATGGATTGGTAAATATGTTAAAAGTCGTTAAAGAGTTTCCTAAGAACACACCTAAATTCAGACTTGCTAATGAAAAGATTAGATTAATGTATAAATAAAGTAGAACGTACCTTTTAAGGAAATCTAAATTTTTCTAGACTCCAATTTGGCCAACATATACAATTAATGGTCGATCACGTTCACCATTGCTGTTTAAAAACAGAAACTAAAGATGCAATGAAATCAGAATGCAACAATATAAGCACATTGTTAGAGTTATTTGATCCTTAAAGGATTGAACAACTTTCCAACCATCATACTTGGCATTTTGTTTAGAATAACCAGTGGTGTAAAATGGGCGGGAAATAATACGGGTCAAAATGGTAATTTCTTACACAAGCTAAACCCTCCATATATATTCCGTCTTTTCATTGTTGAACTATTCAAATCTTCCAGCTTCATGACCATGTTTCGTGGAATTCTGCACACACACAAAAGTTACCGGTTCAGAAACATAAAAGTCCAGAACAATTTATTTTATATGAATTTGTCTTGCTAAAGTGAAAAGAAATCAAATACAGTTTTACTGGTCCAAAAATTTTAGGCTCCTGAAACTCAATAAAAATGGCCATCTTGTGGATCTATCTTCCCCAAAGTTGTCGTGTTCCATGTTTAATGGTTCGTGACAAAAATGGATATTATGTCATAGACTATAAGAGTTTAAGTGTCTCATATTAAGGTTAAAGGCAGATAATTATGTGAATTTAGTTTACAATCAAATAATTAGTTTTACTACATCGAGTATAATCAAACAAATTAGTGTGAATAATGCAATGTACGATACCGCATCCGCGCTTCTAAAATAAATTTCAAGTCCGTCTCTGTGTGTTCTGTAGTATTGGACACTAAAACAAAATACATAGAGAAAGATTAGGGACAAAAGAGCAGTCATTTTGAAAACTATGCAATAATAAGTTGTAAAAAGACCACCATTGTCGTCCGAATATATCCAGATTATGAACATGCATTGGGCCGATGACCGAAAGGCCTAAGTCCTAGCAATTTATAGATATGTTAAAGATACGCAAGAGATACAAGACAATAAAACTTTGACAACAATGCTTTTAGAACTTGGAAAGGGAAAATATACTTCATCAAATGTTTGGTACCCGAACATCCAAGTTGCACTACTGAGCAACTCTATACTTCTAGCACCGGCAAAAAGAAAAGCTCAAGATTCAATTCCTTCTTCAAATCTTTAATTAAAACATCTTATCAGTTATGCTGGTGTGTAGAAACATACAAGAAAGCATTGTTGAATACAATCTTGGTCTATGAGAGGTTCACGATAAAATTATGTATTCTTTATGCATGCCAACTTCAGACCTACATACATCGTTAGTGAAACGTATCACCGCTACAAAGAGGCATACACATGCATAGACATTAAAGAAGATATGTTGAACTCTATCATCGTTATTCATAAACGATCATTAGTGAAACATATCATAGTTCGGAAAGACTATTGAATACATTAAAAATAACAACATGGTCAATTTTAAACTTGACTATTTGGTCAAATTCTGAATAAATTCAAAGGGTCAAAGGATATACCTTCAATATAATGCTTCTAAAGCAAATTCCTAACTGAATTGAATGAGCAGTCAAAATTCTTGAGTGCGTTAAAAATCTCTTCAGGGACTTCTGTCGACGACAAGCTTTTTCAAAGTCGACGATACGCAATCGAACCTCTTCGCCAGATTCTCCAAATTAAGCATGTGAGAGAAAGCTTTCACAATGCCTATATAATACCCAGGATAAACTTGTCAAAACACTTCCAAACTACTCTAGCTACCGAGGGCCGTGCTTTCCTTCATAATACATGATAGCTCATAGCATTCTTGAACCCACACAATTAAACATCCTAAACATCTTAATAACCCGCACCTTATTATATCAACTCGATTCAATGAGACATCATTTGTCACCCTTTGAAGTGCCAATTGCCCGCAACATTGCCACCACCTCATCCATCTCGCCACTTGTCGGGATTTTCATCCCACATCTCTTCACAACAAATTGCAAGTGACAACATGGTATCTCGGTCTTAAATTCGCCATTTAGCAACAATATCTAGTTTCAAAACGGTACATAATATGCTTAGTCGGTTCCAAATTAAAGTATCATATTGACTTTTCGTGTCAAACAGTGATTGTAATTTTCCTGTCATATTTTGAAATAACAAACTTGTTCCGTATCAAACATGTTGTAGACATAAATGTTGAAATATCGCTGAAGCCATAGGATATCTTTATCTCGCGTGCATAACCTTCCGCTTGGTTGGATCCGGAAAATATCTCGTAGATATAGACCGTATGAGCATGAAGTTTGAGTAAAAGGGTTCAAAGGGTAAATCACAGTTGGTAACAATCAAATATATATTAGATACAACATTTCAAAAGTTAAATTTGTTCAAGTTAAGTTGCTTAAAAGTTGAAAGCTTTGACCGTTAGATATTAGATACCCGCTTTTCACATCCTCTAAACATGAGCCGGGTTCCTTTATTCTTGATTCCTTTTCAAAAATGTTTCTTGTGATCATCTCGTTATTTCTCACATACCGTAACATCATCAAGAAAATATGACGATCCTCGAGTGCCTCATGGCCTGTTGTAAGAACCTCCTCAATCTCATTTATCAACAAATGCCATTCTTCGTGCAAGATGATGCCCAAACAATCACCCACCTAGATTCGTAAATAAAAACATAATATATGAGAAATAATAGAAGTTTTGTCAAGACCTATAATAATCCATGAATACTAAAAGCATTTTACCTTCCTATGATTACGCCTCTCGCCTCTTTCATTGCTTCTCATTTACAAAGGTACGAATGACATGTTTTAGCTCTTCCACTATGCTTCTAGCTTGGTTTCATCCAAAAGAGGTCCACATATCTCGAACCCAAAAATAACAATAGATTAAAACCAAGAATAACTTCGATAAGTACATGTGCATCTATATAATTGAAAAAATAGATGATGCACACATGAACACACTCATCGCCTCCAAAGATACTTACACCTATGGTCAAGGCTATGACACATCTTTCTTGATCCACTGTAGCATCCCATTTCACCTTCTTTTATCTCTATGAGAGCCAGTGATCCATTCACTTTGTTTATTTACTACCTTTTAAGACCCCAATTTGAGAAGCTCGTAAATGTATCCACATGGGGTAGCAAGGGCCAATGATGAGTGGAAGGTTAGTGAGGGTCGCCTTACATATTAGGTCATATACTCACAAGAATATTTTATGACACGACTCCATATAAAATCGATAGACCCAGCTTTTGAACCGCCCCATTGATGTTTATGATTCTTCTTTTCTACAATCAATTTTAGCCTTAACCTTCTTTTAGATCCCTCGATCACCACGCCTTTTATACATTTTAAAAGTTATTTTCCTCTCAATGACCATTTTCCTAACCTTTTCAGAATCTTAGCAAAGAATCATCCATTATAAAGTTTTCTCAAACCTTTCATAAGCTTGGCAAAAGTATCGGGTTGAGGCATCACATCAGCCTCCATCATGTCCAAACAATAAGAACACGCTTCCTTCACATACCCTTTTGCAAAAAGTGCATGAATCCAAATCTTCCAAGCTTAAAAGTTAGGCTCACATCCCTTATTAATAATACAATTTGAGCTTTTCAATAGTGAATTTAAAAGATCTTTTAAAAGACAATACTGAGGGGGTGGAAAAAAGACCCTTCCAACCATTTCTTTAAGATACTCAAAAGCTTCAACTAAACATTCTTGATCAATAAGCCCGTGAACATATTCACAAAATTGTCAAGACCCGGATCGAGCCCGCTTGCTTTCATCTCATTCCGAGACGCGAATACCTTCTTTAGACTCCGCTAACTTGAAGGCCAATCAATAATTGTATTGTAAATGTTAAGATCGGATAACATACTAATGACCAATCTTCTTCATCTCATTCACAAGCTCTAAACATTCCTCTAATTCATATTTCTTTTCATGAGAATTTAATATATGTAATTATGTTAATCGATTTGGAGAAACTAAAGAATCTTACATTGATTTTAAACGCTTGTTGTGTCTTGTCTACTCACAATCGGAAGAGTGTTATTATTGCAAGATTCGGTGTGCTTTCAAATATTCTTCCATGTCAAAACTTCACGATTTCATTCCCGAGAGTAAATCTAACAGCTTCACCGCTACAAAATAAAATATTTCTTAAGTCTTAGTTATCGACTCACGTGAATCGTAAGTGTTTGGTAACCGATAAACAAACTTAAGATTTTGGATGCCAATATCTCGCCAAACCACATTCTTTTGGTGGGGTTTCAGACTCCCAACACGTCACCGACGTGCTAGATGCAAACCAACATAGTCTCGTTAATACAAAGATAAGTTTTAGAACATTACTCCAATACATATTACTCAAGTTAGCTTCATGCACTGTCAAGATCATTTCACTTTCGTCCGCCTTGAATAGAAGTCGTTAAACGCAACAAAGTTGAAATGGTGCTTCGGAAATCCTACATCTGGGAAATGTTTGTATGTAAGTCATCCGGGTTGGTAGTGTTTGCATCTTCAATCTTCCAAAAATATTTCCAAAATCTTATATACAATAAACACCAAAATAAAAAATAAAAATAAAAATAGAATTGTTTAACCATACATGTAGTTCAAATCAGTGATGTTATATTATGGTTCGTGATGAAGATCCACTGCGAAAACACATAAATAATCAAAACATGTGGATCACCGTTTGACGGTGATACTCCATGCTTTAGTTGTCATAAAAGTGCTATCAGACGCATCCCATCGATTGTTCGAGACCGACATTTTACGAAGCTAGTAGATTATAGAACATATTGACACAAGTTTCCACCGAACCAAAAGAAGAAATAGTGCCAATAGATAAAGAAGGGTTTAAAACTACACATATACAAGAGGGCTTGTCCGGTTCTTACAAAAAGAATTTGGATATGGAGCATGAATGAAGATAGATAAGGAAGCATCAAAATAAGGCTTCTAGGTCATGAGTAATTCTCAAATTTCCTAATTGTTCAAGTATATATGGTCAAACGATAAAAGTTAAAGTTTGATACTGAATATAAAAATAGTAATGTAATCGAATAAGATTTGGCCTTCAATCTAGGGATCAGATTAGTATCTTTAAGAAAGACTAAACTAATTTCAACCCACATCACCTATCAAATTGGCTAAATTTTGCCACCTCTAGTGATCGATATAGATGCAGAACGAATAATGAATGCACACAAGAGTCGAAACACCACATGCGTCTGGATATTCAAAAGTATGGTGCCAAAACACAACTATCCGTTATATTATCACACAAGATACGTGATCATGCATAGTTTGATAGGCGAGGAAATTCATAGCATATAATATTACTCAAGTAAAGTGACAAATTCAAAAGGATCAGTATCATATAAAAGCATACCACTAACACCATTTTCTATTATTTAACATGACACCATGGTCACTTGAATGGAATCTACGAACTTCGCATCATCATCATACCTTGTGTTGGATCAATATTTCTTTAACCGAGTTCCATGGAAATTATGATTAGCATGATGCCGCTCATATTTTTAATGAATATCTCTTTGTTTTTTGTTTGGATTAGGTTAAAGTCTATAATTATGAAACTATAATTAAGAAAAGGATTTTGGATTAGAAAAAATCATTATTTACAGAGGTTTATAGATATGGTGTTGCAAAATATAAAACAAAAAAAGGTGTTGGTCTTGTGGTTATCAAATGTATTAATGCTACAAACACCCTAGGTTCAATCCTTGCAATTGGCAAATTTTTTAAAAAAAAATCCGAATTTTTAGTAAAACTAATTATTCTGATTTTAATTAATAAAACCGAATTTTATAAATTTAGATTTTAATTGTGATACATGGAATTATGTGATGAAAAGTGGAATTATATGTGGAATTACATGTATTCAATGATAATTAAAAAAATGTCACATAAATACAATGATGACATGGAAATATGACATGGCATTATGGGATGCCAAGTGGCATTTTATGTGGCATGCCTCCTCTTATATATAATGTATAGATATATATATAGTTTTGCTCCCACTGCCTCTTTTATTCCCTTTGTTTTAACCGGCCCCCTCCAACTATTATTGAGGTGCCATATCATTCGGGTTAAGCTTTATTTACTATGTCACGCGATAATAAATAAACACTCTAATCAATTAAAGTGTCTAACGGTTTAATTAATGACTTTTTTTTTTATCATTTCTTATACATTACTTAATATAATTAATATATCTAATATATTAATTATATTATGTGTGCCCCAATAGGCTCACGTATTTCCAGAGATATATTTATTTGTGATATGGACGTATCCCAACACTATCATTAAGCTAACATAGAGCGGGATGTCACATAGTTGATTCTCTTAGAGCCTCAACATGGGTGCTAACTGGTAACCTAAGTGGTCTAGGAATTTTTATTAACTAGAAATTTGTGATCAAGGAATACCTTTACGATTCTCTAAGTTATTCGCAGGATTCTTTAGAGGAACATCTTAATGAAGTGCATCGACTCATCAAAAGAAAGAGTGTTCTCATTGAGTAACATCAACAACCAAAACAACCACCACCACCACCCTGAACACAACAACAACAACAACAACAACAACAACAACAACGACGACGGTGAAGAATACGAAAATAAAAATGTCACACCCTGTCGAATGGAAGAAACGCGAGGTGCGACAAAAATTAATATACATCGCAAAAGATAATAGAACAACACCACACACATGATAATATAAAAGTCATCCAAACAATCACATCACATTTTTTTTCCAAATTACAAGTCTGAAAAGAGGTAACATCATAATTTTTTTGTCACACCCCCAAAATATCGCAGCGGAACGATAGTGTCATTGGGGTATGACGTCATAGCACAAAGTATGGATAAAGAAAACGACCTCTATAATGAGACGTTTTAAAGAGTTTACCATTCGATTAAATAAGTTAAAGTTTACAACACATGAGATTCCAAAGTTTGACAATACATAAAGGTTTACAAAACATGTCGAATGGTAATAGATAAAACACTAGACTCAATGTATGCCATGAGACCCAAAAGCTCCATGAAAATGCTATCGCCTTACAACCCGAGATAAATATGCTAAAAGTGTCAACACAAAGGTTGGTGAGTTCATAGGTTTGTGATAAAAGGATCCGAAATACTTAGAGAAATGTTCACACAAAGAAAGGCATTGTAAATCCACTCGGCCCAAGTTCCGCCCATACAAAACTTGCAACTGTGTGTTCACAACCCATTGCCTAAAATAGAATGACAATCATGAATATGCGCATTAAGGTAGTTAAAAGTATAAATGTCACCACAAGAGTCTTCCAACATATAAATATTGGGATGTTTGTAAATTAATAGCCTTCCAACAACTTAATTTAGAGCCACTAATTCTTGTATGTTTGTAAATTAATAGCCTTCCAACAACTTAATTTGGAGCCACTAATTCTTGTATGTTTGTAAATTAATAGCCTTCCAACAACTTAATTTGGAGCCACTAATTCTTGTATGTTTGTTCCAAATATGCATATGAAATCAAGTATATAACGCAATCAAGTGTAAAGTATAAGTAATGTTGTTTGGCAAAAGAGTTTAAATGTTTGGATAAATAAGCATATATCTCTTCCCAAATAGTTTATAGGAATTTAAATGAGTTAAAGCGGGTATGAACTCACCGGTATGATTGATATGCTAACAAAATGAAGTGCACTAAAATGAGGCTCGGAAACTATCCGCGACCTAAAATGAATGTCATGACTTGAGTTATGATATGTTGTCGTGAATGCGTGATACAATGTTGTGCATGCAACTCCATATGATATCCATACCACTTGTACGTTTTGGAAATAATGTTTATCGTCAAAATATGTTTATGACATCTCGTCGTATATAAAAATACTCTACATGTATTTACGTTGAAATGATATCCCACGATAGTCATTTAATGATTTATTGTGAAATTATAACTCTTCGTCGTAAAATAATGTCGTTGAAATTTTCATGAAAGTGACTAAAATGGCCTCTAAAAGCTAGTCGTAAAATGGTGCACGTCGAGCGTTAGGAAACGAACTCAACGGTTTTGGGAAGCTTGTATCAATATCTCAAAGTTTTAGTGTTTAAGTTTTTTCATAGAGGTCTCGATCATGGAGAAAAACATAGGTGAAGTAGGGTACTTGTACCCAAAATGTTCTTGAAGGTAACTTTCGGCAAAGTTTGAGTGACCGTATTTTACTCGTTGCAACTCCGTTTGACGAACGGTTTGACATTTTGGAAAATAGGCTCGGTGAACTTACTTTTACTAGAAGACATCTCTTTATAAAAGTATCCCATCTATGTTAAAACGACCCTCAACATGGTCATTTCTTGACCCGTTTGGAGAACAAACTTGAAAAGAAATTTGGAGAACTAATTTTGGAGAACAAATTTGGAGAACAAACTTGGAAAAATCATATCTTTTAATCAGAATCATCACGGGCGAGCCACCGTCATTTCAAGGTAATTGAGTCTAGTTTCATGTAAAAATACTTTCAAGGGTCGGTTTGTTATAAAAATTTATCAGTTCAACGATTTGTAACAGCAGTCGGTTTTTCCGGAAAATAGTTTCGTGTTAATCTTGAAAATAGCATAACTTCTTCGTTATAGCTCCGTTTAACCCGCTCAAGCGGCCACGTTTTCGTTTTAAAGTATATTTTCTGAATATCTATCCCAAAATATTTTACAAACTGCCGGATTTTCCAGATTTCATAAATAAGATCGACCACTATATATAGTTGTCGAAATGAGTTTTTATCGCACAAAACCTATTCTAACCAATTCAAAACAACTCCGGAGCTATTCTAATCCTACCATACACCTTCTTAGGGTGTCATGGTTTCCTAGACATCACCAAAACTAATATATAACAAGGAATAATTATAGGATGACTTATATATATTCATAACTCTTGAAAATCATTGAAAAAGTGGTACAACATCATATGACTTGCATGTTTTTGCTCAAATATGATGAAATGAATATGAAATGAATATGAAAGATGAAAAATAAACATGAGATGCTTACAAGAATACTTGATGAGGTTTAAGGACAAAAGGGTTTATCCTAATCACCCTAGGTTTTTATTGCAAAACCTTCAACAAAGAGTGATACTAGTGTGTTAAAACCTTGCCTTGAAAAAAATTATGATCTCCTTGATGGTCCTCTATGGTGGCCGGTTGGTATGGAGAGGAAGAGAAGAGAAAACCAAGTTTTACACCTTTTGATCTTTACTTGTATGTGTTTGTAATATAATAAGTATTATAAGTATTAGATATTTTAGCAAGGCAAGTGACACCTCCCCCCCCTTGTCGACATGCATAAAAGAAAAAGGGTCAAGTTGTAGTTTGTATAAATTAAATGTATAAGTATAATAAAATGTAAGTTACTTGAAGACTTGTGGTAAATTGTGTACCCATTTGAATATTTAAGGTAGCGTTAGATAAAAATAAATTTTCACGGGTCAAGATAAAATATATTGAGGTCATAAAAATTATAAAAAATACATTTCTTGAAAGATTTGAGTGAATAAATATTTATCGGGTTGAATTTAAGAAACCGTCGTAATTTATATAAACATCACAATTTATATACGAAATAAATTTAAAACACGGGTAAACTAATAATATTATTTTTATAAACTTAATATGAGTATAAAAATATATTGTGATAAATTTTGGAAGTATCGATCAATTGTTTAAATTAATGTTTACGATAACGTTTATTTAATAAGAAATTATATGTTTAATGTAAATGCAAAACCATGCATGAACCGATATGAAATGATGAATGTTGAGTTTGAGAAATGACCAAAAATTGATAATTGTGACATTTTTTAAAATGAGATACTGAAAGATTGTTTTTAGTCCAACATTTGACTAATAAGAAAATCTATGAAATGTATCATCTAAGGTTCTACTTTCACCTGATTACCAAAAACATGATAAAAAGGTCAACTATGAAATAGTTGGGGAGTTTCATAGAAAACTGTACACCAAAAATAGTTCCATAAATAGTTTTCCAAAATCATCCAATATCGTACCAAAAATGGTTCCCAAAAATAGTTTCAGATTAGCTCTCAAAATAGTCCTTAAGAAAACTCCCATCTTCTAGTAAAATCATCAAAAGCCTAAAGTTAAGTAAGAATCTAATTTAACTTAATTTCAAATCTCATCAAATAAGAACTGTCATGAAATTAAATTAAATGGTTAGTTATTAATGAGCTCCAAATTCTTGATAACTCGGCTAAACTTTGGGATTTTAACCATATAAAATCATGTCATCCAACATCATGGATCTAAAATAGATAGTTTCAAGTATCATTTTCCAAAAGTGTATATGTACCAACATATATTAGTATAAAGTATGCTATAGTGATTATGCAAGGCCACTACTTAAACGTATTTAGCCAATCAGTTCCCCAAGAACTATTCTAAGATACAGTCCCACTAGTATAATGTTAGGAATTATAAAATTCAGTCATTAAAGTATCGGTCACCTCAAGTATATGTAATCGTTAGAAAGCTCATAGTCGTAGTCATTTAATATTTAGTTAAGTAACACCGTGGAGGACGGATGGGTCTTTACCCAATGTATGCTTGATTCACAGCCCGTAGGAGTCGAGTCTTGTAAGAATACTATAAATACCCTCTACCTCCCAAGGTAGAGGGTTGGAGCTTCAATACTATTTTTCTTTGTTTCACATAGTTCCCAACTCTCTTCCCTTTCTCTCTCTAGAACTTTCTCTCTCTAAAACATAGTGTACTCCCCATATGGATTTGGTTTAATGTGTTTGTGAAATCCTATATCTTACAATTAGTATCAAGATCCATGGCTTGATCACTCATCTTTCATGCTCTTTGTTTTGGTGGATTTCATAAGATTTTTGGGGTTATAAGTGTTTAGGAGAGTTTGAATCATTTGGTCAATTTCTAGTGTTAAAGTTTGAATTTTGATTGTACTTTTATGTTTAGGATTATCATATGTGTTTAGGTTTTGAATTGGAAGGCTTGAATCATTGTGGTATAGCTGTTTTTGATTGATAAAGTGGTTGTTTTCAAATATTGTACGAAGCGAGTTGAACTACGGTGTTGAGTTTCTTGGAAGCGAGTTGCTTTGTTATTGGAAGCGAGTTGGTTTAAGCGACTTGGCTATTAAGCGAGTTGTATTAGCGGCGAGTTGGTATATGCGACTTGGCTATTAAGCGAGTTGATTCTTTAAGAAACTTGAGTTTTAAAGCGACTTGGCTATTAAGCGAATTGTATTGTCAGCGAGTTGGTTTAAGCGACTTGGTGGTTAAGCGAGTTGTCTCTGTATGCGACTTGGCTATTTAGCGAGTTGATTCTTTAAGCGACTTGAGCTTTAAGCGACTTGTCTTTTAAGCGAGTTGACTATTTAGCGTGTTGATACAAAAGTGAGTTGGCTGTTTAGCTACTTGTCTATTGAGACTTGTCATTTCTTCGTGCTACATTTTTTTACGGTTGCTCTTTTGGTTTAGTAAAATCCCGTGAAAGAATCAATTTCCTGGTTTAATCAAAGAATAGTAAAATCCCGTAGAACTTGTAATCATGTCTAACAACGTTCCTACTATCGCTTCTTCCAGAATGAGGACGCTCACAACCGGATCGATACTCGCCCACCTATGCTTGACATAACCGATTATGACTCATGGGCTCAACGAATTAGGTTGTATTGCTTGGGAAAGGAAAATGGAGTTAACATTCTCAAGTCAATTGATGAAGGACCTTATCAAATCGAGACTACCGAGATGTTCTTGAAACTATCTGCAGATGGTACATTGACCTTAGGATTGGATGGACTAAAGACGTATGATGAGCTCGGTGATAAAGAGAAGAAGAGATATGATGTCGATATCGTGGCTTCAAACATTATACTTTAGGGTCTTCCAAAAGACATCTACAAGTTGATCAATCACAACACTGAAGCCAAGGCAGTTTGGGATAATGTCAAGATGCTTCTCTCAGGTTCTGAATTGACTAAGGAAGACAGAGAATCACAACTGTATGATGAATTTGAGCACTTTAAGATGAAACTAGAAGAAAGTGTCTATGAATATTACGTGAGATTCCACAAGCTTGTGAATGACATGAGGAATATCAAAATGACCATGCCAAATATTCAACTGAACTCAAAGTTTGTGAACAATATGAATCCCGAATGGCACAAGTTTGTCACCTCTATGAAGCTAACCAAAGGATTAAAGAACACCAACTATGAGCAACTGTGTGCCTTTCTTCTTCAGAATGAGAGACATGCTATGTTTGAACGAAGGATTCTTGAACAGTTCAAAGCTAAACAGGGAGAAACAAGTTCTTCAAATGATTCAACAGCCTTTTACACAAATGTTGGAATTACCACCAAAGCTTCTCAAGTCATACACACGGGTAATGGTAATCACAAACTCATTCCCGATCCGAGGTTCAAGCAACCTAATGCTAATGCAGTCATGGAACACTTCATCAATCAACTGGCTCTTGTGGTTAAACAAAACTTGACCCTCACTCCACATACTAACAGTCTTCACACTAACAATGAGATCAGAACTGCATCCAATCTACACAATCATGCTGTTGTCAGAGATGGAAAGGTTATGGTGCAACAAGTTCAAGGAAGGCAATATGAACAAGGAAGAGGTGGAGTAGGTGGAGGGTATGTGGCTAATCAGAATCGTGGAAGAAATGCCAATCAAGGACAAGTAAAGCCAATCAAGTGCTACAACTATGGTGGTGATGGACACATTGCAAGGAACTACACATCTCCAAAACGCCCTCAAAATGCAGAATACTTCAGAGACAAGATGTTGCTTGTGCAAGCTCAGGACAATGGTGCGCTTTGGATGAAGAGGAGTTGTTATTTCTTGCGAGGGAATGCTAAGACATATGATGCGATGTGGATGAGCACCAATTCAGAAATAGGTTACAATCATCAAAATGCCTTTCAAGTTGCCGATTGTGATGCATATGACTCTGATGTCGATGATGAACCTAATGCCCAGAAAATCTTCATGGCTAGCATTTCTCCAATGGTCTCTCCAAAGGTCTCATCATCAAAGCAAGCTGGCCCATCCAAAGAATCAATCATCTCAGAGGTATTAAAATTATATGATGAAGTTGATGAGCAAAAGATACATGACAAAGTGCAATCACATGAAACTTGTGAAACAAATATTGTTAATATGGGTAATAGTAATATTGTCCCATATGATCAATATGTGATCCAAAGTGAAAGTGTGATTGAACCAAGTGATGCATCTTCTGCAGTCAATGATGATTATGTTTTCGATGAATACACTCCATGTGCCCCTGATGATTCTGTTATATCTGAACTTAATGCCTATAAAGAACAAGTTGCCATTTATGAAAACGCACTAAGTTTGAGTTAACCACTCGTGAGTAGAAAATGGATGACCAAATGCGTACAATTATTAGGAAAAGTAACTTTAGGGAAGAAATACTAAAACAAGAGCTAGATTCCTTAAAAGAAAAGCTTAATAAAACGGCTAAGCAAAAAAAAAGAACTTCAAGAAAATGTGAAAGTGCTTAAGGTGAATTTAATGCTAAGGAATCAAAACTTTTAAATGAATTTTCCAACCTAAAACTTTAAAACAAACTTGAAAACAAATTGTACGTACAAGGAAACACCATCTGATCGCTCACATGATCACTAAGCATAGAGTTCTAAGTGACAAACATAGTGTTGCATTAGTTGATAAACCAAACCACGAGGCTTGTAAGAAAGCTAGAGAAGCACAAAAGGTAATTTATGATGGCAATGAAATCTTTAAGCCTAGAGCAGAAACCTAGTTCTACCGAGAATACTTGAGGAAGATAAGGAGTTAGAAGAAGTCACTAGAAAGAAATTGGATGAAAAACTTAAGAGCCCTTCATGCATAGAAAAGAAAATCGGTTATAAAACACCCAACTATGCTAAGGATAATTGGATTGCATTTAACAAGTTTAGACCTCAAACACAATGACCCCGAACAAGTGTTCGGAAAAGGATATGGACATGAAAAAGTCGATGAGTTTGTTGAATGAATCCCCATGTAGGAGAATGCTTCCGCCATCAGATATCCCCAATACACCAATGTATTTAGTTCCTAGATCTATTCCCACTAAGAGCTAGACATTAATCGGTCAAGATGTTATTTATCAATTATTTGTTGATTTTGAGAAGACATGTAAGAAAAGAATCACACCCATCGGGATAATCAAGGGAGAGGGTTTTGAGCAAACTAAAGAATGCTATTTAACCGAGGTCATGCCTTTCGTTAAATAATTAAAAGATCAATTTGAGAGTCTTAAAAGGGATGGATTCGGATATTAAAGAAATGAAAAGGAATTTGATGCAATGATAGTTGAGGTCAATGACTATGAGCGTGAATTTAAATATAATGAGATTGAAAAGAAGAACTTGCATACCTTAAATGAGAATCTGATTTCTAAATGTATCACTCAAGATGTGTTTTACACTGCCACTAATTGTTCAATTAATCCATCTCAATTTCATGAATTATCTGTTGCTCGAAAGTCTCCCATGATCGTGTCATTGAGCTTGAGAAAACTAACTCTAAATTGCATAAGAAAGTTGAACGGATGATCATGATAACCTGTGAAACAGCTTTTCTAAATTGAAGTTGAGCATCTTGCTTTGCAATTAAAATATCAACATCTAAAAGAAAATGTTAAAACCTCAAATATCAAGACATCCTTGGATGCTCCCGAATTTGATGCGCTTTTGAAATCGATGAACGTGATGAATGATTCGAGCTCATTGTAACACGATCGAAAAATGAGAACCCAAATTTCACAATTAAAGGGTGAAAAGAACAATGTGATGGCTCCCAAATGCCTCCGCTTTTAGATTCTCAGTGTTCTCAAACTTTTCATCTTCAAAACTTGGCTAATGTTTTACAAAAGGAAAATGAGAGTTTTCTAGAAGAAAATGAAAAGGTGAAACAACACTTTCAAGAGTTATATGATTCAATGAAAGTCACTCGTGACAAGAACAACGAAATAATAACGCCTTTACAAAAGGAAATTGAGAATCGAGGAGTCGTGTAAAAGGAAAATGCCACTTGTCTTTAATGAGAATGTTGCATCAAAGTCATCTGCAGACTCTAAATATACTGTGACTGTTAAATACATTCCTCCTCATCTTAGAAATAACGAACTTGTGTTTCATAACTATTTCGCTTGCCTTAAGGATAGTCTAGAATGTCTCCGAGAGATTGTAGAAGAGGATTTCATAAATAAGCCACTTGATAGAGAAATTAGGTTTGCTTGCATTCAGGCCAAACGATCTCAGGAGCTGTTAGAATGTTTAAGAGCAACGTGTCCTAAATCTTTTTATGAGAAAGGTAAAGCTGTGATGCTTTGTTCTATGCCTAGCATTAAGAAAGTGAATTTTAATATGCCGTCGAGTAGCTCAGATCCCAACACTTCTATGCCCAGTATTAAGAAAGTGAACTCTAGAGTGCCTTCAATTAGTTCGGATCCTCGCATCGCCTAGTTCGGGAATGCAAAGGTAGCTCAACAAACTAATGTTCCCATAATTCCCTATCTACAGAGTAATCATGACACAAATGCAAGCGGTCAAAGCCTTCGAGCAATACAAAGCAAGATAGGACCTCGCAAGCTAAGAATGTGCAATGGAAGAAAGTAGAAGACCACCCTAGGAACATTAAGTTTGAGTTGAATAAAACGAATCGTGTTGATTCTAGTATTAGCTATAAGTGTCTCAGTAATTAATTCGAATTCGCTACTTTTGGCAAAACATGTAATGATGATTGTTTGGTTTCATTACTAATCATGAATATGGTGTGAATGAGTTGACTAATGTCATAAATGCCCCATTAAGATTGTTAATGCCAAAATCAAGCTAAGAAGGGTAGAAAGCAATGGCGGAAGAAGGTTAGAAAACATTGGAAACCCACAGGAAGGAAATTTAGTAACATAGGTTATCAGTGGATACCTACTTGGCACAAATTCAATCATAATGAGATGTGCCCTAAATTATCTAGATCAATGCCCATTAGGAAATGGATGCCTACTGGTAGAGCTATTCCTTTAAGAAGTGAACATACTTTGAATAGGTCAAATACGGACACTAGCACTGTATCTATCTCTGATGATTCCATTGTTTCTAC